>CM067077.1:27994263-28353712 GCA_033980235.1 Diadema setosum | reverse complement strand
TATTTTTGGTCTAACACCAATTTATATCATCAAATACCGATTTGGTCTATTATGAGTTGGTCTAATTCCATTTCGTCTAATCATCAAATGGTCTAAAAAAAAAAATGTCCAGTATAAATTTGGTGTACACATCATTAATTTTGGGCCATTGCCCAGTTGGTCTAGCCTCTGTCTATCATCATTTAGTCTACACCCATTTAGTCTAATAACCATTGATCTTATTGTCATTTTGTCTAATAGCCAGCCTCCTGGTCTAATCAGGTACCATTTGGTCCAATCATCGTTTCGTCTATATGACCAACTGGGCTAGTTTTTCTTTTTTTTTTTTTTTTTTGGGGGGGGGCCTTTTTATTGATGTGTACACCAAATTCATATTGGACAAATTTGGTTATATTTTAGACCATTTGATGATTAGACGAAATGGAATTAGACCAACTCATAATAGACCAAAAATAGACCAAATGGCTATTATTAGACGAATTAACTGTAGACCAAATAGTAATTAAACCAAATAACAATTAGACCAAACAGTAATTGGACGAAATGATGACTAGACCAACTGGTAATTAGACCAACTGATATTAAACAGTCTATTAGACCAACTGGCTGTAGACTAAGTGGTAATAGAGTGTAAACCGATCCGGACGATAGCCTCTTTGAAATGGTTGTTTGAAGGTAAAATATAAATTCAAAACTCGTCTTTTAACATTACATGAGAAAAAGTACCAACGCACCCTTTCGGCAAAACCGGGGGGGGGGGGGGGGGCTTTGGACGAAGGGTGGGGTTCCAGTCAACGCGACGCGACCCAACGCTCCCAACGCACCCTTTCGGCAAAACCGGGGGGGGGGGGGGGGCTTTGGACGAAGGGTGGTGTTCCCATTAACGCGACGCGCCACCACCAACCCACCCTTTCGGCACAAGCCCGGTATATGTGTCATCCTTCTGAAAAGGCAGCTCATCGTTTTATGAAAACTGTCACTTCTAAAATTGATGAACATATTCCGTTTTGCACAAGGAAAAGTTCTTATAAAAGAACTCCAAGACTCCCGTGGATAACCCAATCACTTTTAAGATCGATTGATAGAAAAAATAATTTGTTTTATAAATACAGGAGTAACCCTACGGATAAAAACAGACAAAAATATGTGACCTATAAAAACACGCTTACTAATTTATTGCGTTTACAAAAGAGAAAATTTTATGTCAACCAGATAATGAAATACAAAAATGATATTAAGAATACTTGGAAAACAATAAAAGATGTTATGAATACATCTAATGATGTATCTAGTATTTCAGAGGTACGATGGGGTAACACCTCAAGCAATGTACCTGCTGGTATGGCCGAAAATTTTAATGATTTTTTTGCATCGATTGGGAAAAATTTATCACAAAGTATTCCTTCATCTAATAAAGTGTTTTATGTTTTTCTAGATATACCTAATCCTAAAACTATATTTTTGGACCCTACGTATAATGAAGAAGTTATTGATATTATTCATAATTTGAAAGAAGGGAAAAGCCCAGGTTGTGATGGAATCGATAATTATTTGTTGAAAAATATAATTCTTCAAATAATAGATCCTTTAGTATATATTATTAATTTATCACTTAGTACTGGGCTTGTACCAAGTCAAATGAAGACTGCCAAAGTTATACCTATATATAAGAAAGGGGAGAAAAATGATGTCAATAATTACAGACCAATATCGTTATTAACTTCAATTTCTAAAATTTTGGAAAGAATAGTATATATCCGAACTGTAATATTTTTCAATATGAGTAATATATTTACGAATTTTCAATTTGGATTCAGAGAAAATCACAACACCTCCCACGCTTTACTTACCTTTGTGGAAAAGATTACACATGCACTTGATACATTTTCGCATACAATAGGCATCTTCCTGGACTTTTCAAAGGCTTTTGATACGATTAATCACGGTATAATTCTTTCTAAGTTATCCCATTATGGTATTCGCGGAAAAGCCTTGCAATGGTTTACGAGTTATTTATCTGACAGATTTCAATATGTACATGTCAACAGTTTTGATTCTTCTATGAAGAAAATAGAATGTGATGTTCCGCAAGGAAGTTTGTTAGGCCCACTGTTTACATTAATGATTTTTATAGATTTTCAGATAAACTCTCTTTCATATCATTCGCGGATGATTCCAATCTTTTTTATTCCCACCCTGACCCTAATACTTTGATTAGTACAGTGAATGATGAATTGAAGAATGTCTCACAATGGATATATGCAAATAAATTGTCACTGAATATTGAGAAGACAAAGTATATGTTTTTCAGTAATTCTTTAGATAGATTACCAGGTAATGTTATATTTGACACTACTCCTCTAGAAGAGGCTTCGTCTATTAAATTCTTAGGTGTTTGTGTTGATAATAAGTTATCATGGAAGTGTCACATAAACAATATTTGTAAAGTAATTGCACGTAACATAGGCATAATGAATAGATTGAAATATTATCTTCCTTCTTCGGCTTACGGAATTGCGGAATTCTTGCTTGGGGGAATACATATTCGACATTGTTAGATAAACTTTTTCTTCTGCAAAAGATGGCGCTCAGAATCGTTTTTAACCTTCATATCCGAGCACATACTGACAAGCTTTTCCTTGAGCACAAAATTCTGAAAATAAATGAGTTGTATTTGTTACAACTTGGTCAATTTATGTTTAATTACAACTGCAATCATCTTGTTTATACCGGACCCAGATTTTGGAATAGCTTAGATAACGATCTAAAAGAATCTGTGAAGTTAATTACATTTAAGTATAAACTCAAAAATTATTTGTTTTCTAAATATACCAGTTAATTCTGTTCAATTAAAAAACCCGTCATGTTTCACTTTTCCTTGAGATTTTGTAGTGTGTCCACAGACCTTTTCCATCCCTCTCCTTTTCCTTCTCTATTCTTCCCTGCTACTTTTTCCTCGTTCTTCGTTGTCCAGTATCTGTCTGAGTGCATTTCCTCAAATTTTGTTATTTCTGTGTATTGTGTTATTGTTGTAGTCGCGTTATGTTTTTTGTGGCCGATTGCATATCTTCCTTTCCATTCAATTTTCCTGGCACACCTGGCCCCATAGTGTCTGTGCCACAAATGTGATATGTTATATAGTTTATACGATTGCATCCTAAAATCCTAGTAAGTATTGTTCATCGTATCAACATAATTATATCAATTAGTAAAATGTACAATAGTATATAGAAAAATTTAAATGAATATGTCTTATTGGTATAACAAATTGGTGCTGTTGTTGTTTTGTTCCAGTGTTCCACGTTTTACAAGCGTCGCTTTTTTAGTGGAACACTGTTTTCCATCATTGTGATTATTTACTATTTTTGTTGCCATGACACAGTGCATAGTTTCTTTTTTACGACATCATTCGTGTATAATATACTTTTTATTGTATTGAAAAAATCCTTTATCAGACGAGTGTAAGAGAAATGAAAAAAAAATTGTATCACTTTGGATTATGTCAACTTTTTCTTTTCTTTTCTTTGTGATGATGGAAATAAATAAATTATTGAATTGAATTGAATTGAATTGAATTGAATCGTGCACGCACACAGTGATTGCGAGCGGAGTCACCAGAGCAGCAATCGCTGTACAGTGTGCGAGTCCCATATTGCAAGTGGGCACTGCGTAGTTGTGCAAACATCATCTTTCCAATGTGGAGGGTATTATAGTCTTGACTACAATTTAACTCAAGGAAAATTATGAATGTTTTACCTTGCAAAAGTGATGATCTTTCTATTTTTTCCGAAGCACGCACAGTTAGTGCATAATGTATTTGTTGCGAATTAAGTTCATAAGGATGCATGGTTGATGAATATAGACAAAGAGTTCCCTTAACACATCCAAATCGGCCGATAAGCCATCGTTAGAGAAAGATGACAGCCCGTCGTCGAAACTGTACAACTTTTTGATATAATTATTTAGAGAACACCTTGTCTATAAGGTAATTGTTAATCTTATCTTATTATGTGACTGTTACATTGGCTTTGAATTGTTCTTATGTTATCGTGCTTACTATTTTTCTGATATAAATAGCACCATTAGCGCGTTCAGAAATTTCTTTCTTTTTTTTTAACGACAAAGTTATTAAAAAAAGTTAACAAACTGACCTCCATGAAATGCGACGATGCATATCACCATTTCGATCGGAAGTCGTTTAAAAACTTGCATCTCGAAAACTGCAGTATACTCCGGGACTCTGGGTAATTAGAGAGAGAGAGAGCGAGAGGGAGAAAGGAATTAACATTGCAACACACTCCTCCACGTACACAAGAAAGAGGAGAAATTACATAGACTGTTGTGCGACGCCACAATATTAATCAGCAATCAAGAAGATTGCTTTCAGTATTAAAGTCTAACTCCAAAAGCCGGAGACGGTGTGTGTGTGTGTGTGTGTGTGTGTGTGTGTGTGTGTGTGTGTGTGTGTTTGCGTGCGTGTGAGTGCGTGCGTGTGTGTTTGTTTTGGGCCTACGGCAGTAGACTAATAGAATCTTTAAGAAAAAACGAACAAGAGAGTATATAGTTTCCGTACTCCATCTAATTACACCGCCGGCGCCACATTTTCAAATGCGTGTGTGTGTGTGTATTCGGGGGGGGGGGGGGGGGGGGGAGGGGCACTTCCGGGTTTCATGAGCAAAGTGGTGACACCTTGTGTATTTCTTTGTATGGAGCAGTGGCTGCCTATATATCGCGCCAGACTCTTATTCAGTCTTTCATCAACCCATCATGAGGTAAATAGGATCGATATTGACATGAACCATGGATTTATAGCAGTTGAACCAATCACCCGCTTTCATGTTCATTGATATCTACTGTATTGCATTCACTCATTCTGTTTATCTTAATTGAAACATAATCATGTATTTCTTTTTTTTTTTCTATGACATACCTCTCAGCCATTATTTTGGGTGTATTTACGTCACTTTTTATAGAAATCTTGAGTGTTTCTAGTATTCAGATGGAATATACATATACTTGAGATACATCCTGAAAGTAGACGGGGAATGTCACGGAAAGGCAACATCAAGATAATTAGTGTCCTCTAGATAAAATGTATCCATCATGCGCATCGCACGTAAATTAAAAGGCGAGTTTCCATGCATCACCACAAACGCTTGATTTTGAAAGTGTAGTGCCTCATGGCCTCCATCTACAAATGAATACAAATTGGTAGAAGAAATTAAACCACATTATATAATATTAACACCCATCATTTCATGCCCAAATCGCACACGGTAACATATAACATGTACAACAAGGCACTCAAGCACACAAATTAAGTCATGCATGATATCACACTCAAAAAAAAAAAAGAACAAGAAAAGAAATAGGAGTGTACGAAAGAATGAAAGAACCAAATGTCTGTATAACAGGCTATCAGATACACGGCGCCAAACGGAGTTTAATGCGGTTTGAATGCGTGACATTTTTTGTATGTTAAAGATATATATTTTATAGGAGAGTATGGTAGAATATGCTTACTCTCTCATTTAAAAAAAAAAAGTTGATTGCAGGAGAGGAAGCAAGGCAAATATAAAAATGTGATATTTGTCTCTGTAAAAAAGTGGATGCATAAAAGCATTACTTTAAGTTGCACACATCCAGAATATTTCAACTTGTAGCCCAAATCATAGTAGACCTTTATACCAAATTTGAACAAATTCCGTTAAGAAATGCAGCCTTAGCTATAGGGCTCACACCTGTAAATAAAATGGACTGTCCCAGACCCCTTAACAAATTCGTACCAAAGATACCATAATAAATGTAGAAAAAAATTAATTAAAAATCAGTTATGTAGTTTGGCAAAAAACTGAATAGCTGTAGATATTGAGTATGAATCCCTCTACAAACTGCATTTTGGTTGGAAGATGAAAGCCTTTCTGATGGAATTTGAGGGGACTATATTTCATTGGGTACGTGTACGGAAAATAGGTGATTTTTTGAGTGACAAGAACACGTAGTCTGGCTTTGCGGACCCTTGGACAGAATTTGAGCAGAAGAACCTACCCTGGAAATTTGATGGATGAAAGGGTATATCTCATTTATCCAGGTTAGTGAAGCTGAAACACCTCATTTCTCCCAGCTATTTTACAGAATTTTTTGACATTTGAATTTTAACACACGTCTCTATGGGGAATTATTTACCCGTGTGAACCGTATATTATAGAGAATGCGCACAATGCACACAAGTCTATGGGAAGTATTCATCCCATACAAGCTCTGCTGGTTTATGTTGATCTATAGTGTCAGATCTCTTCCTCCCTCCCCCTTCTCCTTCCTACCCCCCCCCCCCCCTCTACCCCCCCCCCCCAACCGTGCTTGGCTACAATTTGTTTTCTTATTATGTTGTTGTGGTACTAGATCTTTGTACATAGCAGTCATCAGTATCACACAACTTTGAATGACTGTGTTATTTTAATGTATTTCTTTGTTTTGGCTACCACTGAAACAGCTCAAAATACATAAAGTTAGTCTGTTTGACAAAACAAAGTCTTTTAAAGTATTTTGTAGGCAATAAGGTGATGATGACACCCCCATAATCAAGGATAACTGCCTGCATCTATGTATTCATCTTGTGAAGATCTGATCAACACTGCAAGATTTATGTTTGAAAAAAAAAAAACCCAAAGGGCATGATTTTCAAAAGTGTCCCTTTGAGAAGCTTTATAAACCTTGAATGTGTAATTTCTCATATGATGTAGGGGAAAATATCATCAAAAACACATTTATGATGTTAAAAAGTCAAATAAGAAATATGACCTCCACTATAGGGCTCACACCTGTAAATAAAATGGACTGTCCCAGACCCCTTAACAAATTCGTACCAAAAATGCCAAAATAAATTAAGAAAAAAAATTGATTAAAAATCAATGGTGTAGTTTGGCAAAAAACTGAATAGCTGTAGATATTAAGTATGAATTCCTCTACAAACTGCATTTTGGTTGGAAGATGAAAGCTTTTCTGATGGAATTTGAGGGGACTATATTTCATTGGGTACGTGTACGGAAAATAGGTGATTTTTTTGAGTGACAAGAACACGCAGTCTGGCTTTGCGGACCCTTGGACAAAATTTGAGCAGAAGAACCTACCCTGGAAATTTGGTGGATGAAAGGGTTCATCTCATTTATCCAGGTTAGTGAAGCTGAAACACTTCATTTCTCCCAGCTATTTTACAGAATTTTTTGAAATTTGAATTTTAACACACGTCTCTATGGAGAATTATTTACCGTGTGAGCCCTATAGAGCGCACACAAACCAGCCACCAACAGTATGACCTTTGACCCTATAAAAGACAGAACACTGGGGGCAGCAGATCCAAAATCTATAGGCTTGTAGATTATATCATGGTAGACCTTCATACCAAATTTGAACAAAAATCCGTCAAGAAATGTAGGGCTCACACCCATAAATATTTCCCCATAGGGATGTGTGTTAAAAATCAAATTTCAAAAAATTCTGTAAAATAGCTGGGAGAAATAAAGTGTTTCAGCTTCACTTACCTGGATAAGTTAGATATACCCTTTCATCTATCAAATTCTCAGGGTGGATAATTCAGTTCAAATTCTGTCCAGGGGTCCGCAAAGCCAGACTACGAGTTCTTGTCACTCAAAAAAATCACCCATTTTCCGCACACGTGCCCAATGAAATATAGTCCCCTCAAATTCCACCAGAAAAGCTTTCATCTTCCAACCAAAATACAATTTGTAGAGGAATTCATACTCAATATCTACAGCTATTCAGTTTTTTAAATCAATTTTTTTTTCTTAATTTATTTTGGTATCTTTGCTACGAATTTGTGAAGGGGTCTGGGACATTCCATTGTATTTACGGGTGTGAGCCCTATAGTGGAAGTCATATTTCTCATTTGACTTTTAAACATCATAAATGTGTTTTTGATGATATTTGCACCTACATCATATGGGAAATTACACATTCAAGGGTTATAAAGCTTCTCAAATGGACATTTCTTAAACTCATGCCCTTTGAGGTTTTAAAAAAAAATAAAGATGTAGTGTTGATCAGTTCTTCATAAGATAAATACCTAGATGCAGGCAGTAATCTTTGATTATGGTGGTGTCATCATCACACTATTGCCTACTATACTTGAACAGACTTTGTTTTGTCAAACAGACTAACTTTATGAATTTTGACCTGTTTCAGTGGTAGCCAAACAAAGAAATACATTAAAATAACACAGTCATTCAAAGTTGTGTGATACTGATGACTGCTATGTACAAAGATCTATCTATACCACAACAACATAATAAGAAAACAAATTGTAGCCAAACAGAGTTTGAAGGGGGGGGGGGGGTAGAGGAGAGAGGTGGGGGGGGGGGGTAGGAAGGGGAAGGGGGAGGGAGGAAGAGATCTGACACAATAGAACAACATAAACCAGCAGGGTTTGTATGGGGTGAATACTTCCCATAGACTTGTGTGCATTGCAAGCATTCTCTATAGGGCTCACACCCATAAATATTTCCCCATAGGGATGTGTGTTAAAAATCAAATTTCAAAAAAAATCTGTAAAATAGCTGGGAGAAATGAGGTGTTTCAGCTTCACTTACCTGGATAAGTTAGATACATCCTTTCATCCATCAAATTCTCAGGGTGGATAATTCAGTTCAAATTCTGTCCAGGGGTCCGCAAAGCCAGACTACGAGTTCTTGTCACTCAAAAAATCACCAATTTTCCGTACACGTACCCAATGAAATATAGTCCCCTCAAATTCCATCAGAAAGGCTTTCATCTTCCAACCAAAATGCAGTTTGTAGAGGGATTCATACTCAATATCTACAGCTATTCAGTTTTTTAAATCAATTTTTTTTTCTTAATTTATTTTGGTATCTTTGCTACGAATTTGTGAAGGGGTCTGGGACATTCCATTGTATTTACGGGTGTGAGCCCTATAGTGGAAGTCATATTTCTCATTTGACTTTTAAACATCATAAATGTGTTTTTGATGATATTTGCACCTACATCATATGGGAAATTACACATTCAAGGGTTATAAAGCTTCTCAAATGGACATTTCTTAAACTCATGCCCTTTGAGGTTTTTTTAAAAAAAAAATAAAGATGTAGTGTTGATCAGTTCTTCATAAGATAAATACCTAGATGCAGGCAGTAATCTTTGATTATGGTGGTGTCATCATCACACTATTGCCTACAAAATACTTGAACAGACTTTGTTTTGTCAAACAGACTAACTTTATGAATTTTGACCTGTTTCAGTGGTAGCCAAACAAAGAAATACATTAAAATAACACAGTCATTCAAAGTTGTGTGATACTGATGACTGCTATGTACAAAGATCTATCTATACCACAACAACATAATAAGAAAACAAATTGTAGCCAAACAGAGTTTGAAGGGGGGGGGGGTAGAGGAGAGAGGTGGGGGGGGGGGGTAGGAAGGGGAAGGGGGAGGGAGGAAGAGATCTGACACAATAGAACAACATAAACCAGCAGAGTTTGTATGGGGTGAATACTTCCCATAGACTTGTGTGCATTGCAAGCATTCTCTATAGGGCTCACACCCATAAATATTTCCCCATAGGGATGTGTGTTAAAAATCAAATTTCAAAAAAATTTTGTAAAATAGCTGGGAGAAATGAGGTGTTTCAGCTTCACTTACCTGGATAAGTTAGATACATCCTTTCATCCATCAAATTCTCAGGGTGGATAATTCAGTTCAATTTCTGTCCAGGGGTCCGCAAAGCCAGACTACGAGTTCTTGTCACTCAAAAAATCACCAATTTTCTGTACACGTACCCAATGAAATATAGTCCCCTCAAATTCAACCAGAAAAGCTTTCATCTTCCAACCAAAATGCAATTTGTAGAGGAATTCATACTCAATATCTACAGCTATTCAGTTTTTTTTTTTTGCCAAACTACATCATTGATTTGCAATCAATTTTTTCTTAATTTATTTTGGTATCTTTGGTACGAAATTGTGAAGGGGTCTGTGGACATTCCATTGTATTTACGGGTGTGAGCCCTATAGGGCTCACACCTATAAATATTTCCCCATAGGGATGTGTGTTAAAAATCAAATTTCAAAAAATTCTGTAAAATAGCTGGGAGAAATGAGGTGTTTCAGCTTCACTTACCTGGATAAGTTAGACATACCCTTTCATCCATCAAATTCTCAGGGTGGATAATTCAGTTCAAATTCTGTCCAGGGGTCCGCAAAGCCAGACTACGAGTTCTTGTCACTCAAAAAATCACCCATTTTCCGTACACGTGCCCAATGAAATATAGTCCCCTCAAATTCCACCAGAAAAGCTTTCATCTTCCAACCAAAATACAATTTGTAGAGGAATTCATACTCAATATCTACAGCTATTCAGTTTTTTGCCACACTACATCATTGATTTTTAATCATTTTTTTTTCTTAATTTATTTTGGTATCTTTGGTACGAATTTGTGAAGGGGTCTGGGACATTCCATTGTATTTACGGGTGTGAGCCCTATAGAGGGCACACAAGCCATCCCCCGACAGCATGACCTTCGACCCTATAAGAGACAGAACACTGGGGGCAGCAGATCCAAAATCTATAGGCTTGTAGATTATATCAGGGTAGACCTTCATTATTCCAAATTTGAACAAAATCCGCTAAGAAATGTAGCGCTATAGAGCGCACACAAACCAGCCACCAACAGTATGACCTTTGACCCTATAAAAGACAGAACACTCTGGACAGCAGATCCAAAATCTATAGGCTTGTTGATTATATCATGGTAGACCTTCATTATTCCAAATTTGAGCAAAAATCCGTCTAGAAATGTAGCCTATAGAGCGCACACAAGCCATCCACCAACAGTATGACCTTTGACCCTAGATAGAATTTGTATATTTTTCAGCCATCGTTATAGTAGCAAGCTCTAAGCATTTAATGGGCTTGCTCAATGTTTGATTTTCGCTGTGCAACGGAATCATGACAATTCATTCGTTGCTCATTAATATGTAACTGAGATATATAAATCCAAGTGTAGTGTATATGGTACGAGATACTATAAAAGCAATAAGAGACACAATGCCAACAAGAGATGTCCAATTCTGTATGCATGTCAGGAAATGCAAATATTTAATCACACGAGCATGCATGAGTATTACTTGATTCATATGCCATCCGCATTATTATATTAGCAACAGAGCGACAACATTTTGTTTACTGTTCCTTTCGTTCTATTCCCTTGCAGATCGAATACCAAACAATCTTCACTGCAGATTCCTATCTCAAATAATATGGCTGGGATGAAACTCGGGTTTCCCATTCTTCAACTATTCAGATACAAAAGTTTCTTACCTTTAAAACAAAATGAACTCCAATATACAAGTAATGTCAGCTCTTCAATCCCGGAACACTCTAAACACCAAAAACTTGAAATTGAATTCTCGAAGCGCTGAAATTCCAATGAAATCTTGAATCCACTTCTCCTATTTAATATAAACACATGATTCTACGTGCCAAAATAATGGAATAGGATATAACGGCAGGGCCCCAAGCCGAAATTTGCACACGATCACGTGATGCAATCTACCCTATCACAACACACATTATACTTGACATTATTGCTATGAGACAACGCATATACGATGTACAGCGTGTCCCAGAAAAAACGAAACCGGGTTTCCATGTACTTTTTTACGATCGAAATCATACATGTTCTTTATAAGATATACATCAATGGAAAGATAAACTTTTCTTCTTTCATTATACAACTTCACGTTCATTGTTCATGCATGACTGAGTTAGAACAATGAACAGTGGTGCTACCAAAATGTCATTTGCACGCGCAAAGGGTGACTTGAAGTGAAATTTTCAAACTTTTAACGTTACGTTTTCGAAAAACAAAGTTTATAACCCAAATATTCATATTTTCTGCTTTCATGTGAGACCCTACACGTCAAATATGAATAACGCATGCTTGAGAATAAATTGCATGAAAACATGCTTCATTTCTACCAATTCTACGGATAGTCGAAAAACGAGCATTCAGCTCTCCCGACTTAGCATTAGACAATAGGCTCATGTGCACCATTGAATTCAAACAAAACAACCGTAGTGTTACAATGAATGTTAGGGGGGGGGGGGGGTATTTACAGATAATGCTGCATGAGACGGAAAGTCCTTTGTTATCATTTATTTAGAATAAGCTATGAGATATAACCAATAATGTCGTGAGTATTTCCAGGCTACACGCAGTCTAATGGCTATGGGAAATCAACATTACAACAACGATACACATTTTGATGATTTTGTACCTCAAACTTATTTCACTGTTATCGTTCCTCTCCACATTTCCCTTACGCGTGGTTAGTCCTTCATCACTGACAGGGTTTTGAAATTTTCGAAGGGGGAGGTGAAGCAGAAAGAGAGAGTACATCACATACATTTCAAAGGTACTAGAGCAGGGCAGAAAGTCTTTTTGTTTGGGAGGGGGGTGGAAGGTTTTTTTTTTTCGGTACGTTATTCCCACCCCACCTCCCAAACATTCTGCTGATGAACAACCTTTGTTCTGTAGTTAGCTGCAAGGTCAGGCAAGCTCATGATCATGTGCTAATTAACGACCCTATTCACAACCGTACCGTCTGTAACAATCCTTTTTACCCCTCCCTTCATGTTTGTGTAAATGCATTGAAGCATGAATACCGTTGTTATCTGCCAAGTTGGGCAGGTGTCGGGAAAGTTAAGTGGCTCATTATTTACTATCTATCTATCCGGGTAAAATGGAAGCATATTTTCAAATTAAGTTTTCTCGAGCAGGCGTTGATCATTTTTTTTTTTAATGCCTGGGATATCATATGAAAGGAAAAAAGAATGGATATTAAGGCTATGATTTTATTTTTTTTTTTGCAAAAGATTGCTGGAAAAGTTCGAAAACTTCATCCAAAGTCACTATTAGCTCGTGCAAATGAAAATTTAGTAGCATTAATGTCTATTGTTCTAACTCAGTCATGCACGAATTTTGAACAATGAGTTGTGCATCAAATGAAAGAAGAAAAGTTATCTTTCCATTGATATATATCGCATAAAGAAAATGTATGATTTCGATAGTACAAAAGTACATTGAAACCCGGTTTCGTTTTTTCTGGGACACGCTGTATAGGAAAGTTCAGTGCTTGGAGGTGGAGCCCTGGATAATCAGGGGGCAGCGGAACTATCGTTTCTTCGAGGTGTGTGTATGTGTGTGTGTGTGTGTATGTGTGAGAGAGAGAGAGAGGGTTTACAAAGCATGTCATTTATAAGGTTTTTCCTAAAGAGGCTTTCGTATCGTCCTTCCCGTCAAGCTTTCAATGTAATCACCTGGTAAAGTTGGTCTTGAATTTAATGTTTGACAAATTATACTTTTCATATTATCGGACCATGTTTGTTTAATTGCATAGTGTGTGTGAGAGAGTTTTTTTTTTTTTTTGCAAACGCTAAATGAGTGCAATAATTTCGAAAGTGCTCTTGATTCATTATCATAATAATTTTTCTTTCCTTGCAAATATCAATTAATTTAGTTGTTGTTGTATATGTTTGTGTTTTGTTTTATGTCACGTGTCTTTGCACACGACTTAGAGTGTCATTGTCATTTAAGTCATGTAATCATTTTCTGGCAGCTTTGATATATACCTAAAACTATTTAAAGACTAAATCCACCCCAAAAGTAACTAAACTTCAAAAGAAAGAGAAAAATATTCCCTACAGAACAATATAAAAATTACAAAAATCGGATAAGAAATCAAGAAGATATGACATTTTGAAATTTCAAATTTTGGGGGAAAACATTTCTTGACCAATCCTTATGAATGTTCAAATGTTCAAGTTGACGATGTCATGCTCTCAAAATTTCTTATTCATATCATATACAGAATCGACCAAAAAAAAATCTCATATTTTAGCTGCATAGATATAAAACTTGCCTTAAAACTACCCAGGATAAAAAAGAACAAATGTTAAATCTGATATATCTTCGTATGAGAACATGCTTTTACCTATATTATCTAAAAATAACAATTTCCCCAAAGATTTCATATACAACATACATGAAAAAATGCGAGGGTATTTACTTCATCAACTTCCTCATTGGAATATTCGTAAGGACTTGTCAAAAAATGTTTTCCGGAAAATTGTGAAATTTCAAAATGTCATACATTGCTTATTTCTTATCCGATATTTGTCATTTTTGTGTCTTTCTGTAGGAAATGCTTTTCTCCTACTTTTGAAATTTATTTATTCTGGGGGTGGATTTCTTTTTTAAAGGATATGAAGGAAAAAATGAAATTTTAGCCTTTTCACTTGACCTTGGATCTTTGATCCCATTGACCATAACTTTCCCTAGAGAATCTTTAGTCAAGAAAATAATCTCAGGCACTGCAAAGATTATTTGTGGGAAAACGTGAAATTTTAAGAATTCAAGACATTATATGTCAATCATTGCTTAAGTATAAACTACCATGATTAACAAAAGACATTGGAATCCATCTTCCCCTTTACACCAAGTGTAGAGGTGAAAGAGAGATATCTCTTCCACCTCACTGGATCAATCACTGAGGTGCACTGGTGTATACGATTACTATTTATCAGAAATATTCTTAAAATATTGATCAGTCTTAGCCTACTGAAGGTAAATTCTATTCGGTGTTTCATTGAATGTAATGATAAGAAGAATAAGCTTATACAGATCATTATCAAATTTTCGTACAAGTCAGACCAACAAATGAGAAATCTATGTGCGATGCAAAGGCAGATCCTAATCAAAAGAATGGTTGAGAGCGTATACATGACCAGGCATTAAGTTTGCCTCACACGTAATTTTCCTAATGACCGGTCATTCGCAAAGTATAATAACCTGTCATAATGAAAATTACGTGTGAGGTAAAACATGGTAGGCCTAATAATAGGCAAAGGGCGAGAGTTCATTGTTCATGAGTTCATTTCGTGCAGCGGGATTTTATCAAACAACAAGGATCTACATGTACTTCATCATAAGGCCCTGTCACACCTTTCCGGGTAAGCTACGCGGGCTTGTTGCAAGTAGGGATTTTCCAGCACGCAGGGATGTTGGCGAGTTTCGTATTTGCGTCTTACTGCTATCGAGACGCGTGTTATTTACCTGCTACTTGTGTGTATTCCGTGTGACCTGCGTGAGAGCATTTTCAGCTACGAGCGACATACGGGGACTGCGAAGTACCTGCGTTACAGCTGCGAAGTACCCGTCCTGCGCAAGTTCATTCTTTGTTTGAACATGACTTCCATATAAATTGTAACGTTGGGTATAAGCTTAAGGCCGTGTCACACCATTCCGGGCAAGCTATGCGGGCTTGTGGCGAGGAGGTAGTTTCCAGCACGTAGAAGATTTTCAGCGGGCGATCAAGAATGTTTGCAATTTTCATTCATGCCTTGTCATACCGTACGGGGGAAGTTTTGCGGCTTGACTTGCGGGGAAACAAATTTACTCCCTGGAGCTCTCCGCAGTTGGTCCGCACCTGACAGTATCTAGCGCGTAGTTGCCCGGAGGTGCTCACTCAAGTCCGATTTAACCGCAGCCAAGTTTTGAGCATGACCAAAACTTTTTCCGGGTGAGTCGCGGGAATGCCCGTAGAGGTCCACGCAGAACGCCAGTAGGAGGCCCTTAGCGGCAGCACTTCCAGGCAACTCCCACGCAGGTACTTCGCAGTCCCGTATGCAGCCAAGATACTGAAATTCTGTGGGATTTCAGCCATTCCATTAGAGGAATTCCTTCACTGAGTTGTCAGCCCCCACGCGACTGGTACAAAGGTCACACAGTATACTCGCAAGTATAATTTAAGTAGAACGCGTCCAGCAAGTAAGACACATGCGCTGACTCGCTCAAATCCTTTTCCGCCCTCAGGAATGTCCGGTATGCTAGAAAATCCCTACACGTAACAAGCCCGAGTAGCTTGCCCAGAAAGGTGTGACAGGGCCTAAACACTGTTGCGGGTAAAAATATATGCGTGCGCACCTCCGAGCGACTACGGTTGAGATACATGCTAGGTACTGTCATGTGCGGATCATCTACGGGGACCTCCGGGTAGTCAAAAATGCTCTTTGCAAGTCGCACGCAAGGCTTGCCCGGAAAGGTGTGACACGGCCTTTATGCATCATGTCATTTTCAAAACCAGTGGAGTGCCTAACCAACCGAGAAGACAGAAAGGTCATTGTACCGATGGGCACGTGAGCCAGTTACAAAGTGTCTTATCAAATTTCATACCTGGACCCACGGTCGGCGCGGGAGTAGCCTTAATTAACGTAAAGGTTCACCGAACGAGCTATATCTAAGCCCAAGTAAATGGAATCGTTTCTTTTGAACCGTTGCGTTACAAGAGTTAACTCCTTAATGTGTACTCTCATTCGGTGCCTATATAGGGGGGACTGGATCTCGTTCTGACATTCTCACTCTGAATTTAACACGGAATCAATATTCTGTTGGTTTGTATTACCAGATGTTTTGCTGTTGTTTCTCTGTAAAACATTCTTACTCCGTTGCGGGGCTTTGGTGGTGATGAGTTTGTATTATGGCTTGGAATGATACGCATTTTTATGCATTAAAGTTAACGAAGCCTATCACTTCATGGTGTCAGATGAATCGCTTTAATTATAAAACTAATACAAAATTGACTCTCGTTTGCAAGTTTGTATCTCTCTTTTCTTTTAAGACTATATGTGAAGAAACATTAGTGTTAAAATATGACTGTCAGTGTTTGATTTGAATGCCTTGCTCGGATAATAATCATTATGCTTTTAGCTTATTCCGCAGCTCAAAATTAGAGTTGGGCCTACATGTATACACAATTAGCGTGACATATGTGTGAGTTGTCGATACAGAAATATAGTGCTGTCTGAAACATAAGCAGAGATCTACCATTATTCAACGAATTCCATTTCTTACAGCAATGGCGATCTTGAAATCAATCCTGGCCATTACTGCGGCTTTGTTGGTGACGCTTCCCCCGTCGTCGGAGGCAAGCGCTTGTGGGTGCCCTCCGTTCTGGACCCCCTTTGGTGATAATTGCTTCCGGTGAGCCATTCTTTTTTACTCCTACATAATCTTCCGTCATTTTTCTTTCCAGTAAAATCTTATCATCAAAGAATCAATGGGCAAGGGGTATTTTGAGCAGGATTTTTTTTTTTGTTTGTTTGTTTTGAGAAATAGTTGAGAGGTTTTACTCATGCGGTATCAGCTGCATCCTGAAATAGGTATTATAGGACCTAGGCCTACTTCCTAAGAACACAAATTACCTAGACCTTGATTCTCTTGAATCGAAAAATGAAATAGCTACACGGTTCGTTGTTTCTGGCATTATTCCCTAGGTTCGATGTCCTGAAATAAGGTTCGTTATTCCGACAGTGAAATTGTTATTCCTAAAGCTCGATATTCCCAAAATAAAATAAAGTTCGAAGAACGGACTTTCCTTTATTTTCGGATTAAAGAAGATTCGGAATAACGAATCTCGTTCCAATTTCGGAATTACGAACCTTCAGAAATAAATTAGTTATTCTGAAAGTTCGATAATTCGAAAACAAATCAAAGTCCGAAGAACGAACTTTTCTCTTTTTTTTTTCAGAATAACGAACGTTCGGAATTTACTGTAACGCTTTGTCCGCACCTTGTAATTTCGGCCTGGTAGTACTAAATTGTCTGACGCCTGATCACCGTATTTAGATTAGAATAGTTATATTTGAGGAACATTTATGTCAGTTTCAAATGCTTCAAGTAGGTATCAAGGAAAACGCAGAATTCTTCAGCAGAGCGACAGGTCAACTGAATTACAATGTATAATCACTCTTCATACATGCTGGTAGGTCCTCCACAGATAGGACCTGTACTACCGCTACATATTATTACGCCGTTTGGCCTTGAATGCCATGAAATATTACACGCGTGTGGCCTTATTGTACAGCCTCGAGATAAAAAAAAATATACTACACTCAGCAAAAGAAAGAAGCAAAAGAAGAAAGTAAACACTTCTTTGAGTTCATAATTTTCATTGAAGATTTTGATGAAAATCAATGTATTATATACCATATTAAAGGTAATTTAATTGATCATCTAACCTAGTAGGTCAATATAAAGGGAAACTTTACGCATGAGTCAACACACTTGTTTTTTGTCCTCCAAGGCACAAAAGTAAAAATTGCAAAAACTGACGTATTGTCTTTCATTTGCAAATGCCCTTTAAGATAGCAATGATAACAAAAGACCAGTTTAACACAATGAGAGACATGAATGAAATAGTAAAAATAAGTTTTCGTTGTCTTTATCTCTTTATAACCTTAAGCAAAATCAAAGTGGGAAACTTAAGGGGGAAAATAAGAATTTTCTGTTAACTCTAACTTCAAATGACATACAGAGTAAGGGCACAAAGATTATTAAATGAGAAGAATATCTTTACTTTATTCATTCAATTTAGTAATGTAAAAATTCATGAGAAAAATGCAAGAACCAAAGATAATTTACAATTTTCCTTATTTGAGATGAATCAATTCAAAATCCTACCATTTTTTTTTTAAATTGCTTCTCATTTCATCTAAATTTGGATTTGACAGAAAACTTTTCATTTTCCTCCATTATTTTTAGCCTTTATTGATTTTTTGAGCTTCAAAGATAATACGGAGATCATATATATTTTTGCCACAGAGTTCATGTTTTTTTTTTATTGTCTTAAATTTGTCTTTTGTTCTTATTGTAACATGGAAGAGCATTACGCATGAATGACAACTTGTTCATTTTTGCAATTTTTACTTTTGTGCCTTGGAAGAGAAAAACAGAAGTATTCACTCAAGCGTATATTGGCTTGCCACGTTGATAGCCACCTAAATTACCTTTCATATGGTATGTAATACATTAATATTTACCCAAAAATTCTATGGGGAATATAAACTTGCAAAGTGTTTACTTTCTTTTCTTTTTTTGCTGAGTGTATTTATATGGCAAGTGTGCTTCGCCTTTGAAAATTGAAGACCTGAATATAAGAACGACCCAAGTCAAATTTTTGGCCAAATTCAGTTTGACATGGGAAATTGTAGCTTATGCATGGACTCATCTTGTGTATAAATGATAAATCCTAATTACCCCCGGAAGTGTCTGAAATGAATGAGTTAAATCTTATATTAATGTAAGAATGAAGGACTTGGGTCATTCTTAAATTCATATAACAGCGCCCTCTCTCATCCTTCTCTCATCTCTATAGCAGAATATCATGTATATGAATCAAAGACTGGCGACCCAAGTCCATATGAATCAAAGAACGACCAAAGTCCACCACACAAAACGGCCTCTCCACAATTAATGTAAATGTTAATTTTCATAATGATATATGTTCTAATTTGTATATACAATGTTACCTTCCCATCACAGTTAAATAGAATATTATTGGACATATAAAAAAGATATGAAGTTTTTTTTTTAGTTTACTCGAAATGTTCTTCCATGGACTTGGGTTCTTATATTCATAATATACTCAATTGAACATCCGCTTAGAAAAGGCTTTGGGGAGGAATCTTCCACTACAACCTTTTTTATTTTCCTCCATTGATGTGAAGAATACACACTCTTGTTATTGCTTTGATAAAACTTTCAAAATCGCATTCTTCAAAGGCTCATGATTGGTTGTGTCAAAGGTCAATGATCCCCCTCTATTAATGGAAATAATAAGTGGATGCGTTTAGCCCTCGAGCGGTCATGGGTTTTTCTAACGCTTATTTCTTTCTATCTCTATTTTTCGAATTTTCTCCCCTGTTATTTTTTAGCGTTAAAAGAACAACGACGCAGAATTGATTGATCTCTTCATGGTCCTGTTATTATGTGGTTATCACAAATATTAGCACTATTTTGTTAAAACGTACGTATCGCGACAATTCAAAATCCCATAACTTTCTTAGTGTGCGTCCGTTTGTCACGAATTATGTATTTGACCATCCTGCCTATTTAGGACCTATACTTTCAATATGCGAACCGTAAAGACGACTTTGAAATGCAGTATTCTTTTTTCCTTTGTCTTTTAGTTGCCAGGGATTATATTTCCTCTTTAAATTGTTACAGATTCTTTACTTTCGAGAACGTGACATGGGAGGTTGCAGAGATGCACTGCCGTGGCTTCTCCGTGCCGTGTTCGGAAACAGGGACGTTAAGTCTGGGGCATCTGGCTTCAATCCACTCCCAAGCAGAGCACAACTTCCTCACAGTACTCTACGATACCACTCGAAACAAGAGAGTAAGTTTCTTTGGGGCATCACTGTGGTCTAGTGGATAGGAATCCTGCCTTTGAAACGAAGGACCTGAGATCGAGTCCTGTGATTACGTTCTTGGTTGAGATGTTTTTACCGATGATAATTATCCCGTCCCTTTCGACATTAGGACGGTGTAGAAACAATTACCCTGCAATGCTGAGTTGATGATAAGGACCATTTCGATGAAAGAGGTGACGTAGCAATTGCTCTGTCCTTATTTTCTCCAAGGACTTAGGGTTAGGGTTGTGATAGGGTTTTAGGTTTGGTTTAATGTGGGAATTGGGATTAGAGTTTAATAGGGTTATGTTTGTGGGTATAGAATTTATGTTGGGCTTTAATAGCGTGCAGATATTTCACGGGAGCGACTGCTGCAGGGGCAGATGTCATGGTACCAGGAAAGAATAGTGATGATACTGAAGAGGCCAGCTTTGAGTAAGTAACACCTTACTATAATGGTTAACATTACTCTTCCGATGTCTCTCTCTCTCTCTTCTTATGCCCTCGTTTGTGGAATAACTCTCCCAAGCGCCCAAATTGCTTATAGTATACAGCTTTGTTCTTGAATAATACTCTTGCATGCAAATATGATAGAAAAACTCCGACCTTTAAAGGGTAAAAATAGCGACCAAGTGTCATATCATCACATTTTAAGATCATAAACATCTCACCATCAATGTCGATCTAGCTCATTTTATTCTAATAGTTCGTCATGAGCAACACGTATAATATACATGGTGGTTTCAATAAAATAGGGCCTAAATTGAATCTCGGGTTTGTATAATAGTTCATAACAGCAGTAGTCCTGAAATTCTCGTGTTGTATTGGTCACCACGTTGGTATGTATGTTGACTTTGGAACTTCCTCAGCAATGACATTCGGTTAAATCATTAGTCTTACGTATATCTTCATGTGACCATAACATTGCTGCGATGTCGACGATGTCTAAAACAAAATAACGACAAGAAAAAGAATTGCTGTATCTTTTATTCATATTTATTGTTCAACTTTTGTGACGTTACAATTTGTTTTCTAGTCTTTTTTATACCGTGATGACTGATAACCATGATAACGTGGATGCTATACTAAAAACTTTAAAAAACCCTCATAATCTTACAAGATTGTTAGATTTTCCTGAAACTTAAAGGGATGGTACAGTATCGGTAGAGGTGATAATTGGCGCGTTTAACTTTTTTTTTTTAATATCAAGAAACCGTTTGTAGAATAGTACAGAGCATACCTTTCTATAGAAGAATTCAAACTTTATTTGATGAAAATCGGTTTTGGAATGACTGAGACACCCAAAGATAAAATAAAACAAGCGATCGTAATAAAAGCTGGGTCCCACATTTTATTAGAATTGCTCTGTTTTGGGTATCTCAGCCATTTCAAAATCAATTTTCATCAAATACACGTTGAATTCCTTTTGGAATTACATGTTCTTACATATTTCTTAATTAAGACGTTTCTCATAATCTCACCCCAAAATGTTTGAAACCCGAAGTTAGGTCTCAACCAAAACTATACGATCCCTTTAAAGGCACACATCATGTGTGTGTGTGTGTGTGTGTGTGTGTGTTTTCTGAAACTTAAAAGGATAAGTTTCTTTCATTTGTTCAGCATCTATTTGAATTCATCATGTGTGGGGTAAATTCCCTTTTGAATATTGTCCCCATCGTCAGGTGGCCACCAGGGTGTGGATTGGTCTTACCGACGAAGACGCTGAGGGCGTTTGGAGATGGAGCGATGGATCTGACGTCACTTTCACCTCCTGGGGATCGGGCCAACCCAACAATTATGACGGCAATCAGGACTGTGCGTCGTTCAACACCAAATTCGGTTACAACTGGAACGATCTCCATTGTGGGATCGAGAACGAGTTCACCGTTGAGTCGTTCATCTGCAAACTCCCCCTGTGGTGAAAAAAGGGTGATGGGACTTGACGTCATGCATCGAGCGATAAAGTGCATTTTCAGTCCATATTCAAAATGATATAGGTTCTTCCAATTTTTGACATTATTGTACTGCGTCATAATTTCGTTTACTTTTTATTGTACGCCTCTGAATTATTAAGATGAAGGTCATTGTTTGATAAAAATATAAAATCATATTTTCATCTATGTAAAAGCTGCTGAAAGAACTTCGTATACAAACAAGTACACGAAGAATTCTCTCTGCTATCATTGTGTGGTGTCCGCATTCCCTATAGCCTTTTGCAAAGGCGGCTCGCTATAATTTCAGCACACGCACAGCTCGCTCCCATCCGATCTCTGTGTGCGCGCGAGTCCAATTACGCCCGCCATATGCGAGTCCTTTGCGAGCCGCCTTTGCAAAAGACTACATTCCCTATATAGATACAGGTTCGATTTCAATGTTCCATGTGTTCCTGTTGTTTCTTTTGCTCTTGAAACTTCTTGAAAGCGGCGAAATGTTAAATTGTATAGAAAGCTTATTATTATATTCTGAGATGATACACAACTTTTGCGCTTCTAATTATACGAGAGCATTAATGCCAAAGAATGTCATATATCGCTTTCGATATTAATTCGGGGACAGAAGACAGTGGCACTTCATTAATTTCATTTCATTTTCACTTCGATAAAGTCGTGAAATATGTTTGGTACATTACGTATTCCTGTCTTGTAATAGCAATCGCGTGAGGGTTCTTATATTCTTGATGATTATATACCTACACTGGACAGCAAAAGAAAGTACCCACTTCTATCAAAGGCTGAACACAAAAATTCACCACCTAGAAATAAACAATTTTTGTACACAGGTATGCTGCAATATCCATTAGTAATCACATACCCAATAGCAAGTGATTATCTTTATTACAAAGAAAAAAAAATGACATGCACAGCATCTTGGTCACTGAATCAAAAGTCACAAAATGTAACAGAATGAGCCTTACAAGTCTGACAAGACGTAGCATAATTTTCCTGATGGAAGCTTGCTTAGAGCAGAGTAAAGTAAATTATGTCCAGTCTAAAGAGCTAACTGATTTTATTCTGAGAATTAGCATAATCAGGAAGGATAGCATCCCTGAATACAGAATACACGTTTTGACAAAACAGGTGTTCACTTTGACATATTGGTTGTTTAAAATGTTATCCATTCAGTGGCCATTTTGCATGGTGGAAAGTGCTGTTGTGTGGGACTTTTGAATCGGTGACCAAGATGCTGTGCATGTCAAGTTCTTCTTTGTTATGAAGACATTCACTTGACCTGTGTACAAAAATTGTATATTTCTAGGGGGTGAATCTTTGTGTGCGGCCTTCGACAGAAGTGGGTACTTTCTTTTGCTGTCCAGTGTAGATACATTCTGTTACTTATTGTTATGATGTCAAAGAATAAAAGTGTACAAGAATACACGTATAGATGTCTGTTTAGTTGTGAATATGGCTGAAATAGGGAATTGGACTATTATTGTATTTAGGAGGCAGGAAGTGTATGGCACGTAATGCACTGACGTGTATAGGAGCTGAAGTTCACATCATTCGGAAGGACATATCACTATTATACATACCGTTAGCAGGAAGTTTACAGACTGTAATATCCTGTTGAGCTCTGCGATCTAAATTTTGTCTGATATGCACTTACAGTAAATATCACGATGCGCCAATGGTATTATGTTGGCAGGTAAATGATCTTCATTGGTCAAGGCGTATTAAGAGTGTAACACCAGGCAAGTTATAGACACGCATGGCCGGCTCCACGATTTCAAAAGTGGCGGGGGGCACTTCAGACTTCTGGTGCCACTTCCGGGTTTCATCAGCTACCAAGCGAAGAAAAAGAAAAGAAAAAAGGTCTTCAGCGTAAATACTTCAAGGTTTCTACCCTTTAGGGGTAAAAAAAAAAAATAAATAAAAATAGGGGGGGGGGGGCAACGTGGTGACACCTTCTGTATTTCTGTGTATGGTGGGAAAAAAAAAAGTAGATGGGGACCGAGCCCCACCCCTCCGCAATAGGCCTACATCAATAATGATTTATTATCAGTCTTGATGGAGGGAGTGTTTACACAGTCGAATCAACACGCGATTGCATGCTGCATCCACTCTCTTATATAGTTATCCAACGTTTCTCTCTATACATCAACTTATCATCTACACGATACGTTGGGTTTATGGACACTTAGATAATAAAAGTAAATATTTCAAGGATTCGCACATTAACCGTGACGAAGCCCGATGAGTGAGCGAATTGGACAAAACATTGATTATGACATCTCGCTGACATAATTTCTGTGTTTGTCGGTTGTTTGCGTATAGCGTGCAATAGCGCCTTTGCAATCACCACACACGGTCTGCAATGCAATCATCTCAACACTTAAAGGGATTGAATTTCATACCTGGACCCATGGTCGGAGTTGGCAGGTGGGAGTGACCTAGTTATTGCAAAGGTTCGCGACCTAGTAATATCCCAGAGCAGTGTTGCAATCGTTTCAAACCGTTGGGGTACTATCATCCAGTGAGGAGAGACTGCACCTCGTTCTGACTGTATATCTCGCTCTTTTGACTTCTGTTGGTGTGTTGGTCTGTATTGTCAGACTTTTTTTTTCTGTTGTTTTTCTGAAAAAAAACTTCTTTTCTAACTGCAAGGGCTTTATTTCGTGTTGATGAGTTTGTATTATGGTCTGTATGATATGTTTAGCGCCTGCTTTATGCAATGACACATTTCAATACGTTAAAGGTTAAAGGTACTGTTTTACATTGGGAGGAGCGATTTTAAAAATGTTATAGTATTATAATCATAGAATTAATGATGATTATGTGTAGGTAAGTTGAATCACGAAACTTCCTTCCATCTATAAATGGTAAAAAAAAAATGATGAGATAACACTTTTTTTCTCAATAAATTATAACTGCAGACGGTTTAGTGTAAGAAACATTTTTATAATAACTATTGTTCACATTTTGTTTATTTTACGATATGTGATATTGATTATACTAATTCAGATTTTTACATTGATTGTTTCGATCCCTAACTCACATTATAGAACTATTCTGAAGCACTAAAGCTGGGTTTTTGTTTCATGTGCATATGGCAAATAGTGCCATTCTATGATTAAGTTATGGAAGATTATTACTGCGCCGCCTTGTTCGTATAAAGTGTCGTCTCAAGAGCTTGAATTATAAAACTATATGATAGAAAATTGGATCTCCTTTGTTTGCAAGTATGTTTCTTTCTTTGCTTTTAAGACGATGTGAAGAAACATTAGAGTTGAAATATGACTGTCAGTGCTTGATTTGTTGATTGGCGTAACCTCATAATGCTTTCTCTTCTTTTCGCTTTAAAAGTCCACCCCTGTGCAGTGGCAATATTATTATAGCTTACCCCGGGACCTCAAAATTGTAAGATCGGCGTGGCATGTGCTCTCGTTTGTTTGCAAGATAGAAAAAATGTAGTGCTGTCTGAAATAGCATTCTACCTCCTGATATCGGCAGATGATCCACCAGCATTATCATTGTGGCAAGGACATAGTCGACGAGCTGATAATTACAGTCTCAAATTGCACGTGTTTAATTTTCTTACAGCCATGGCAAACTTGAAATCAGTCCTTTTCGGCGGCCTGGTCATTGCTGCGGCTTTGCTGGTGATCCTTCCCCCGTCGTCGGAGGCAGGCGGTTGTGGGTGCCCTCCGTTCTGGACCCCCTTTGGCGATAATTGCTATCGGTGAGGATTTGTTGTTGTTGTTGTTGTTGTTGTTGACAATCATGCGGTATTATAGTTATATTTTGAAATAGGTATAGGACCTACTTTCTACACCATTAAAAAATGGGGTGATGTTCGTTATTTGCGAAGGTTCGTTAATCCAAAAATAAGAAGAGGTTCGTTATCCCATTAGTGACTGAACCGTCCGAAATCGCAAGTCAGATTACTCCCTAAAACGCTCGAAACCGCTCGTACGCTTTTTTTTGTAAAGTTTTATGCTTTACTATTTTTATTGTTTTCATACAGAATACAATACTAACGACTAATGATATACTGTACTAAAACCTATGTTATATTTTTGGAACCCACATCCTACAAGCTTTGCTTTTTAGTGGGTTCCTCAAATTACACGCCAGTTATATGTCCTTATACATTACTTTGTGCATTATTGGTTCAAACTGACCATTGTGTGAAAAAACATTTCTGCTTCAAATCAAATGGAATATAAAACTTGTATGAAATGTGGAATATGGAACATGAATAAAAAAAAATACTTAATAACATAATTTGAAAGAGGTAACAGTTCAACAAAAGCATGTCAGAATTATTTCTGTGACACACAAGTATCTTGGTAAAGTCTTAATATAGGCTTTCAAACTTATAGACGTAAACAAACATGCAGTGAACTGTTTGCATAATTAAGAAAGATGTCGAAATGAGAGAAATATTGCTGTACCTTCTAGGGGACAAAAGGTAATTATGTACGGAATCTTCAGTTGCGTAATGCCCCTGTCACACTTTGCCGGATATGGCAAACGCATTAAAAACGAATGTCGATTTTTGGCATCCGTTGATAAGCATTAAAATGCGTTTCATGTCATTTTTAGTCTTTGGATGGACGTTTATTTCTCGCAAAAAACGAATACCGCAATCTGACCCTTGCCCGATAGTTGTACGTTTTCTCGTGTATCTGTACTGTACTTTGTCGTTAATGCATTTCATATAATTTTCCCTGTTTATTTAATGGAAATGAAAAATAAAATTGAAAGTTGAGAGTTGAAAGTTTTTCACACGTTTCCATCCGCAGTAGGCCTCCTGTAGAGTCAATTGTATTGCTGCAAGAAATGGAACGGATGGAACGACTATGTACAGCACATCAAACGCGTACGCAAGAATCTCTGACGTTCGATGTACGTCTCATGCCCATTTGTTCCTTATGCGTTATGTCCTGTGGGCATGCGATTCTTATTCTTTTCTCATGCGTTTGCGCGCGTTCCACTCTCCTGTACACAATCGCCCAAGGTGCGTTCTGTTTGGCCGCTTTGCCAACTGTAACAGAAGCAGGCCCACTGTAAAAGAAACGGGCGAGATTTTGCTCATCCGTTGTTCACTTCGTTATACCGGTGGACAAAGTGTAAAGTTTCCGTTCAAGAGTGGCGTACATACAAGACTTATGTATATAGATATAGAACGCTACACATGTTCACTGCAACGACAGGAAGCCATTTGACCCGTAGTCATATTCCACGCAACAACCAGTGCATCTGATGGAAAATGATACACTCATATAAAAAAATAAATTAATTTATAGTT
Organism: Diadema setosum; assembly: GCA_033980235.1. Taxonomy (NCBI): domain Eukaryota; kingdom Metazoa; phylum Echinodermata; class Echinoidea; order Diadematoida; family Diadematidae; genus Diadema; species Diadema setosum. Next base: position 28,326,182 of record CM067077.1, on the reverse strand, counting down.
GTATAGAAAACGTACAACTATCGAACAAGGGTCACTTCACGCTATCCGTTTTTGGAGAGAGTTTCTTGACCTCTCTGACGGAAATCACCGGATGATAAACGTCCATTCAAAGAATAAAAAGGAAAAAAAACACCGCATTTTAAAAGATTTCAACAAATGCCAAAATCGACATTCGTTTCTCGTGCGTTTGCCTTCTCCGGCAAAGTGTGACAGCGGCATACGAATGCCCCTGTCGCACTTTGCCGGACAAGGCAAATATAGATATAGAAAAAATGGCACATGCTATGACAAATCTTCTCATCTGATAGGTTTGTTCTTGAACTTCACCAAGTCCTTCGACACCATCAATTATGATATTTTACATAATAAATTACATCACTATACGGAGTGCGTTGGAAGACCTTGGAGTGGTTCAGGAGCTGCCTCATGAACAGAAAACAATATGTCTCTTTAAATGGTTGTAATGGTTGTTGGGAATGATGTGTTTGCCTTCCAATATTCTCATGGGGGGGGGGGGGGGGTTGCCGATCCCCCCGATCGACGCCCCTGTGTACCTGAGCAAAAAATCAACTGAAACTTGAAATGGATTCCTTTATCCTGTTGTTCATTCTGCGATGACACTATCGTGTTTCTGCCATTCCTAAGCTGATGCTCAAATTTCAAAGGGTGGAGCACACTTCTCATATCAATAGCAACAGGGTCCAATTGCTTCGGTAATTCCGAAGCCACAGTGCTCATATTTCCGAACATAGATATTTTGTAGCGTTATTCCAAAAGTTCGATAATTTGAAAATAACGAATGACGAACATTTCTTTATTTTCAGATTAAAGAACATTCGCAATATCGAACCTCATTCTATTTTCGGAATTACGAGCCTTCAGAATAAAGAGCTGAAACCCTAAAATGTCCACACCTTGCAATCTTGGCCATCTGTTGTCCGACACCTGATCACGGGGTTCAAATTATGCATATTATGAGAAACATTAAACTGAGCTTCAAATGTGTTAGGTAGGTCAGGTAAACGCAGAATTTTTATTTTCTTTAATATATACGTTCACTCTCAAAGTATCACTCTTCACACATTATGATAGGATCCGTGGTCATTGAAATAACACGGTTTGGACTGGGTGGCCATAAAATCTTATACGCAATTGGACCCCGTTGCCATTGATAAATGAGAAGTGTGCTCCACCCTTGAAATTGGAGCATCCGCTCAGGAAAGGCAGAAACTAGTCTACAAGTAGCTCTGGATCCTTTCTATCGATTCTTTTTCCGCCAACTATGAGTGATAGGGCGATACCGAGAACTGCTGCCCCGAGTCACACACACCATGGACCTACTACACATGGACATTCATCATTTTCCTTAATTAATGCATGCCTCTGTCTATGTCAAAAGTGTCACAAAAACATTTTAAACATTCTTCCCTGCTTTTATCGTATGATCTCCGCATCCACCGGCAAGCCGGGGCAAAACACAACCAAGCGTTGAAAAATCTATATAAACTAAATGCGCAGAAGATAACAACTGTCTTAAATCAAGGAAAAATGCATGTGCGGTTGTGGTATTAAGTGTATTGGTATATCACCGCTCAGATATTTTTCATTAGCGAAATGCAGGTACTTTTGAAGAGGTAGCTAAGTTTTTAGCTAATTGATCAGGATTTTTTTAAAATCTCATTTTCCACCTTTTCCGCACATTTTTCCAGAATAAAAACAGATAGCAAGGAAAGAGGATATTCAATTCAATTCAATTCAATTTTATTTTCCGTTTCCGGAAATTTGTTTTGTTTGCATGCATATCCGGTTACATTGATACATTATACGTTTACAAAGCACACGTATACACTGTAACATAGATACATATTATGATAGACATACAAAAGATATACATCGATACAATATCACTATCATTGTCATAAATATATAACATCAAAGAAGTATTAATCTGTATGAGTCAACATTGTATTGGATGTGGTGTGCATCAAATGCGGGTGTATAAATATGTGTCAATTGATAATAACTATAAGAGATTTGAAAAATACAAATGAATGCATGTTTCTATGTAAATAAATGATTGTATAAAAATGTTGAAGGTTATATGTCTGTCTGTCTGTGTGTGTGTGTGTGTGTGTGTGTGTGTGTGCTTGTGTGTGAAGGTACAAAAATGTGAATCTATATGTGTTTTTGACAACGACAAAACAACAACATATTTCACACCACGGGTCATAATCATTCTATATACTCCTGAATTAATATTTTCACTTGACTTTAACCTTTGGCCTTTGACCAAATAGCCCAGAACTTGCCCTGCAAAATCTTTGTCGAATGACAGAATACACTGAATTTGAAACATACAAACAAACAAATCAACCTTGGGGCAATTGATAAACACAGCTTCATCCACTCATATATAATAATGATATACATATATCTGATGCTTAATATAATACAGATTTGATGATTATAACACAAAACTACAAAAACAAAATATTACAATCTTAGCAATGTTCCTCCGTTCAACATTCTAATCGAGCTAGGCACAAAGGAGTCCAGGAACCTACTTGTTCTACATCGAAGCAATCTCCGTCTGTTCCCTGACCTCAACGCTACATAATTATCATTCAGAGGATGAAGCCCATTATCCATAATTGATTTGGCCTTTTCAACAATAAACGACTCCTACAAAGATCTTCAAAATGTAGTTGTACCCCTAGAATCTTTTCCGCCTGTCTGACTATTTTTTTGATCAAAGAGAGATCTGCCTTTCAGCAGGCGGTGAACCAAACCACACAGTCATGTACAAAAATACTCTCTATGACAGCTTTATAGAACAAGTGCATGATGGAGCAATCGACATGAAAAGAGTTCAATTTGCGAAGAAAATATAAGGTCGTATTTGTAAGCAAAAGCGAGCGAATCGGTAATTTCCAAACCAATTAAACAAGATTAGTCATGTTCTGAGGTTTGCTGCTTCTCATCATTGGCGTTTATTCAAAGACGTCTCAGTCTGAAAAGGCTCATGAGCCAAATAAGACCAGAATTAGGGAACCAATTCTTTTGTCAGTGACGATGCATGATTATGCAATTATCATTTGTTTTAGCACCTGTATATATACTCATTGAGATGCGCATAGTCAGGTGGCGGCGGATCTCGTACTTCAAAGTGGTAGGTTTCGTTGAAAGTTCCATGCACACAATCACTCACTCGGGGCAGCAGTTCTCGGGATCGCGCCATCACTCGGCTTAACGCTTATAGCCGGAGAAAGAAGAATCAATAAAAGGTCCAGAGCGAGACTGTAGGCAGAAACACAATCGTGTCATCTCGTATACCATATGAAATCATTTTTCGCGGAAGCGTGGGGGGGGGGGGATATGAATAGGATTCGTCAAATACACACTTTCCTCATCTATAGACATGATAGATGCGAATATTACCATACAGGGTTCTTGTAATTGATTTCATTGCTGGAATTCATCTTAAAGATTTTGCATTATTCATCGGTTCGTGGTTTGTTGTGTCAACAGTCCACGCCCCCCCCCCCCCCCTCTATATTTTGATGAGAATTATGTTAATGCGGAGCCCTCGAACGGTCATAGGTTTTCTAGCGCTTTTTCTTTTCTTTTTTCTTTTCGAAATTTCTCCTTTCTAAGTTTTTTTTTTTTTTTAATTTCTAGCGTCAAAGGTATAGGTTGAAGAAAATTAAAAGTCCCCCCCCCCCCCCTTCCATGGCCCTGTTTTACAGTGAGTATAACCAAAAAAAAAAAAAAAAAATATGTAATCCAACTTTGGAGGGCTACTATTTTATTATCTATCTATCTGATTATGTTGACAAACGTCATGCATGACTGAGCACATGAAGTTTAAAGACAACAATGACAAACTGCACTTTTTGCAATTTTGTGTGTTATTGTGAAGGAACAATGCATATCTCACTGCATGGATGAAAAATGTCAGTGGAAGTGGTCAAATTATCAGGCCAGGCTGCACGACTGCAGGTTCGTGTTAAGTTTCTTACCTTTGTAACCTTCAACATGACCATCATGACCTTCCCATAAAGGCTAAACCATTACCGATGTGTCTCTCTTCATATTCAAGACATGGTGTGTCGCTGCGAGCTATGTGTTGAAAATGAGCAGAAAAAATGGACTGTGTGGGTTGACCTCTGTGAGAGTGACCAAGTTATCAGGCAGAAGGCCATATTAAAAGTTATGGAAGATAAAAGTTGTAACAGGCTGGCCTATTTGGCCACTTTCATTGATAGATCTCATCCATGCAGTAAGACAATAGTCATGCATTTGCTCGTGCGGACACGCAAACTTGGAAAAAGTGCAATTTGTCACTGTTGCCTTTAAAGTTCATGTGCTCAGTCATACATAGCATTTGTCATCATGATTAGGTACCAATGGAAAGAAGAAGAATTCCCCGTTCCTCGTAATGAACATTTTGCTCTTCATAGCGGACAATTATGAAATACTAGTCCTCCAAAATTGGATTACTTTTTTTTTTGATACGCACTGTATGATGTCATATTATCACTATTAAGTTGAAACATTATAATCACAATTCAAAATCCCATAACTGTCGCAGTGTGCGTCAAGCTGCCACGAACCAAGTACACCATTCTGTTTATTTAGGAACTACTTTCACTCTGTGAACCTAAAAGCAACTTTCAAAGTTAGCGTGTGTGTGTTTTTCTTTTCTTTTGGATGTTATGGAGTACATTTCCTCTTTAAATTGTTACAGATTCTTTACTTTCAAGAACGTGACATGGGATGCTGCAGAGATGTACTGCCGTTCCTTCTCCGTGCCGTGTTCGGAAACGAGGACGTTAAGCCTGGGGCATCTGACTTCAATCCACTCCCAAGAAGAGTACGACTTCCTTAGAGTACTCTATGATACCACTCGAAACAAGAGAGTAAATATATATATATATATATTTTTTTTTTTGCGGGGGGGGGGGGGTGGGTGGGTGCACTGTGGTCTAGTGGATAGGAATCTTGCTTTTGAAACGGAGGGCCCGAGTTCGAGTCCTCCCACGTCCTTAGAATCTTTGAACGAGATGTTTTTACCCTAAGTACATAAGACCATTATTGTTAATATTACCCGTCCGCTGTCCTTCTGTCCCCTCTTGTGGTATATGGAATTGTCGACAACTCTCCTATTTACTAAAACGCCTCAAATTGCTTCCAGTGCACAGGTTACTTCCGCAGTAACAATAATAATGATGATGATAATAATAGTTGTAATAATAAAATAATAAAATAATGATGATAATAATAATAATAATAATAATAATAATAATAATAGTAATAATAATAATAATAACAACAACAATAATAATAGTAATACACTGCGACCTTTACAGCATGAAATCATTGCCTTAAAGTCGATGTTTAGAATAAATACAAAAAAAAATCCTAGTGTCAAATCATCATTTTGAAATCATTAACATCTCACCATCAGTGACAATCTAACTGAATTTTTACAGTCTGTCAGAAGCACGGTTATACATGTAATACAGTGGCAATAAAATGTAAGTATAATGGATCTAATGTTTAACAGTTTATGACAGCAGTGTTCCTAAAATGCTCGTAATTTGGTGGCCATGTTCTCTTTGAAATTGATTAGCAGCTTTTATATTCTTTATTAATGACATTTGGTTTAGTGATTGGTCTCATAGCGTTATGAGACCTAATAATGACATTCCTACGCTGTCGACGATGTTGAAAACAAAACAACGACACGAAAAAGAAATCGCTTTACCTTTTCTTTCTAACTATTTTTCAACCTTTGTGACATCACGATCTGTTTTTTAGTCTTCTTATCCCGCGATTACTGGACATTGATATCATAGCCAAATCTTTATCACTATAATTTTAAAGGATTTTCAGATTTTCCTGAATTAAAGTCATACGTGTGTTTTTATGCCTCCGCCAGGAAGTGTCGCCGGAGGCATTATATTTTTGGGTTGTCCGTCCGTTTGTTCGTCCTTCGGAGGCATCCGTAATCAGTTTTGTGGTATACTAAAAAAAAAAAAGCTGTTTGAGGTATCCTAATGAAAGTACCGTTCGAGGCATTCTAATGAAACTTGGCATGTATAGTGTATGAGTGGGCGAAGTTGCGCCTTTTAACTTTTGGGTGCACATGCTCAAGGTCAAAGATCAACGGTCAACATCTGATGCTAAAAAATTAAGTATTTTCCCCAAGGCATATGTATGCAATGCCTGAAGATGTTTTCTTGAAACTTGGTGTATGCAGGTATTACCCAATAAGAATTATCCAGAGAAAGTTTCGGGTCATGATGCCAAAGGTCAAAGGTCAAGTGAAAATGTTAAAATGCCACTTTTTCTCTCAATATTTCGGAAATGTTTCAAGGGGTCTTCCTGGAACTTAGTACATATGCATGTACTGACGGGAAGTGCTTATCTCGGGGAATTGGGGTCATGGGATCAAAGGTCAAGGGTCAAAGGTCAAGGTCAAATCCTCAAAATGTCACTGTTTTACTCCTACCTCTGCAATGCCTATAGGATTTTTCTCGAGACTTGGTGTATGCATGCATTACCCTTTAAACATTATTTGGGAAAGTTTTGTTTGTTTTTTTCCAAAGGGTCAAAGATCAAAAGGTCAAATGTCAAGTAAAAATTATAAATATCACTTATCCCCTTCCTCCATACCTCGGAAGTGGCTCAAGGTATCATCATAAAATATTTATGCATGTACTGCCTGACAGTGATTCTCTTGCGATTTTAGGGTCATGGGGTCAAAAGTCAAGGGTCAAATGTCAGGTTAAAATGCTAAAATCTTACTATTTAATACTGAAATTACACTTCTTTTCTCCATACCTTAAAAATTGCTCAATACATAAACTTATAAAAGGGTCGAAGGTCAAGTAAAAATCCTCAAATCCCCAAATACCTGCTCTCGTAGACAATATAGCCATGTCAAACTGACGCACGCATTGTCAAGATGTGCTGTAGATCTATAGGGAGAACGATGTATTTTGGCGGAGGCATACCAGTCGCCATAGCGACATTTCTAGTTTGTTCTACATCAGCTGTTCTGCATCTATTTGAATTCGTGTATTATGTGAGGGGCAATTCCCCTGTAAATATTGTTCCCCTCTTCAGGTGAATACCAGAGTGTGGATTGGTCTTACCGATGAAGACGTTGAGGGCGAATGGAGATGGAGCGATGGTTCTGACGTCACCTTCACCTCATGGGGGTCTGGCCAGCCAAACAGCTATGGCGGCAATCAGGACTGTGCATCGTTCAACTACGAATTCGATTACAAGTGGAACGATCTCCACTGTGGGATTGAGAACGAGTTCACCGTTGAGTCGTTCATCTGCAAACTCCCCCGCTGGTAAAAAAAAACCAACAAACAAACAAACAAACAAACAAACAAACAAACAAACAAATTAGGGGGAAGGGAGTTGACGTCATGGAACATGAAAGGGCATTTCCATTCCATGTAAAATTGATTTCGATTCTTCGCATAAAATACTAGTACGTGATATTGTTGTAGGCCTACTGTGTCATACCACCCTTTCGTTGACTTTTTGTTGTGTACCTATGAATTGTTAAGATGAAGATTATTGTTCAATATGAAATATAAAAGTTTATTTTTCTTTGTGTAAAAGCTGCTGAAAAATGTTAATTCGTACGCATAAAAAGTTAATTCATCTCTGCTAATTATGCAGAGTCTGTTTCCTGAAGATACAAATCTTATTGCCCTTTTTAATCTTTTAACCGTCTAAGGGTCTCTGAAAGCGGCAAAATTTAAAATTATTAGTGATGATATAGGGCTATAGGTATGTTATATGTTCTTTACTAGAGACAGTAGGCCTAAGTTTACTTCATGGAACATGGAATGTCCCTTTTTTATGATTACTCTCATTAAATCAAACTTCACTTGACATCCTTGGCAATTAGTTATGACAATCATACTGTTTTCATAGACCATATAATAATATACCGGTCTCATATTCAAGTAATGTGCAGATTAATGCCCCGTCACCGACCAGGCACGCTAACCTGGAAACATTAAACTGCACATTACTTGAATATGAGACCATTCTGAAGCAAATAATTTTCACACAATAATAGATAATAATGTACTCTTAAATGAATCCCACAAGGGTTGGAACAATCATCCTCCGGCATTCCCACTGATTCCCACAGATCAGTTACTAGCCATCCCCTTTAAGGTTAGGGTCGTGATTGGGTTTTAGGTTTAGTTTGATGTGAGAATTGGGATTAGGTTTAGGGTTATGTTTGTGTGTAATATGCTCGGCTTAGCGTGCAAATATTTCACGGTAGTATTTGTCGCAGGAGCAAAATGTCATGGAGCGTAATTTTTAACCCTAATAGTTGTTGTTGTTGTTGTGTTTTTTTTACACCGAACCCCAAATTGTATGTGTTTAAATGCTCTTGGGTGCAACATACGCTTCTCCCTCTCCCCATCTCTCTCTCTCTCTCTCTCTCTCTATCTTTCTTGTTAGAAACTTTGATGAATGTGCTTATATTGGCACCTACTGGCACCTATTGGCACCTATTGGCCGAATTCGCATATTACTGGAGTTCGGTGTGATATTTATCACATATTAAACGAAGACTGACTATTGAATTCACGTGGTTGTTGCCTATTTCTTAATGGGTGTCGGTAATATGCTTATTTGCCGTTGTTATGCTGTTCGGAAATTGAAATGAACGAACTGAACTAACAAAGTATATATATATATATATATATATATATATATATATATATATAAGTAGACATATTGTACCCTTAATACAACAAATATACATGTGTACATATTTATATACTATTTCTATAAAGAACAATGATATTTCTGAAAGAAAAATATTATTCAGAGGGGTGAAGGCTCAGATTTGAGTTTCTTAAGTTTGTCTCCCTCTACAAATGAAATTTTTTAAAGATCGCAACTGCTGATCTGTAAATTAACAAACATGTCGGAAAAAAAGAACCAGTGGGACTCGAACCTGTCATCTACTGCTTTCCGGGCAGCGACACTACCACCATCAGGCTGTCCCTGGTTGCCGGCAGTGACACGATGAACATGGAACAAATGCCTAAGCTCCGAAATTCCGACATTGTTGTGTTAAGTAGTCCAAGTCGGACAAACATAACAATGTCGAAATATTACAATAGATAACAAATTTTCATTAATATTCGTCTATAATATCTCTATTCGGTGTGATTTCCCAGTCATTCATGTTTTTGTTTGTTTTTCTGTAATAGTTCGCATGTCACACTCAGGAGTTAACATACACACAAGTGACCCCCCCCCCCACACACACACACACACACAGAACCACAGATTGAGACACACACAAGCAACCCGAGTACACACTGATACAAACAGACGTACCGTCTCGCATAGGACAACATCTGGCTAATTGGAATGAAATATTCATGAAATTGTGTGAACAAAAACAAATTTGATCTTCACATTTTGCGATCCGTCAGCGGGAGGGGTGAATTTGAATGACAATTGACGATTTTGAATGCTATGTCTTCGAAAATATTTGACGAAAAACGAATTACAATGACAATTGACGAAATTGAAGTTAGGATTTGCGTTCCACGTGCTTCTCGGGAGGAATTGAATAATACATTTTTGAAATTGAATGACAAAAGTGCGAAAATGGATGGGAAAACCTATATACAGATCAGCAGTTGCGATCTTAACAAATTGCATTAGTAGAGGGAGAGAAATTGAAGAAACTCACATTCCGTTTCATTCCGCTTTACCAAAAAAAAAACAAAAACAAAAACAAACACCAACACCCAACAACATAAGAATGTAAAGCTCCAGGAACTTCAGTGAAAAATTCTCTACAAAGAAACAGAGGTGATGACAACCAACAACAGTTTAACTTACTTTCGGTTACGCGATTGTGACACAGTACAATCAGCAAACAGACCATTGGTGCGAGAGGTAAAGTCGGACATGAAAGAGCAAACAAATTTAAGAGTATTCAGGTTTCCTGTGTTTTATAATGAAATATCTTGAACTCAGCCCACTTCCATAGGTTTGTGCGCATATTAATCATACCTTATGAAACAATTTCGGGGGGGGGGGTGGATATGAATAGGATTCGTCAATTACACACTTTCCTCATCTATAGACATGATAGATGCGAAGAATGCAGGTTCTTGTAATTTATTTCATTGCGTTTATCTTAAATTGCATAATCAACATCCCCCTTTATATTTTGACGAGAATAATGTTAATGCGGAGCCCTCGAACGGTAATGGATTTTCTAGCGCTAGTTCCTTTCCCTCTTTTTTTTTTCTCGAAATTTCCCCTTTCTTATTTTTTTTTTCATTTCTACGGTATAAGTAGGTTGAAGAAAATAACCAAAATTCTCTCCCCTTTCCGTGGCCCTGTTATATGGTTGCAAGAAATATCACCATTTAGTGGAAACATTAGATCACAATTCAAAATCCCATAACTTCCATAAAGCAGTAAAGTCATGAAAGTGTGCGTCCAACTGTCACTACTCTCACTTTCAAATGGATTGTGTATGTGTTTTCCCCCTTTTCTTCTAGATGTTATGGAGAACATTTCCTCTTTAAATTGTTACAGATTCTTTGCTTTCGAGAACGTGACCTGGATGCACTGCCGTGGCTTCTCCGTGCCGTGTTCGGAAACGGGGACATTGCTAAGCCTGGGGCATCTGGCTTCAGTCCACTCCCAAGAAGAGTTCGACTTCCTAATAGTACTCTATAATACTCGTACCACTCGAAACAAGATAGTAAGTTTCTTTTGGGCATCACTGTGGTCTAGTGGATAGGAATCTTGCCTTTGAAACAGAGGACCCGAGTTCGTATCTTGCCATCTTGTACTTACGTTCTTGGACGAGATCTTTTTACCCATCGTTTTACCCACGATATCTTATCTCTTTCATCAGACTTGTAGAAAAGGGTACCTTTCAATATTAATGTTGCCCGTCCGATGTTATTTTGTCTCCACTCATGGTTTATGGAATTGTCAACAACTCTCCGATGCGCGTCCAAATTGCCTCCAGTATTCAAGTTCCTTCCATAATTACAAACAGGAAAACAAACAAAACTGCGACGTTTACAGCGTAAAAGTAGTGAATGTATATGTATGTTGTAATTTTCTGCTAATATTCTCCCATTTTCAGGTGGCTACCAGGATGTGAATTGGTCTTACCGATGAAGACGTTGAGGGCACTTGAAGATGGAGCGATGGATCTGACGTCACTTTCACCTCACGAGGGTCGGGCCAACCCAACAATTATGACGGCAATCAGGGCCCCGTTTCATAAAAATTGTCATCAGTGACAACTGCCACATTTCTGTGACAAATTTGCTCTCAGCCAGTCAGATGCAAGGATTTCAGTAGCTTGTCACAACTATACAACTTGTCACTGATGACGTTTTATGAAACGGGCCCCCAGGACTGTGCGTCGTTCAACACCAAGTTCGGTTGCAACTAGAACGATCTCCACTGTGGGATTGATAACGAGTTCACCGCTGAGTCGTTCATCATGGATCGAGCGATAAAGGGCAATTTAACTTCATGTTCAAAATTATATCGATTCTTCCAATATTATTTAAGACATTATTGAACTGCGTCATCATTTCGTTTACTTTTTATTGCACGCCTCTGAATCAGTAAGATAAAGGTCATTGTTTGATGGAAATATAAAGTCGATATCAAGGTTCCGTGTTCCTGTTGTTTCTTTTACTCTTAAAACTTCTCGTGAGGTTCTGAAAACGGTGAAATGTTAATTTGTATAGAAAGCTTATTATTGTGAGATGATACACCACTTTTGCGCTTCAAATATGAGAGTATTATTAATGCCAAAGAATGACATATCTCGCTTTCGATGTTAAGAGGCGGTGACAGAAAGAAGTCAAATTTCGATGAAGTACATGTATAGTGAAAATCACATGGTACAGTATGTTCATGTGTTAACAATCGCCTATACCACATACCTGAGGGTTCTTATTCCATGATATTTATTAGAAGAGGCTTATCTATTGTTACAAGTTGCCATGATGTAAAAGAATAAAATGTGTATAACAATTCGGTAATGATTGTGTGTATAGTTGTGAATACGGTTGGAATCCATAGAGAATTGCACTAGGTAAGTGTTGTATAACGTATAAACTCATAGTTTTGTCGGAGATAAGAAGTGTATAACATAAAATGCACTGATGTGTAAAGGAGTTAAAAGTTCACATTATTAGGAAAGATACTACCATGGTTATTCACAGCGTAGGCAGGAAGTTTGCAGACTGTAATATCCTGTTGAGCTCTGCGATCTAAACTTTGTCTGATATACAGTACATACAGTAAACATCACGATGAGCTAATGGCATTATGCTGGTATAGGTAAATGATCTTCATTATTCAAGGCGTATTAAGAGAGTAACATCAGGCAAGTAATAGACACAGAATATTTGAAAGTGTTTACACATAGTCGAAACAACATGTGAGTGCATACTGCATCCATTCTCTTATACAGTAATCCAATGTTTCTCCCTATACATCTTTGTCTACACAACAGAATATCATTACATATAATCACATTAAAACGCATCGTCAGTTATGATATGATATTGGTATATACGTTGGATTTATGGGCACTTCAAGTGAATATTTTGAGGATTCGCACATTAACCGACAGGAGAAGAAGCCCGATGAGTGAGAGAATTGGACAAAGAATTAATTATGATACCTCGCTGACAGCATTTCTGTGTTTGTGCAGCGTGCAAAAGCACTCTTTGCAATCCTAACACCTACCATGCAATCATCTCATGTCGTATTGAATTTCATACCTTGACCCACTCGGGTGGGAGTGGCCTGGTTATTGCAAAGGTTCACGACCTATATCCCAGAGCAGTGCTGCTATCGTTGTTTCAAACCGTTAGGGTACTATCATCCGGTGAGGAGAGATTGAACCTCGTACTGACTACACTTCTTTTGGTCTGTATTACCATATTATTATTATTATTATTATTATTATTATTATTATTATTATTATTATTATTATCATCATTATTATTATATTATTAATTTGCCGTTGCTTCTCTGAGAAGACTCTTACCCCACCGCAGGGGTTTCATTTAGTGTTTATGGGTTTGTAATATGGCTTGGTATGACATGTATAGCACCTGCTTTATGCCTTGATGCATTTTATACGTCAAGTTATAAAAGATCATTACTTCGTCACCTTACTCATGGTGTCGTCTCAATCGCTTGAATTATAAAACCATATCATGATAGAAAGTTTGCTCTCGTTTGTTTGTAAGTATGTTTCTTTTTTTTTTCTTTTAAGACCATGTGAAGAAACATTAGTGTTGAAATGCGACAGTCAGTGCTTGATTTGAATGCCTAGACCGGATAATGCTTTCTCTTCTTTTCTCTTGAAAAGTCAACCTCTGAACAGTGGCAATATAATAGCTTACTCCGGGACGTCAATTATAAGATCGAAGTGCATGTCGGCAAGTTGTCGGAACTGAAATATAGTGCTGTCTGAAATCTAACTCTAACTGATGATTTCAGCAGAAATATACGAGCATTATCATGATAAGGACATATTAGACGAACTGATAGTAACTATTACCGTCTCAAATTGTGCGTGTTTCATTTTCTTACAGCCATGGCAAACTTGAAAGCAGTCCTTTTCGGCGGCCTGGCCATTACTGTGGCCTTGCTGGTGACGCTTCCCCCGTCGTCTGAGGCAAGCGCTTGTGGGTGCCCTCCGTTCTGGATCCCCTTTGGCGATAATTGCTATCGGTGAGGCAATTTTTCACTGCTATATGATCTCTTGCCATTTTTCTTCTCATCAACATTATCATCAAAGAACCAATGAACAAGGGGCATTTTGAGCAGGTGATCCCTGCTTTTCAAGGAGGACAAGTTTAGAAATGTCAGTCATGCGGTATTATAGTTAGATTTGAAATTTAGGTATAGGACCTACTTTCTAAACTATATAAATGGGGTGATGTTCGTTATTCCAAAGGTTCGGTAATCCAAAAATAAGAGGTTCGATATTCCATTGTAGTAACTGATCCGCCCGAAACCGCCCATAAGATTACTCCCTAAAACGCCCGACCCCCCCCCCCCCCGTCCGTTTTCTTTTATTTTACGTTTTACTATTTTCATTGCTTTCATATTGAATAATGACGTAATTTGAAAGAGGTCAGAGGTCAATAAAAGTATGCCAGAATTATTCATGTGACATACCAGTCTCTTGATAAAGTCTTAGCTAGCTTTCAAATATACATAACTTAAACTACACAAAAGTAAACATGCAGTGCAGTAAAGTGATTTTTTTTTTCAGAATCTAGAAAGTTGTCGAAATGAGTGTAATACTGCTATACCTTCTAGGGAACAATAGGCCATTATGTATGGAATCTTCAGTCGCTTAAGGGTTATTCCGAAGATTCGTTATGCCGAAACACACAAATTTACTACACCCAGATGGTCGTTAATCCAAAAAGGAAATACAGCTGAAGCTACATCGTTCATTGTTCCGAACATTAAAGTAGCGTTATTCCGAAGATTTGTTATTCCTAAGGTTCGTTATTCCGAAAATGAAATCGTTATTCTGAGAATTTGGTAATCTGAAAATGAAATGAAGTTCGAATGACAAACCTTTCTTTATATTCAGATTAACAGACATTCGGAATGTCGAACCTCATTTCATATTCGGAACTACAAGCCTTTGAAATGAAGAACTGTAAGACCCCGTTTACAGTGCTGGGCTGGGCCGCGGCTCGGCCGCAGCCGAGCCCGCCTTCATTTCAGTGTAAACGCGCAAAAGGCCAAAACGCAAACTGGGCCAAATGCGCGGCCAATTTTATTCTGGCTTCCAGACCCTCTGCCCGTACTATTTCGCTATTCAGGATATTAATCCCCTCAACGTCGAACACTAGTATAGTTTAAGGTGGTTTTGTCCTGCAAAGGATTTTTCCTTCGGCAAAGGCCTTTGCCCGAACGGCGACTTCGTCGCCACGGAATCCAGTTGGCAAAGGGTCTGAAAACCAGACTATATCTAATTCCGTTTGTTTCGCCGTATATGTTTACAAGCAGAGCGCCACTACGACAAAATATGGAGCCCGGCAGCCCGGGAGCCCGGACAAAATTGCGGGGCTCGGCCCCGCAATACTGAGACCGGGCTCGGCCGCGGCCTGGCCCAGCCCCGCACTGTAAACGGGGTCCAACATTAGCCGTCCGCACTTTGCAATTTTGGCCTTCTCTTTGACACCTGATCACAGTGTTCAAATGCATATTTTAGAAACATTAAAGTAAGTTTGAAATGTGTTAGGAAGGTTATAGCCTAAGGAAAACGCAGATTTTTTTTTTGTATTTTCTTTGATATAATAATATAATCCTCATTCTCAAGGATCAGTCTTCATACATGCTGGTATAGGAACCATGGTCACTGAAATGACACGGTTTGGTCTGGATGGCCATGAAATCTTATACGCATGTGGGCATTGTACAGGCTCGTTAATAACGTTAATGCCCTTGAAAATTGAACTTCCTCTTATAGGAAAGGCAGAAACGCGATCGTGTCATCACAGAATGAACAACAAAACGAGAGAGTCCATTTCAAGTTTATGTTAATTGTTCCTAACTCAGATACAGTATACACAAGACATTCCGTTTTGAACTCGGCCAATAGAATCATACCAGCTTCCACGGGTTTGTACACAAATACCAGACTGCCATAATTATATGCATGATATGAAAACGTTGTCGCGGGGGGGGGGGGGGGTGTATGAATAGGATTCGTCAACCACAACTGACTTTCCTCATCTTATAGATGCGAAGAATACAGGTTCTTGTTATTGATTTGATTATACAAATTCCTATCACATTCCGTTATTCCTCAGTCAAAGCTCCCTGTCTTTATTTTATGTTGATATTAATAATGTTAATGTTAATGCGAAGCTCTAAAACGGTCATGGGTTTTCTCGCGCTTGTTTCTTTCACTTCTTCCCCCGAAATTTTTTCCAGCATCAAAGCATGAGTAGACTGCAGGAAATTAAAAGCCCCCATCCCCATTCCATAGCCTGTTATTATGGTAAAACATATGACGACAATTCAACATCCCATAACTCTCATAGTCGTGAGAGTGTGAGTGTAATTGTCACAAACATGCATGTTATACCAATTCTGTTTCTTTAGGGCCTACTCTCCCTCTGTAAGCAGTGATTAAAATTGAGTGCTTTTTTCTTTTCTTTTAAATGTCATGGAGTAAATTTCCTCTTAAATCGAAACAGATTCTTTACTTTCAAGAACGTGACATGGGATGCTGCAGAGATGCACTGCCGTTCCTTCTCCGTGCCGTGTTCGGAAACGGGGACGTTACTAAGCCTGGGGCATCTGACTTCAATCCACTCCCAAGAAGAGCACGACTTCCTTACAGTACTCTATGATACCACTCGAAACAAGAGAGTAAGTTTCTTTGGGGCATCACTGTGGTCTAGTGGATAGGAATCTTGCCTTTGAAACGGAGCTTATACGTTCTAGGACGAGAGGTCGTTTACCCACGATGGCATGATTCTTACGACCCAGGTGTTGAAACGGGTACCTGGCAAGGCTGAGTTGATAGTATGGAAGGGCCCTCTGGATGGAAGAACAGCGATTATGCTGAAGAGGACACCTGGTATATAGCATAAGGCCATACTATGAATGATATTATTTCTCATCCGTTAGATATCCTTATCTGTCCCCTCTCATGAATTCTCCTACATACCCACCTAAATTGCTTCCAGTAAAACTATGGTAAAGGTTCTCTTCCAGGAGCAGGTTCTTACACCATCCATGCGCGTTCCAACCAATACCGGTATACAGGTTCTCACCAGTGGTCTGAAGATTATATTATCATGTCCTACAAATTATGGAGGTCGCTAGAGATTTGGAACTGTTTGCTGCTGTTTTATATATTATGAATACACGTTCATAAAAGAGTATTATAAGCCAGTTCGGGTTCCAGTTTTAAACATGGCACTGGGCATGCAGAAAAAGGTCATTTGTATTGAGAGACAGGTTGGTTTTTAAATTCACTGAGATAAGCACCTGTGATGCAATGATTATTCATGCAATCCTTATGAATGGTGCCTGCCAGTACATCAAGCTGACAGCAAAGCCTAGTTTTTTTAAAAGAGTATTATAAGCCAGTTCGGGTTCCAGTTTTAAACATGGCACTGGGCATGCAGAAAAAGGTCATTTGTATTGAGAGACAGGTTGGTTTTTAAATTCACTGAGATAAGCACCTGTGATGCAATGATTATTCATGCAATCCTTATGAATGGTGCCTGCCAGTACATCAAGCTGACAGCAAAGCCTAGTTTTTTTTTTTTAAAGAGTATTATAAGCCAGTTCGGGTTCCAGTTTTAAACATGGCACTGGGCATGCAGAAAAAGGTCATTTGTATTGAGAGACAGGTTGGTTTTTAAATTCACTGAGATAAGCACCTGTGATGCAATGATTATTCATGCAATCCTTATGAATGGTGCCTGCCAGTACATCAAGCTGACAGCAAAGCGTAGGTTTTTGGCAATGTTAAGAAAAAAATATATATTCTTTTTTTGATGTATTCAAAACAGCATTATGAAATGAATCCTTCGCAAAGTGTTGGTTGGCGAACCATTCTGGTCACTTGATCTACGCAGGTTCATTCTTTGTTTGAATACGAGTTCCATAAATTGCTATGTTGGGCAAACTAATGCATTATTTGAATCGAGTGGCGTGCCTATAACCAACTGAGAAAAATGAAAGGCAAGTTTTTTCACATGTGGACATGAGCTATCTCCGAACTTGCTCATAGTCTTCGACAAATGCAGAATCCTGTATTAATAAAGCATATAATAACTCAGTTTCGCAGAAATGCAAGTTTCTACAACTTGCATGTTTGTTCTGTATCCTTAAATTCGTGTACATGTGTAATTGTGTGTGTGGTGATTCCCCTTTATCCTCCCCTTTTCAGGTGGCTACCAGAGTGTGGATTGGTCTTACCGATCAAGACGTTGAGGGCGCGTGGAGATGGAGCGATGGGTCTGACGTCAGTTTCACCTCATGGGGGTCGGGCCAGCCGAACAGCCATGGCGGCAATCAGGACTGTGCCTCGTTCAACACCGAATTCGGTTACAACTGGAACGATCTCCACTGTGGGATAGAGAACGAGTTCACTGTTGAGTCGTTCATCTGCAAACTCCTCCGCTGGTGAAAAAAAAAGGGGGGGATTTTCGACGTCATGCATGTCATGGATCGAGCGATTAACAGAAAGTGCATTTTCACTCCACATTCAAAGTAATATAGATTCTTCCAATTTTTGACATTATTGTACTGCGTCATCATTTCGTTTACTTTTTATTGTACGCCTCTGAATTATCAAGATGAAAGTCATTGTTTGATAGAATATAAAATCATGTTTTCATCTATGTAAAAGCTGCTGAAAGAAGTTCGTATATACAAACAAGTACACGAAGAATTCTCTCTGCTAAGTGCTATGATTGTGTGGTGTCCGCATGCCCTACAGCATTTTGCAAAAAGGCTCGCTATAATTTCAGCACACGCACAGCTCGCTCCCATTCGATTGCTGTGTGCGTGCGAGTCCAACACCCGCCGTATGCGAGTCCTTTGCGAGCCGCCTTTGCAAAAGACTACTTTGAGTACATTCTCTGTATAGAAACAGGTTCGATTTCGAGGTTCCGTGTTCCTGTTGTTTATTAGGTGATCCGAGTATCCTCTCGGATCACCTTCTGTATCTGTACGGATTCTTTCTTCTTCTTCTTCTTCTTTCTTTATTTCTCCCCAAAAGTTGTGCAGAGGTTAGCTCAGAAAGTGCTATGCCTATCAAATTCAAACTTATACCATGTGTGTATCGTGTCCCAAAGACGGCAATCGAACTAAAATCAAAGTGATCAGTCGACCGTGACGTCACTATGACGTCATTATATGAAAACACATTCTCAATCATATCTCATTAATGGAATGCAGTTTTTCAATGAAATTTACGTCACATGTATTTCAAATTACTAGTATGCGCATTCTATTCATATTCTCAAAATTCACATTTTTTTCTTGATACGTGCGCGTACGCGCGCGTTGAAATATTTGTATGCTCCAATCGAGCTCAAATTTTTTTTTGCACACGTTTCAGACCATTTGGAACATTTTTTGAAAAATTGAAAAAATCGGACGGACGCGTACGCGCGCGCGTAAATACGCACGCACAGCTCATATGCAATAGAAATTTTCAGTTTTTTCACACGGATCGGATGTCCAAAATGTCAAGGAATATTTCTACGAAGTTTCAAGTCGATCCGACTCAATATGACGTCATACGGGCACGTCAAATTCAAAATTCCGCGCGTGCGTCAATGGGGATACACTGTGCAACTATGCCAAAAAACCGCCAATTTTAAATCGGATTTTACTCGTCAGGATTGACGGTGACCCCCCATTTTCTTGACATATTCTGAAAGTTTATGAGTTGTACATGTCATTTCATGGGTTGGCGATACTAAAAAACTGATCAAAAGATATCAAATTTCTTAATAAAGTAAAAAAAGTAAATTTTCAAAATGACGTCATGAAATTTCAAATTTACTCGAGCGTATCTCACTTAAATTTCGCCAATTTTCACCCAGATTTCAGTATGTTGTAGCTTATGAAATGTTCTTTCATTAGTGTAAAACAACATTTTGATTGGATAACGTCATCACCTCGTAAAAATGGATTGAAAATATCCTTGTAAAATTTTACCAGTTTACGTGTTATCTCTATGGGAGAGCAGTTTTTCTGGCAGTGAAAATTGACATGACTATTTTTTCGAGCACTAGCTCACTTATGCTTCGGTGGATTTTTCCCAGATTTTAGAATGATGTAGCTGAGACTTTGGGCTATCGTAAGTGTGCCCTCCAATTTTTCATACGACGTCGGCATCACGTCGCAAAACTTGGTTGAAAGATGGCACGTGGCTTCGATGCAGTGTCATTTTGCTTAGTGCACAGGGCCTATGGAGCATGAAATAGGTCATTGCATAGCGCATCCGACTCGTAATCCTAAGGTCCCTGGTTCGAGGCTCACCCCTGCCAATACTTTTTTTTTTAAACACTTTTTTCTTCTTTTTCTTTAGTTAGTCTTAATCTCCTTTCCTAACTTTATCTTTTTCTGATTTTTTCATGCTTCTCCTTCAAATTTTTATAAAAATAACATATTTTTTTCTTTATTTTTCTTTTTTTCTACTACTTTCTGTGCAATAGATGAACAACAACAATGGCTATTAATCCCATATTTTGCACATGTTTTGTTCATGTCACGTACATTATTTCATAAAATGACAATTACTTGCTCGGACACCATCTTGGGTATGTAAATTAGGGTCAAATGTCATAAATGTTTCATCCTGTGTCTTGGTGAATACATGTCCTATCTCTCCCATATTTCGCACACGCAAAGACCATGTTACAAGAATCATTTCACAAAATAACCAATTTTTGCTCAGATGCCATCATGTCTGTGCAAAGTGGGGTCAAAGGTCATATGCTCTTCTTCCTGTATCTTAATTATGACGTGTTATCTCTATGGGAGTGCAGTTTTTCTGCAAATGAAATTTGACATGATTATCTTTTTCGAGCACTACCTCACTTATGCTACGGTGAATTTCTCCCAGATTTTAATATGTTGTAGCTGAGACTTTGGGCTATCGTATTATGCCCTTCCTTTTTTCATACGATGTCAGGATCACGTTAAAAAAACGTGATTGAATCTAAAGCTTATCTTCAATGTATTGAGATGTTTCTTTTCTTTCTGCAACTTTCTTTGAAATAACTCAGCGTCTATCACCCTCAAATTTTGCACATGTTTAGTTCATGTCACGTACATTATTTCATAAAATAACAACTTCTTGATCAGACACCATCTTGGGTATGTAAATTAGGGTCAAAGGTCATAAATGCTTCATCATGTATCTTAGTGAATACATGTCGTATCTCTTCCATATTTTTGCACACGCAAAGACCATGTTACAAGAATCATTTTACGAAATAACCACTTTTTGCTTAGATGCCATCCTGGCTGTGCAAAGTGGGGTCAATGGTCAAATATACTTCATTCTGTATCTTCGTTACAGTGTATACGGAATTTGGTACCAAAGATGGCAGGTCTGACTCGCTTTTCTAAATGAGATTCCAAACATCACACGGCGAATGTCCCTAAACACAGATGAACCTGTATGGTCATGCCTAAATTATGTATTTGTTGCTGTATCTTCGTTATCTAGTGTATACAGAATTTGGTACCAAAGATGACAGATATGACTCCCTTTTCTAAATGAGAATCCAAACATCACACGGCCGATGTCTCTAAACACAGATGAAACCTGTATGGTCATGCCTATTGCGATCAGACCTCGAATCATTGATTTAAAAAAAAAAAATCGGATCACCTTAATTTGTCAGTAATGACAAATTACAATCTCTAGTTTTTCTCTTGAATCTTGTCGTGAGGTTCTGAAATCGGCGAAATGTTAAATTGCATAGAAAGCTTATTATTGTGATGAGATGATACACAACTTTTGCGCTTCAAATATGAGAGCATTTAACGCTAAAGAATGATATATCTCGCTTTCGATGTTGAATAATTCGGTGACATGCATGTCTCCTCCATTTCCTGCAACTTTAGTTTCAATTAAATTTTCATTGTTTGCTTTGCTTTTGTGATGCGTAGTATTGTCAACTTCACGTTTTTTTCTTTCTTACTACATTGCATTGATGTTGTGTTATTTTGTGTATGAAAATGTTGTTGGAAATGAAATAAATAAAATGAAATGAAATGATAGAAGGCAGTCAAATTTCGATGAAGTATAGTGAAAATTACATGGTACAGTATGTTCCTGTTTTAACAATCGCCTGTACCACATACCTGAGGGTTCTTATTCCATGATATTTATTAGAAGAAGCTTATCTATTGTTACAAGTTGTCATGATGTAAAAGAATAAAATGTGTATAACAATTCGGTTATGATTGTGTGTATAGTTGTGAATACGGTTGGAATCCATAGAGAATTGCACTAGTGTTGTATAACGTATAAACTCATAGTTTCGTCGGAGATAAGAAGTGTATAACACAAAATGCACCGATGTGTAAAGGAGTTAAAAGTTCACATTATTAGGAAAGATACTACCATGGTTATTCACACCGTAGGCAGGAAGTTTGCAGACTGTAATGTCCTGTTGAGCTCTGCGATCTAAACTTTGTCTGATACACATACAGTAAACATCACGATGAGCTAATGGTATTGTGTCGGTATAGGTAAATGATCGTCATTGATCAAGGCGTATTAAGAGTGTAACATCAGGCAAGTAACAGACACAGAATAGTTGATATAGGCCTACACCAGTATCAATCATGATGAAAGTGTTTACACATAGTCGAATCAACACGTGAGTGCATACTGCATCCATTCTCTTATACAGTTATCCAATGTGTATCCCTATACATCATCTGTCTACACATCATTATCTAATCACATTAAAACGCATAGTCAGTTAGGATGTAGACGCATTGGTACATGGTACGTTGGATTTATGGGCGCGTAAAGTAAATATTTCGAGGATTCGCACATTAACCGAGAAGAAGCCCGATGAGTGAGAGAATTGGACAAAGCACTGATTGATACCTCGCTGACATAATTTCTGTGTTTGTGTAGCGTGCAAAAGCACTTTTTTTTGCAATCCTAACAACTACCATGCAATCATCTCATGTCGTATTGAATTTCATACCTGGACCCACTCGGGTGGGAGTGGCCTGGTTATTGCAAAGGTTCACGAGCTATATCCCAGAGCAGTGCTGCTATCGTTGTTTCAAACCGTTAGGGTACTATCATCCGGTGAGGAGAGATTGAACCTCGTACTGACTACACTTCTGTTGGTCTGTATTACCATATTATTATTATTATTATTATTATTATTATTATTATTATTATTATTATTATTATTATCATTATCATTATTATTATTATTTGCCGTTGCTTCTCTGAGAAGACTCTTACCCCACCGCAGGGGTTTCATTTAGTGTTTATGGGTTTGTAATATGGCTTGGTATTTATAGCGCCTGCTTTATGCCTTGATGCATTTTATACGTCAAGTTATTAAAGATCATTACTTCGTCACCTTGTTCATGGTGTCGTCTCAATCGCTTGAATTATAAAACCATATCGTGATAGAAAGTTTGCTCTCGTTTGTTTGTAAGTACAATTGTATGTTTCTTTTTTTTCTTTTAAGACCATGTGAAGAAACATTAGTGTTGAAATGCGACAGTCAGTGCTTGATTTGAATGCCTTGACCAGATAATGCTTTCTCTTCTTTTCTCTTGAAAAGTCAACCTCTGAACAGTGGCAATATTATAGCCTACTCCGGGACGTCAAAATTACAAGATCGGAGTGCATGTCGGCGAGTTGTCGGAACTGAAATAAGTGCTGTCTGAAATATAACTCTTCCTAATGATTTCAGCAGAGATAGACGAGCATTATCATTATAAGTACAATATTAGACGATGAATAGTTACCGTCTCAAGTTTTTTTCGGGTTTCATTTTCTTACAGCCATGGCAAACTTGAAATCAGTCCTTTTCGGCGGCCTGGCCATTACTGCGGCTTTGCTGGTGACGCTTCCCCCGTCGTCTGAGGCAAGCGCTTGTGGGTGCCCTCCGTTCTGGACCCCCTTTGGCGATAATTGCTATCGGTGAGGCAATTTTTCACTGCTATATGATCTCTTGCCATTTTTCTTCTCATCAACATTATCATTAAAGAACCAATGAGCAAGGGGTATTTTGAGCAGGTGATCCCTATTTTTCAAGGAGGAAAAGTTTAGAAATGTCAGTCGTGCGGTATTATAGTTAGATTTGAAATATAGGTATAAGACCTACTTTCTAAACTATATAAATGGGGTGATGTTCGTTATTCCAAAGGTTCGGTAATCCAAAAATAAGAGGTTCGATATTCCATTGTAGTAACTGATCCGCCCGAAACCGCCCATAAGATTACTCCCTAAAACGCCCGACCCCCCCCCCGTCCGTTTCTTTTATTTTACGTTTTACTATTTTCATTGCTTTCATATTGAAGTATGCCAGAATTATTCATGTGACACACCAGTCTCTTGATAAAGTCTTAGATAGCTTTCAAATATACATAACTTAAACTACACAAAAATAAACATGCAGTGCAGTAAAGTGATCTTTCTTTTTTCTTTTTCTTTTTTTTTTTTTGCAGAATTTAGAAAGTTGTCGAAATTAGTGTAATACTGCTATACCTTCTAGGGAACAATAGGCCATTATGTACGCAATCTTCAGTTACTAAAGGGTTATTCCGAAGATTCGTTATGCCGAAACACACAAATTTCTTCCTATACCCAGGTGGTCGTTAATCCAAAAAGGAAATACAGCTGTAGCTACATCGTTCATTGTTCCGAACATTAAAGTAGCGTTATTCCGAAGATTTGTTATTCCTAATGTTCGTTAGTCCGAAAATGAAATCGTTATTCTGAGAATTTGATAATCTGAAAATGAAATGAAGTTCAAATGACAAACCTTTCTTTATATTCAGGTTAACGGACATTCGGGGTGAAGTTCGAATGACAAACCTTTCTTTATATTCAGATTAACGAACATTCAGAATGTCGAACCTCATTTCATATTTGGAACTACAAGCCTTTGAAAATGAAGAACTGTAACATTAGCCGTCCGCACTTTGTAATTTTGACCTTCTCTTTGACACCTGATCACAGTGTTTAAATGCATATTTTAGAAACATTAAAGTAAGTTTGAAATGCGTTAGGAAGGTAGCCTAAGGAAAACGCAGAATTTTTATTTTCTTCAATATAATTTAGGTTCATTCTCAAGGATCACTCTTCACACATGCTGGTATAGGAACCATGGTCGCTGAAATGACACGGTTTGGTCTGGATGGCCATGAAATCTTATACGCATGTGGGCGTTAAATTGTACAGGCTCGTTAATAACCATTGATATGGGAAGTGTGCTTTACCCTTGAAAATTGAACATCCACTAAGGAAATTAAGGCAGAAACGCGATCACGTCATCACAGAATGAATAACAGAACGAAAGAATCCATTTCAAGTTTATGCTAATCGTTTAACTCAGATACAGTATATGTGACCCTGCACCACAAAACCAACAAAAAGTGGCAAGACATGGATTTTTAGTTAAGGGCAGATCCAGAAAGAGCAGACTCTAAAGCTTTAAAATGATGTATAACTCAATTCAAATGGACTCCTCTAACCTACCTAAATACTGGAAAGAAAGCACACACTCTTGAAAAGTGTGAACTGAGAAAAGAGGCTCTGAAGTACACGGTCTATTCAAGCGCTTAATCTTTACCAAGCCATGCTAGCCGTACCATGAAATGGACAAAACACAGGATGTAAACCACCGGGGCAAGTTCAATGAAGGGATTGTCGGATTAAGCTGGCATTGAGCAGGTTCTCTTAACACATTCTGCCCATGATTAATGGTAACTTCCAAAGCAGCAGCATCATCCTTTCAAAAGGTATTAGACTTGAAAGTGAAGAGTGTGCAAAGGATTTCAAGAAATGAAAAGCGGCCTCCAAGACATACCTAATCATTCTACTCTTCCCCAAAAAGGGTTGTAGAAAACTTGCTAAAAACACACTGTCCCATTCATGTTAAGATCCCAAACTGAAGAATAATGTAGAAGAAAGATAGCTCTTTCAGAAAATATGAAAAACTCAAGATTGACTTGGTTGAACCATTTCACATTTTTTTGAGTCCTCACGTAAAATCAAGGGGTGCGACTTTTTGTTTGTTTTGTGATGCACGGTCACAGATAAAACATATTCCGTTTTGAACTCAACCAATATAGATCATACCCGCTTCCACGAGTTTGTATACAAATACCATACTGCCATATGAAAACGTTGTCGCGGGGGGGGGGGGGCGTGTATGAATAGGATTCGTCAACCACAGCTGACTTTCCTCATCTTATAGATGCGAAGAATACAGGTTCTTGTTATTAATTTGATTATACAAATTCCTATTACATTCCATTATTCCTCAGACAAAGCTCCACGTCTTTATCTAATATTGATATTAATAATGTTAATGCGAAGCTCTAAAACGGTCATGGATTTTTCTCGCGCTTGTTTCTTTCACTTCTTCCCCCGAAATTTCTCCGTTCTTTTTTTTTTTTCTAGCATCAAAAGCGTGAGTAGGCTGTAGGAAATTGAACGCCCCCATCCCCGTTCCATGGCCCCGTTATTATGGTTGGACGAAATATTATCACTATTTTGATAAAACATATCACGACAATTCAAAATCCCATACCTCTCATAGTCGTGATAGTGTGAGTCCAATCATGCCAATTGTCACGAAACATGTATATAACTATTCTGTTTAATAATAATGATAATAATAATAATAATAATAATAATAATGCAATTTTTATAGCGCATATAACAAATGAATGTTAATATGCGCTTTACAATCTTATCACAAAACATACTGTAACAATTTACTTTCAATACACACACATTATACAAAAAAAAATATATATATATAAATTCACAAATAAATAAGCCTTTAAAGGAGATTTGAATGAGACCAATGAAGACGACTGACGGATATGTTGTGGTAATAAATTCCACAACTTTGGGGCAGCAACTGAAAAAGACCTGTCACCATAAAACTTTGTATTAACTTTAGGAATGCGGAGAAGGGATTGATGTTGTGATCTACGACTACGTGTGGGGACAGGTGAGGTAATCAATTCTTTGAGATATTGTGGACTAATATCATTTTGAACTTTATAAACTAACAGAAAAATCTTAAATGTGAGACGCTTTTCAATAGGCAGCCAGTGAAGTTGAGTAAAAGTATGTGAGATTTCACTATACTTGGGGAGCTTTTCAATGATACGGGCAGCAGTGTTCTTAATCCTTTGAAGATGGTAACAATCCGATTGGGGAAGATTAATCAACAGACTATTACAATTATCTAACCTACTGATAACAAAAGAGTGAACTAAAGTGTGATCACGATCATTGATGTTGTCGATGATTGGAAAACTGTAAAGCGTAAATATCAGTGGTCCCATAACTGAACCTTGTGGGACGCCACAGCTGTCATGGTGGATATCAGATGTAGCGCCTGCAATCTGCACACTGTGTGTCCGGTCTTTCAGATAGGATTTTATCCATTCAAGGACATTTCCGCGGAACCCATACCTTTTGTCCAGTCTTCGAAGGAGGATAGGATGGTCCACGGTGTCAAATGCAGCACTATAGTCAAGAAGGACGAGGATGGCTTCCTTGTGTAATTCCAGGGCCAGCAGGATCTCATTATAGACTTTCAAAAGGGTTGTTTCTACAATGTAGTTTTTCCTATAGGCAGACTGCGTTGAAGGAATTAAGTCTTGCTCACAGAGGTACTCTTTGATCTGTGCACAAGCAGCTTTTTCAATCAGTTTTCCAATGAAGCTCAGATTAGAAATAGGCCGATAGCTGCTGAGATCATCGTGTGGCAGTCCCTCTTTTTTCAGACGTGGACGGACTAAGGAGTGCTTCAGGGAAGGAGGGAATCGACCTGTTTGCAGACTGGCATTTACAATTTTTGTGATGGGGGACAGCAGACTGGACATACAATTTTTCAGCAATGGTGTAGGAATAGGATCGAGTGCTGAGGAGGAAGTGGAAGCTGCCTTGAGAGTGTTTGATATAACTTCTTCTGAGACGTAGACAAACTCAGACATTGTGATGGTACATTTCCTAGGTAATTGAAGTGAAAGATCTTCATAAACTGGCCATCAGCATGACAGTTATTCCGTAGACGTTCTATCTTCCGATCAAAAAAATCCGCAAAGTCATTAGCTAATTGCTCCGGTGAGTGGTGATGTGGCAGCACAGGCGTCATAGATGAGGAAGGACAAGCTTTTGACCATGCGGTAAAGACTGCGTTGATCAGTGGTGATGATTTTACTTAAGATATACTCAGTCTTTGCGTGGTACAGAAGTTTGTTGTATTTTATGCACAGTGCCTGGTAGATTTCTTTATGAACATGTGGACCAGATTTCATCCACTTTCTCTCGCTCTTTCTTCGGTTTTGCTTTGCTTCACGAAGTGAATGTGACAACCATGGAGCATGCGGTCGCGCAACAACATCCTTCTTTTCCATGGAAGCGTATTCATCTAGGATTCTACGAAGCTCTGCGTCATAGACTCGAGTATTATAAGTACATCAGGATCAACTACCGAGTCAGTCATTATGAGAGACGTGGAAATGTCTGAACGGAAACTGACCACATCGATGTTTTTCATTTTTCGTGAAGAAACCTGCGTCTTTACAAAGAGCGGACGAGCAACAGCTAATGTACACAGCACAGTAGAATGATCAGAAGGAAGAGAATGAGTTGCCGAAACACCAGAGACAAAATTGTCCTCTTCTGAAGCAATCAGCAGGTCCAAAGTGAGACCACTGCGATGTGTCGGGATGTTCACAGAATTCCGAAGGTTTGCAGGCTCCAGTACTTGAAGTAATTTCTTTGAATCATTATTTGCAGAATCTTCGAAGTGAATGCTGAAGTCTCCTGCCAACATAAACTTTTGTCGAGATGATATCAGAACCTCCAATACTATAGCGACAATTCTCTGATGAAGGATCCTATAGTAGCTCTATATTTTCTAGAAGATGGTGGCCTGTAGAGAACAACTATGTGAAATGAAGAAGTGATGTGTGATGTACAGGTTAAATCAATATATTCTAATGATTGCAGTTGTAAGCTCCGGTTTTCAACAACGTTGAATCCACCTTGTAGCAGAAGACTCACTCCACCTCTGACTGTGCCCTGACAATATACATGGAACATCTTGAATCCTGGTAGTGTCCTGTGAATGTCAGCAACTGCGTGGTTGTCACGATCAGTACCTGTTAGCCAAGTTTCGGTTAGGGCCATGATGTCGAGGCGCTGTGACAGCACAAAATCACATATTGCTGTTGACTTACCCCGGGCTTTAACAAACCTTGCATTCCATAGAGCAAACTTGATCTGCCGATAGTGTTTTGGCAGAGCACTGGTTTTGCATTAGATCAGATTACTATGTCTACTAAAACCATGGTGTTTAACACGAGTTGTACCTCTAGAGTTACATGGTGGTGATGGTGAAATTACTACTGGGATTGGTTGTTGACCGGGCCCATATTGTTAGACAGGTGCTGTTTCTTGGGGAGGACGACCTCTGATCTTCACACCACCACGGGAGCCACGACGGGTTGGGCTAACACGGTTCAGACCCAGAGCTTTAATGGTAGAATACACTTGCCTGGGTAATCTCACCTTCCCATGACATGAGAGGTGCAACATGTCGTTCAATCCATATGAGAGCTGTTTTGAAGAAGCAGTGTACTTGTTGCTTTCATGGTTACCATGTAGCTGGCTGTCATCTTGTACAGGGCCTGGGTTTGGGTGTACATCTCCAGCTCTAAACAATTCACATTGAAAAGAATATGCTTGGCTGTTGGAATAATACGGGATCCTTCTTGGTAGGAAGTGTTTACGAGTGTATACATTTGTAGCTGCTTCACAAAAGGCCTTGGCGCTGTGAGGGCTGAGATATGGGATCCATTCAGATGAGCAAGAAGGGTGAAGGTTCCAATCACAATCAGAAGAATAGCCCCCATTGTGATCAAGCAGCTTTCCTCAGCTCAGAGACAGGGCAGGTGCAAGGCCATTATAACAGCACAGTCAATGTCAATCAGCCATGCACGAGTGAACACCTCAGATTGTGCTTTAATGCATGGAGCATATATGGCAACCAGGCGAATTCAGATGTCATCCAAAGTCCTCCTGCTTCCTGGTACTTAGTTCTTGTAGTGGGCCAAATCTTCACTAGAAGTAATAACAAAAAAAAAAAAAATCACCAAACAGCCAACAAAAAAAAAAACAAAAAAAATGAAGAGCAGTGAGAGCTGCATGCATGCATGCGCTCATCCATATACATCCATATTTTTTTTAAAGGCCTGCTCTCACTCTGTAAGCAGTAATTGATTTTTGCTTTTTTTTTCTTTTCTTTTAAATGTCATGGAGTAAATTTCCTCTTAAAATTGATACAGGTTCTTTACTTTCAAGAACGTGACCTGGGATGCTGCAGAGATGCACTGCCGTAGCTTCTCCGTGCCGTGTTCGGAAACGGGAACGTTAAGCTTGGGGCATCTGGCTTCAGTCCACTCCCAAGAAGAGAACGACTTCCTCACAGTACTCTATGAAACCATTCGAAACAAGAGAGTAAGTTTCTTTGGGGCATCACTGTGGTCTAGTGGATATAGGAATCTTGCCTAAGAAACGGAGCTTATACGTTCTTGGACGAGATGTTCACCCACAACGGCATGATTCTTACGACCCAGGTGTTGAAATGGGTACCTGGCAAGGCTGAGTTGATAGTATGGGCCTTCTGGATGGAAGAACAGCGATTAGCTGAAGAGGCCACCATATATAAAGAATAAGACCATGCTGTGAAAGTTATTAGTGCTCCTGCGTTAAATATCCTTATCTGTCCCCTCTCATGAATTGTCCTCCATACGCACCTAAATTGCTTCCAGTAAACATAGTAAAGGTTCTTTTCCAGTAACAGCTTCTCACAACCATTTATGCGGGGTCCAACCAGTACCTGTACACATTTTCACCCCTGGGCTGAAGATTATAATATATCTATATAAAGTAGCGGCAAAATAGTTGTTGTTGCTGTTTTAAAGAAAGAAAGAAGAGAGCGAGAGAAAATTGGGGCCCTATACAAATGATTTGCCCAAGACAGCACTAATGTAAAATAAAAAATTGTAAATCTTAGAGATATTAAACAAGAATATCAAATATGCCATTGTCTCCACGAGGGAGTTCATATCGTCTCCACGGGGGAGCTCATAATTATTGTCTCCACGAGGGCATGAGCTCATATCGTCTCCACGAGGGACCTCATAACAGTTCCGAATCTCTAAGCAACCTCCATAATTTGCAGGACACGATGATATTGCAAATTATGGAGATTGCTAGAGATTCGGAACTGTTTTGCGCTATTTTATATATGAATGCACGTTCATAAAAGAGTATATAATAACCCAGTTCGGGGTTCCTGTTTGAGCATGAGCAGAAAAAGGTAATTGATTTTGTAATGAGAGACAGGTTGGTTTTTAAATTCACTGAGATAAGCTCTTGTGATGAAATAATAATTCATGCAATCCTTATAAATGGTGCCTGCCAGTTCATCCAGCTGACAGCAGGCCTGGTTTTTTGGCAATGTTAAAAAGTTTTTTAATGTGTTCAAAACAGCACAATGAAAATGAATGCTTCCCAAAGTGTTGCTTGGCGAACCATTGGTCACCTGATCTACGCAGGTTCATTCTTTTGTTTGAATACTAGTTCCATAAATTGCTATGTTGGGCAAACTGATGCATTATTTGAATCGAGTGGCGTGCCTATAACCAACTGAGAAAAATGAAAGGCAATTTTTTACACATGTGGACATGAGCTATCTCCGAACTTGCTCAGCCTTCGACGAATGCATAATCCTGTATTAATAAAATATATAATTCAGTTTCGTAGAAATGCAAGTTC
Organism: Diadema setosum; assembly: GCA_033980235.1. NCBI lineage: Eukaryota > Metazoa > Echinodermata > Echinoidea > Diadematoida > Diadematidae > Diadema > Diadema setosum. The sequence continues at coordinate 28,294,522 of CM067077.1, read as the reverse complement.
CTACAACTTGCATGTTTGTTCTGTATCCCTAAAATTGTGTACTGTGTAATTGTGTGTGTGGTGATTCCCCTTTATCCTCCCCTCTTCAGGTGGCTACCAGAGTGTGGATTGGTCTTACCGATCAAGACGTTGAGGGCGCGTGGAGATGGAGCGATGGGTCTGACGTCACTTTCACCTCATGGGGGTCGGGCCAGCCGAACAGCCACGGCGGCAATCAGGACTGTGCGTCGTTCGCGTTCAAAACCGACATCGGTTACAACTGGAACGATCTCCACTGTGGAATCGAGAACGAGTTCACCGTTGAGTCGTTCATCTGCAAACTCCCCCGCTGGTGAAAACAACAACAACAACAAACAAGCAAATGGGGAAGGGGAGTTGACGTCATGGAGCATATAAGGGCATTTCCACTCCATGCTTAAATTGATATCGATTCTTAGTATAAAATACTGGTACGTGACATTACTGTACTGTGTCATCGTTTTGTTGACTTTTTGTTGTGCACCTCTGAATTTTTTAGATGAAGGTTATTGTTCAATATGAATTAAGCATATCTCTCTCTCTCTGTAAAACGTGCTGTAAGATGTTAATTCGTACACATAGAAAGTACATAATTTGTCTCTGCTAATAATGGAGTGCCCTTTCCCTGTGATACAAGTTTCATGAAAATACAAGATTTTATGGCTCTCTTTAATCTTTAAACCTTTCATGAGGCTCTCAAAGCGGCGAAATTCAAAATCATTGTGTTAATAATGCCAGGCATGTTATAAAATGTTCTTCACTAAAAGACAGTAAGTTTACTTCTTGATACTATATGGAATGTCCCTAGTTTTTATGATCATTCTCATTAAATTAAACTTCACTTGACAACAACTTATGACAATCAAACCACATACTCTTTTCGTAGACCATAACGTAACATGTGAAAATTACAAATGATCTTAAACAAAGGAATTATAGCTTACTGTACGATGAAAACCGGAGATAACTTCAACTAATTAAAAGCATGCCGTTGTGTGCCTATCTAAAAATGGAGAACTATTATACATGCTATACGCAAACGCATGCGAGGCGCGTGTGCTACTCATCTGTATCACTGGAGAGTGCATCTACTCTAGAGCACACCTTCCTGGAACTTTCAACGTGTAACATTTTTGGTGACGCAACGTTTGTTACAGCGACGTTTCTTGCCCCGGTCTTATTTTCTCCAAGGACTGAGGGTTAGGGTGAGGATTATGATAGGGTTTTAGGTTTAGTTTGATGTGAGGATATTTCACGGGAGCAATTATGATTGTCGCAGGAGAAAATGTCATGGAGAATAATTTGTACCCCTGATATATATATATATATGTATATATATATATATATATATATATATATATATATATATATATATATATATATATATATTTGTTTACACCGAACCCCAACTTCCATGTGTTGAAATGATCTTGGGTGCAACATATATGAGATATCTATGTTCATTACCTATATAGGTTACAGCAAACATAAGGTTCATAATCAGTTATTGAATTCATCCTCTTACAATGAAAAATGGCAAAGTAATGAAATTCGGCAATTTAATTTTCCTCAACTTTTCCTCAGCTGCGTGCAGTCACCAGCTGTCCGAAATACCCCCCTCAATCCCCTTTTCCGTTTCTCTGTCCAGCGTGTAGGCATTCTTTCTACATATCTCCTTCTTTCTTTCCTTTCTTTAATTTTGTTTCGCCCCATTCCTTTCAATCGTATCCCCCTCAGTTTAGTCATGTCATGCTGTTGTGTCTTTGTTGTTTGTTTCATTTTGTCTTAATTTCTTCTTGTAATTGCAATAAGTATTTTGAAGATATTTTAGAGTGGTCCACAATCTACAAGCAATGCTTTTTAGTGGACCTCTCAGTTCTCATTTTTTACCTTTCAAACATAACTTTATAATTCCAGTATGTGTGCATATCTTTGTATGTTTGTTGATTGTCATACTTTGTAATATATATATGCTTATGATTGAATTTTTGATCTACTTTGTGTTATGTTTTGTTGAAAGAAAAAAAATGAAAATGAGAATGAAATAAATGAAATGAAATGAAATGAAATGAAATGAAATACGCCCCTCTCTCTCTCTCTCTCTCTCTCTCTCTCTCTGGAGAAGTTTTAATAAAAGCTGTGATGAATTTGCTTGTATTGTGCATACCTATTGACCGAATTCGTATATTACTGGATTGCGGTGTGATTTTTATCACATACATGTATTAAAAGAAGACTGACTATTGAATTCACATGGTTGTTACCTATATCTTAAGAGGTCTCGAAAATAATTATGCTTATTTGCAGTATTCTGTTTAGAAATTAGAGATATGAATTAACTGAAGTAACATAGCACACACAGACACACACACACACACACACACACACACACACACACATATATATATATATATATATATATATGAGAAGGAGAAATCGGTGCGTAGCTTTGACATCATTATTCTTCTTACTCTTCCTCCCTTTCTGGAAAGCGCAAGAGTTGAAAAGTTGGGTCTCCACCGGGAATCGAACCCGGGTCTTTGGCATGCATGTCATGGAACGCCAACGCCTTAAACCCCTTCAGGCAGACCCAAGCTGGAATACCCAACAGACCAACCTTCAACCCTTTATGCGCGTGTTTTATATGTATATATATATATATATATATGCATATATTGATATATCATTCATAAACTCAAAGGTGTTTCTGCCGCAAAAATTCATCGGGGATAGAGCATCTGCCCAATATACTGTCCAAGGACCTCCCCCCCCCCCTTGCATCTGCATTTTTTTTTTATTTATCTTGCTTTACATGATATTAGGTCGCATCAAGGAATCAAGCTACTAATTTTGCGTTCTTTTTACATTCATCACAAATACCAGCGTCAACATCTCTAGGAATATATAAGAAAGTGCTAAAAATATAAACAATTCCGAATTTCATTTCCTCTTCCTCTTTTGAAGATTGCAATGTGCTCAAAACAAACACAAAAAAGGTTGGGATATCCCCTAAGATCCCCTCCTCCTCTCCCTCTTTTGAATGAAAGGGGTATCATTACGTAAGGTTATGTAAAGGGCAAAAGTGCGAGTTTGCCTGACGTGACCAAATAAAGAATATGCAAAGTGTGACGAGGTCCGTTCTCGCATGAAGGGTCATGAGTTTAAGGGTTCTTTATTATTAGGGTCTCACGAGTCTTAAACAATGTTACCACAAGGTAAATAATGTATGTCCGTATTGAAATGTACCAGATAAACATGTCAGAGGAAAAAAAGTTTAAATATATAGTAATAATATAATATAATATGGTAATTCGTTCACATAAAAATTACATAATTGACTAATTATGGAGCTTTTTAAAGATTTTTTTGGCTGTCTCATTTTTTCAACCTTCCATGAAGCTCTGAAAGCGGCAAAATTCAAAATCATACAGTGATGATTCAATTCAATTCAATTCAATTCAATTCAATTCAATTCAATTCAATTAAGATTTTATTTCCAATATCACATTTTGTTGATACAAATGCAAGGGAAAAACTTTATATTGTATACAACAATACTAGATACATATACGTGTGAAAATAATGTTCAAAATAATTGTGTTATTGTAAAAGAGAGGCCCACATAAAAGACAAACTCGTTGAAATGTGGGCCACTTAGAAAATCAAATTCGCTATACAGTGCCGGAGCCGGACATGTTGTAGTATGTTCTTCACTAGATAACAGCAAGCTTATTTCATGATTCATAATTTGGAATGTCCCTATTTTTTATGCTTACTCTCATCAAATTAAACTTCACTTGACAACCACTTATGACAATCACACTGTCGTTGTAGACCATAACATAGAATAAGAAAATTACAAATAATCTTGAGTACCGATAGGCACACGACGTCATGCTTTTAATTGGTTGATTATATCTGGTTTTCATCGTACGTACAGTAAACTATAGTTGTGTTTATGCTTGCCCATAAAACGTGATTAGTCAGAAACGCCGGTCGTATAAACGCACATATTTTTGCGTTTTGAAACGACGTTTTGTAACGGCATTTATATCAGAGTGATAAAGGACGCAACCGTGTTTTGAACTAAAAGCGTATCAAAACGCTGATTTTGACCCAAAAAGGGAAAGTATTGACACAGCCTTAGAAATTCAGATGAATTTGCTTGTATTGTGTATTATTGGCCGAATTCGCGTAATACTGGAGTTCAGTATGATTTTCATCACATATTGAAATAAGACTGATCATGCTGACTATTGAATTGATGTGGTTGTTGTCTAAAAAAAAGATGCTTATTTGCAGTATTCTATTCGGAATTGATACGAATGAACTGAACTAACATAGAACATAATTATGTTAAGGACAAAGATGTTTCTGCCGCAAAAGTTTACCGGGGGTGGAGCATCTGCCCAATACTGCCTAAGGACCCCCCCCCCCCCCTGCATGTGCAATCTTTTTCAAAACTAATTTCTGCTATACTTTGCATAATATTATGTCTCTTCAAGGGATCAAGGTACTAATTTTGCGTTCTTTTTACATTCACTACAAATACCAACGTCAACATCTCTAGGAATACATAAGAAAGTGCTTAAAAAGTATAAAAATTCCGAATTTCCCCTACCATTTCGTCTTCCTCTTTTGAAGGTCGTAACGTGCTCAAAACAAAACAAAGAAACAAACAAAAAAGGTCGGGATATCCCCTATACAATCCCCTCCTCCTCTTCCTCTCTTGAATGAAAGGGGTATCATTACGTAAGGTTATGTAATGGGTAAAAGTGCAAATAGCTTGTTGCCCTGACCGGATTATAAGTGCAAAGTGTGAACCAGGTAGGGAGAGTGCTCGCATGACTGGTCATGCGCTTGAGGGTCTTTATAGGGTCTCGATGAGTCTGAAACAATGTTACCACAAGGTAAACATGCCAGAGGTAAAAAAAAAGTTAAAATATAATTATTTCAGAGGTAAAATGCCAGAGGTAAGATTGGTCGAAATGTCAGGTGTAATGATGTTAGAAGTAATGATTTAAGAGGGAAAATGTCACATGTCAAATACACTACAAAATAATTGAAAAAATAATGATAAAAGTTTTTTTTTTTTTTTTTTTTTTTTTTTTTTTTAGTGCATGTTTGTAGTTTGATTCCGAAATCACAGGTGTATTATTACTTAGCATTATTGATGTCTGCCAATTTTCATTTTGCCTTGTTTCCTTCATTTTGAGTTTACTTTTGTTTGATATGATTATCTTTCGTTGATTCGATTCTCCCTTCATAGGCATTACGATGCGGTGAACAATTAATTGACACCCAGGAGGGAGTTTAAAAAATCGATTCCAGATGGGCGGGATCCGCAGGTATAGCAGAATTCCGAAATATCGTTCGTCAGAGATTATTGATAACTTCACATTTAGAAACATTTTTTTCCACGCCGAAATTCTTCCGGCAATGATCGCCTCGTATCCAGTCAATCCGTAATTCCAATATTATAACAATACCCGTACGTCAACTTAGGCCCTACAAACATATTTATTTTATTTTGCTTTAAATTTAAATGAAGTGAACGGGCCCATCAGAAGTATTGTAAATAAACTCCTGTCTCAGAAATAAATATTTTCACTTAAAATCACTCCTGTTCTTAATGTTATTCTTAGGAAAAATTATCAACATGGAATAAAGACAACTGAATACTTGTGGAAAAGCAGTGCTCGTCTGCGATCTTTTTATTTTTATTTTTATTTATTTTCTTTTTTTGATGTGAGATTTTTATCTCTAACCTGGGATTACTCCCGACAGTTTCACCTCAGACATTTTTACCCCTGACATTTTGCTGATATTTTTACCCCTGATACTTTTACCACTGACATCGAGGAGTCTGCGCCTTTGAATGTTTCTAATGGGGCGCTGCCGTATGTGGGGGGGGGGGGGGGGGGGCGCTGTGGCATAGAGGATACAACTCCCGACTCCCGATCGGAGGACCGGAGTTTGAATCCCGCCCAGTGCTTACGTCTTTGGACAAGATGTTTTTACCCACTGTGTCCCTCTCGACCCAGGTGTATAAATGAGTACCTGGCATTGCGAGGGTGCATGATAACAATAGCAGGGCCCTCTGGTAGAGCAGTGGAAACACTGGAGAGGCTACCCTGGGTAAATAAGACATCATAATAACAATAGTTATTATCATTATCATTATTATTATCATTATCATCATCATCATCATCATCATCATCATCATTTTTATTGTTGTTACTATCACTATTATCATTATTATATCGCGTTATACGAATGCTTCCCGATGTTCTCTGATGACTCTGTTATTGAATGAATCAATGTCTCTGTACAGGGAAGTGAGGATGGTTTTGTCACTCTGATCTCTACAATTTCATCGTCCTGGTACCAAAGACCATGGAGGTGAATATCCCAAACTCCCTAGCTACCAATCAAGATTGCACCACCTCAATCAATGAATAAACAAGGTCGATTGGCCCAGTGAGGCCACCTCTCTGATTGGTAGACTGCGTTGAGCTATAATTCCACGGTCGAAGCAGCGATTGGTCACTACAATAATCACGCAATTGGATCTTTTAAGTAAAGAACAAAACTTGACCCACTCAGCCGAAGCTCACGAGGCTTATAAAAGCTAATGGCATGCATGTTTGGTCACAGCAGTCCGCAAAATCGCTGATACGGCAGACAAAGTAAGTAAGTATTGGTATTATTACCCTTTCGCGGTAGGAAAAGAAACGCCATGACCGCTATTAAGATGCCGGACGAAAAGACTTTGGTAGAGCCACGCCAAAAGGTAAGAAGAACTCATGCAGTTTCATTCTAGTGCCTCTATTGATTAGAAGTGCACATATTTTTGACTGTGATTAATAAGTTTTGTGCTAACCTCTCGTTTACGTGGTTCTGTATAATAATGCAGTCGACAATTGTCGAGGGCTAAATCAAGTACATTGCTGACCCAGTGGGATTGCTGACTATACGTATTAAAGTGTGAAATGAACGAGCTTTCGATTCTGATCCAATTAGGTTGTGTGTGTGTGGGGGGGGGGGGCATGCTCTTTGAGTTAATGAGCCTACATCGGCTAGGCATGTCTACAATCTTGTACTGACATAATTATATCAAAACTGTGTAGCTTTTTTTTAATGCTGTTTTTAAATCTGTCTATTGAAAAACAAATAGTTGAAAGGCGAATACAAGGCCTACATATCACAATGTATACTAAAGAAATCACTTGGAAATCAGCGCTTTTGCGGATAAAAATCTACCTCGTACAGCCTCGCAACATGCGCGAAAATGGTTTTAAAAGTTGCTGAATTATACATATTTTGCGTTACAACAAACCACATATAGGAACATAGTAACTATATGATGAACTTCACAACCCTGCATGCATTTTGTTCTATATACACTCATAGTACATAATATACCACACATACATTAATACATACCGCTTATTTGATGAGACAAGTGAATTTGATTGTCGATGAGCTGCTCTAAAGAGTTCATTTAGATGTGTTCAGTTCAGTTCAGCTTCAGAATTCACGATATATAATAAATCATATGAATTGTTTATACACATTGTGGGGCACGATTGTATAAAGAAAACTTATAGAGAGAAAAAAATACAACAATATCTGATTGAATGTAAATTGTACTGTAAGAAACAGATCAGATTTGGTGTATATCATAATAATGAAATTGGAAACGCATGGGACAATCTTGATAAGCAGAGTTTGACTAGGAAGATGGCGTCAGATAAGGTTACAACACAATGAATTAAACCATCTTAAAATACAACTCTATATCGCCCTTCATATTATAGAGTGAATAGTGGTGCAGAAGGTGCGTTGTACTGTGATAATGTTGGTCTTTAAAATATGTTCAGTACACCTCACAATACTGTATGATATCTCATAATTGGTAGAACATTTTTTTTTAATCATTTCATACCTTAACCTCGTTATTTAGAATGAATAGAAACGAAAATTATTACATGAATATGCCCTATTTATCTAAATTTTGGGAGAATATTGAGATATAAGAATATCGTTTAATTCTCTTTCAAAAGTTTTCCATAATAAACACTGTTTTAAATCTAAAGGAAGAGCATTCCAGATGTCTGGCCCTTGAAGTTTTAGTGATTTGGGGCTTTAGTGATTTTACGAGTTTCGAAATGATAACCGGATGATTGAAGTGTTGGGTAGGAATGAACTGCAGAGTTTGCAGTTAAAAGAAAAAAAAATCAAACATTTCAGAAAGACGATTATTCCCCAGAAATATTGCAGTCTAAAAAGTATATGTATATCATTAACTTTCATTATTCTGATTTGAAAAAAAAAAAAAAGGATCGGAGGGTCTAAGGTGAATTAGTGATTAATCACACAATACGTTTCTGAAGAATTAATCAAATTCATTCTACTTATTAAAGCCACAGTTTCCCCATGCAATATCATGAATATTGCAGTATGTTATATAATATAGTGATGTCAGATTATTATATAGAATAAGAGACTTTTGAGATGGTTTTTCAATTGGTATAAAATTCCCAGTGCTTTAGACATATAGATGTGTGAATATTATGAATACGATCAATTAAATTGGAGTTTAGGAATTGTAATTACTATTACCTTAGTGAAATTCACTTCAGTTAGAGGCAATCCATCAATAACATCATAATCAGTGTTATTATCAATTTGTCATAAAAAAAAATACATTTGAAACGCAAAAAGGGGAAATTGTTTTGGAAATATCTTTCGGCAATCTATTTCATGTAAAGCATTGGGAAACCTTATCTATTTCTATATTTAACGAACATTTAACATTTCAAAGTCCTGATGAGAATGAAAAAGATATTAGTAGTATCGGCAAATTATTATAAATTAATCATGTTAATGTTAAATAGCAACATGCATCCCGCGAAATGCTAGAAGAGAGGTATAAACTACGATTGAAAAGAGCAACGCGTGAAAACTTTCATAGACAGAGATAAGCTGTCGTGATAAGGTTGCTATTTTCAAATGATTAAGCACACTTTATAGACACACACACACACAAACACACACATGCAGATACACATGCACATACTTAAATGTTTAAATGGAATTGCCATAACACTAAATCCATTCTGCTGACCTACTATCAATATTATATAGAATTACATGAGGTATTGTGATTATTGATTGACAACCAGTAGCAATTTCAGTTTTTGATAAAGCCGTACATAATGTATCGAGGTTAAGATTAAACTTTCCCTTATTTTTCTCATACTTGCACTGATTTTGTCGCTGGCATCAGTCGTGGATTCGTTCTGCGCTAGCTCTCATCGCTCTCTGCTTCATTGTCGCTTTCGTTGTCGCCGTCCTGCTCATGTTAGCCCTCATGTACAAGAATGTCTCATGTAAAAATGAGCAACTGGACGAACCTGTGAGCTCAACTGACAAGGTATGCACAGTCTGAAGACGGTTCAGCTTATATTGCAAATTGCTGATTCATCATTGTTCCATTTTCCACATTTTATACAAATTTTTCATCGGAACTGATTTTAAGAAAGAAGTTCGACACAAGACAATTGATTTCAGATGCATGATACAGGAAGTAATGAATAACGGGTAATACTAGGACACCTAGCTTGTAAAATGTAGACTGAATAATAATGATTTAAGAGTAAAAACCACGTATCAATGACGAAAATTGACGAAACATACGAAAACACAAGATATCGAGAATGTAATGAAGTTCACGTAATGCCCAAAATGTTATAGTCTTCATGATTAAACCTAAGGTCCCAAAACTAAGTAAAGTAAACCTTTTGATGATATTTATACTACACTTTTTCTTTCTAAATATTGATGTTGTAGATGATGGTGTGTAAAGAAAGATTCATGAAGATTTTTAAAACAAGACGTATATTATTAACGAATATGATACTCCTCGTTGATTTTTTTCTATCATTGCGTTTTCAATTTTTGTTGATTTGCTTTTTTCCCAAGGTTTCATTATAGTTGACATAGTTGATAGCAGCATTGTGAGATCACATGCAATTATGATAATTGTGATACTTATGATTTATTTTGTGAAACGAGAAAGTTACAAAAGGTGTATCACTTTTATGATCTCTCTCTCTCTCTCTCTCTATATATATATATATATATATATATATATTTGTACAGAGGGCTGAAAATAGAGCAAAATCTGAAACTTAACTTAGAAATAAATCTTGAATTTAATAAAACTTATTTATGCTTTCATTTTTAAATTACCTCGTGTAAAATTATACAGTATTCAGCTATTGATATTGTACATATCAATGTCAGTGTTTTCTGATATATAGTTTTGGAACTATTAAGGATCATATATTGGGAAATGTTTTTCTGTAACACTTAGTATCATAATGAACAAGCACAAATTTATGATTAAATCCAGGACAATACACGTTATAGGGAGGTATGCTTTAAGACGTGCTTTGCTAGAATGAAAATTGATTTCTCATCACAAGTTTTTCTGTGCGTCATAATTGCTTCTCATAATGGTATAGGTGTTTCATCGACAAGGATCTTTCAACGACCATCGCTTTGACGAGGATTGTCGGTACGACCACGAGCAGAACCTCCTGGTCATCGACCTCAAAGGGGATGGGTACGGGGAGAACGCCACCCTAATCTACGATTTCGGACGGGTAAGTTGGCTTGTCGTCACTGGCCATGATGGCAGCGATGGATTGCCGTCTCTGGCGGCGATGGTCTCACCATTTTTGGCAAAATTTCAGAGTAGCGGTTTATTGTCTTTTTCGATTACCGGTATTAAAAAGAATGTGCCTTAAATGGTGCTGTTCGGACTGAAAATATACAGTGGCAAATTATCTTCATTTCATCTTGCTGTTATTACAAAATATGAAAAAAAAATGCTTGCTTTAGCACAAGAGTGTAACAACCCTTGTCATGCTTGTTTCTTTTCTTTCCTTGCTTTAAGCTACAGTATATCTAAAATTTGTTTGCCAATTTTCACACTCACCATGCTCACCTTGTGCATTCTTTATTGTCGCTGACAAAAATAAAAATCATAAACGGCAAATAGAATATGGAGCTCATAAGAGACTAAACAAACGAAGAAAAAAAAAGACGGCAGCTAGTGTTTAATTTCGACCACACACGGCGCATTTAGTGATGTAAAAAAATAATTTGACGATTTTCTACTCATAGAACATCATTTCCTTGATATGATCAGGCTTACATTTTATCACTTCTACATGATTGAAGCGATTCAATCGTGGATGGATTAACTTTGACATGGCAAATAGGGAGATCGCTGCTGTGTTAATATCTGAAATGCTAAAGATGAACCCAAACTCTCCTTGAAAAGACGGATATTCCACCCAAAATAATGAGCAAAGCTGAAGAAAAAAACTGTGGACAACGAAACAGAGCAAACTCCAACTTGAACGACCGCCATCTTTCCTTAAACATATTCAATGAACATTGTGCCCATTAACTTGAAAAAACTTGACTACCCTATTACTATAGACACCCATTCGGCTCATTGCACACCAATTTATCTTTACCTCTCCCAGCAATTGATGGCCTACCACCTTGTCCACAATAAGACGTGCTTCATCGGAGAGCTGGATGAAACGGTCGACGTCCAGGGTATCTCGAACGGAGAAGTCATCAAGGTGAAAAAATAGTCTATGATTCCAAGAACCTCTTGTCCATTATACAAAGTGCTACCTCAAAAAGTGATGATACCCTTTAAACAATATACCAGCTATGGCAGTTGTATGGTGGTAGTAGTCGCTGCCCGAAAAGCAGTAGATGACAGGTTCGGGTCATACTGGTTCCTTTCTTCCGGCATGTTTGTTACAGTACAGATCAGCAGTTGCGATCTTAAGAAATTAAATTTGTAGAGGGAGACAAATTGAAGAAACTTAAACCTGAACATCACAAATTGTTGTACGGTTCCCATTTAGACAGAACTGTACACGGAAGTAACCAAAGGTTTTGGTAAATTCATAACATGAGATCGAATTGAAAGATTTTTTTTTTTCTCAAATTATCACCGAACGTTACCACAATGAATCTTCCTGCATTCGCAGAATCCAAATATATGTATGAGGAAATATCTTCCTTTACGTGTTTCCATGGCAACTCACAACTGCAGTTCACATCTTCCGAATTCAAGACCTCTGAGGATGGCCTACGTATCACGTCGCTGAGTCGACTTCATTTCGCTTATGTTATTCTTTCGTTTGTTACCCCCCCCCCCCCCCCTCACTCGACGCAGCTCCCCGAAACCTCCGGTCGTAACTTTACATCCACCGGGACGATCCCTTCGGGGTTCCTAGCGACTAGCATGTCTTCGACGGTGACCGCTCTGTGCCAAGATTTCACGTCCATCTGGATCGAGCCCCAGGTCGAGCAGGCACACCGGGTCGCACGGCAAACAACGACTACGACTACGACTACAACTACGACCACCACGACCACGACATCCGACGGGAAAACCATAACAACAACAACCACCACTACCACCACGATTATTCACAAGTGAAAGTGATGTTAAATGTTAGCGCACAAGGGGAGCATGGTGCCCAGTTGAACAAATTGAGATCCTAACCCCCTACACATGCTACCTGCCAAGTTTGGTGAAGAATTCATCAAGGAGTGTTCAAGAAGAACATAAACATGTACAATTTACTAGTAAGTCCCCATTTGGACCCATCCTACCCCCGCCCCTGGGTCCCAAAGGGGGGGGGGGGTCACCCCTGACTCCACCATGAACAGACTTGAAACAACAGTCATCAATACAGGACTACTAACTCGCTTATAAGCTATATCACTTCTGGTTTTAGAGAAGATCTTTAAAGATTCCTGGGGGGTGGGTTGGGCCCCCTGGTGCCCCCAGGTGATGCATGGTGGCCATTTGAAGGAACTGAGATCCTATCCCCTAGGGATGCTACCTGCCGAGTTTGGTGAAAATTCGTAGTGGGGTTTTCAAGAAGAAGATGAAAATGTATAATCTGAGCCCCCATTAGGACCCCGCCCCTGGGTCCCAAGGGGGGGGGGGGGGGGGGTGCAACCCTGATTCCGTCATGAACAAACTTGAAACTACAGTCATCAATGTACTAACTTATAGTATCATCTTAGCTTTATCACTTCTGGTTCTGGAGAAGAATATTTTTTAAAGATTCCTTATTTTTCTCTCTTTTTTTTTTTGGGGGGGGGGGGGGTGGGCCCCCTGGGGCCCCAAGGTGGGTCATGGTGCCCATCTGAACAATGAGATCCTATCCCCCTAGGAAGGATACCTGCCAAGTTTGGTGAAAATCAGTCTTGGGGTTTTCAAGAAGAATATGAAAATGTAAAAAGTTTAGGCACGACGGACGACGGACGCCGGACGAAGTAGAGCGATCGATCGCAATCAACAATTTGGCAATAGCTCACATTAGCCTTCGGCTCAGGTGAGCTAAAAATACAGACGTATGTGCGTGGAGGGCTCAGAAAATAAATGTAATCATAATAATGATTTGTATGTAGTATGATTTCAAGGAAACTGCATAATTATATTTGGGCATTGCGTGCAAAATGTGATGGTGCAGTATGGATATACTGCACCATCAAAACAATTATTTTGAACATTAGTTTCACATGACATACGTATTTACATATTGTTGTAATACATTGTACTCTTTTTCTCCCTGAACTTGTATCAACAAAAAGTGTCATTAGAAATAAAATCTCATTTGAATTTAATTGAACTGAATAGTTGGGAGTTTTTAATTTAATAGCAAAGTAATATTGCCATTGCTTAGAGGGGAATTTTGTTCAACTTATGTAAAGAAAAAAGCTAAAACATTATCAGGTCTCGACATTCTAATCGATTCATGACTGTATTTCAGTAGTAAATGCTCTTTCATTTAAGTCTTGGAAGAAAACAGAGGAGAGGCACTACAATGTATCATAATATTCGGGTAAAGAATTCCATACATCAGAGTCTTTGCGTCTTAAGAACTTTTGCGGTATACGAGTAGGCCTAACAGTGAAACCCTATTATAACGATCGAAGTCGTTGTGCAATGGGACAACCGACATTTCTATCTAAGTTCGAATTTAAGTTCGAATCTAAGTTCAAATGTTACCCCGAGGCCTCGATCGATGTCAAGCGGATACTTATGGTCGCAGTCTCTTGCTTTTCTGTTATTGCAGTTATTTTCTAGAAATACACAATTCCCAAATCAAATTCATTTAAGTCCACCTTTTCTCTATTTTTCTTTTTTTTTCTTCAAATTTTGGTTATTGTAACGACATAATATATTCCGAATGAATAATCAGTCATCACCTAGTTAATTTACAATTGTTATTTTCACGATTTCCTCCTGAATATATTTGTGATGTTAATATGCTATACACCTTATGCATCGAATACTCTAATGCTCACGCAAAATGTATGTATGTATTTTTAATCAATTTGTAAGACAGGAAGCTAAGCCTTATGCGTCGTGTAATGTTATTTTCAAAATGCATATATTCTTTTGTTGTGTGTGATTTAACAAAGAGGCAGTAATAAAAACCAAACAAACATTACCTCATTATAACGGTTCCTCATATAACGTACACATTAAAACACAGAAAATCATGAGCATAGATTATTTATCACCTGATAAAACCTACAAGCAGTATTTACGTTGCTAGCACACAATTATATAGACCGTCATGAAGCGAAAGAATAAAAAGTTATTAAAAGGGAAATCCAGTCCAAAAAAAGTAAGTCTAATGAAAAAAGAGTAAAATCTTACTAGTTCAACGGTAAAAAAAATTTGACTGAAATCATGAAAAATAAGGAGGTAATGAAATTTTGAAGTTTGGATATGAATATGGAAATGAGTGCCCTCCTCATGTCATAACCTCACAATTTTCCATCGATCGTGAAAAAAAAAAATGATGAAAATTCAATGTTTCTGTCATTGAAGTCGGAAACATGATGTCATTCCTGGTTGAACAACTTCAGAATAGTGATCAGTTAGACATTATCAGGACTTGAGCCTCGGGCATAATTGCGTTTGAATGTAAAACAGGAAATTTCAACATTTTATGTACAAACTACTATTATGGCAAGTTGTGAGGGTATGACTTGCTCACTTTGCCATTTGCATATTCATATTGACCGTTCAATTACTGTTTCAAAATGTCATAACTTCCTTATTTATTACCCGATTTTGATCACAATTATTTTACCATTGAACTCGTAACATTTTATTCTTTCTTATCAGACTAACTTGTATTTGGACTGGATTTCCCCTTTAATGTGGTGAATCGATGACAAAGAGGAAAACGAAGTACTTGTAAATGCTTACTTCTTAATCAAAGCTGTGAATGCCGTGCAGTTCAAAGAAATAGAAAAACAGTTGACTGTTTTTCATGTATGCCTATGCTGAAGGTCTGTTTTTGTTGCACGTTGGAGTCTTAGGCCTATTGAGCGTGAATATTGTCCGTAAAGTCAAACATTCTTCTACACTTCCGCATTTTAATGCACATTTTAATTTTGCATTACGCGGAAATGCATTTTGCTGAATGTACACAAAATAGATCTATTGAAGTGAATCAATGAATTATTTTGTGCATGTGTGTCGGAATGAATTCGGATTTGGAGAACAACATATATAAATACATATATTATAATATAATATATACATATATATATTGTTTATCATATATATATCATATATATTGTTTTTATATTCATATTCATATTTATACACACAAAATAGGAACATATGAAATCATATTTTTTTTTTTTAAATCAATATATTGCTCAGTGTCGTTTCACAACACATTGAGACACGGTACTGTTGTGCTCATACAATGCATTCCGTTATAACCGAACAGTAAAGTATAGAAAGATATTATATAGATGATAATTTTGGCACATACATGGACCTAACTTTTTACTTCGTTGTAACGAGAAATTTGTTATAACGAGAAAGACGATATAACTGTGTTCGTTACAGTGCACTGTATATATGCTACCAAGCATGCCAAGTGAATCGATCACCTGGATTCTCTTTAAATTAATTTAATCAGCTTTGGAGTTTGATGTCTGGTCTAAGCATGATTCATAACATTGGAAGCCTTATAACAAGAAAAAAAAAAAAAAAAAACGATGACAGAGTAGTTATTCCAAAGTTGGATGTGTAATGAAGATTGAGAGACATTTCTCACAGGATGTCGATTGCTGAAGAATGAACTAAATTCATATCCAACCATGAATATATCGAGTTATCATTCCATTATTTAAATAATGTAAGTTGTAACGACCAATGGAAAAAAGTGTGGTTGTCATGAATGATTATCAATTAAAATGTAATTTAATGAGAGTAATCATTCCACAAAGTACATTCAATATCATGTGCCATGAAGTAAACTCAGCTGTCTTTTCTAGTGAAGAACTGATCAGTTCAACAAAAAATATTAAATTTCGAAGCTTTAGGCACGTTCAGAGCCTCACGAGAAGTCTAAATATTATTAAAAGGAGACATAAAAAATCGGAACTTTGTAATTAAACCTACATTTATAGGGAACAGACACTACAATGTCAGCTCAGACAAATCTATTGTTTGTTTACGAACAGCTTTCAACAGCTTTAGCTGCATGCTACTCTATAGCTCAGTAAATGCTTTTATAAGTAATTTCGAACAAAACTCAACAATTTCAAGAGGCATACAATAAGAACTACACAACATGATGCTACGGTACAATAATGTCATATATTTGAAGAATCGATATCAATTTGAACTTGTAGTAAAAATGCACTTCTACGACCCCGTGGCACTGGGAGTCGCGGGTCTCCCGATTCTGTCGCTCCCCTCTGGGGTAAACTTAAAAATCACCAAAAAGCACAGGTCATAACTGTGCATTGACGCCTACGCTCATTGGTGTTAGTCTATTCCAGTCGAAATTCTTCGGGTTTATGTGTAGGACTACTTACACATGCATAGATCTGTGGTAAATACACTACATTCGTTACAGATATTCTCGAGGAATCCCGTTACAGCGAGATCGGATAGAAAGAGAATCCGCTTATAACGAGCGAAATCGTCCAGTCCCAATTAATTGTGCGTGTTACCTATTGGAAATTCGAAGTTTCTGTTATTAAGAAAGAGATGGTTTTGGGGCTTAAAAAACAATGAGAACAAAGACGAATTTGTGCGGATATAACGACACTTTTGTTTTAAACGGAATTAAACAGCGGGCAAAATCACGCGCTGTTTGAAAACCAGAAACTACAGTTTAATAAGTACTTTATTATGTTATAAGGTCAACGTCAGAACTTGTGAACATGTCGAAAAGACCTTTGTGAAAAGAAAAACTGTTTGCAACAATGACAGCTGTTTTCACGTTTGATCACAACTGCCAAAACCTAAATTTTGCTAAAATTCACTACGTTCTTAAACATAAACCTCTCAGTTATATACCCCCTTTACCACGATGTTTACGCACCTTTTGAATTGAGAGAAATTGAATTACATGTCAAAACTGAAATACTACAAATGTTATGAGGTCGTATGCTAGAATTAAATCAACTCAACTTAAATCAACTAAAAAAAAAGTCTATGATCTGTCGATCAGTCGATAGGCTTATACATTTTATCTTACGTATAATAATCGCGAGCATGTCCTAGAACTGTTTTTCTGTTCCTCGATGGCCTTCGTCATATCATTATACGATGCACAACCCGATTGTACAAGAGCGCGTTTTTAAACGGTGTACTTTTCCAACGTGTTCGGGCGCAACGAGGATCCGAATATACCGGGAATAAAAATATATCACTCGGAACTTGTTTAACATACAGGATATAGGTTTTCCCGTTCATTTCATTTTTTTTTTTTCATTCTGTTTAGGGATTTGTAGTTTAATTTCGTCCAGAAAAATGTGAACTATAGGCCAATCCCAGTTTCAAATTCGTCTTTTGTCGATCATTACTATTTTTCATAGTGTATATTCGGTCATTTCGTACTACGGCAAAGCCCCATGAACATGTTAATTTTAACAGCAGACTCATTTATTATCATCACTATGATCGTAAAGTAGTTGGAGTGGTACACATACACTCTGCAATTTTCCCTTTCCCCCTACCCTTCCCTCTCTCTCTATCCCTTATTCTATCCAGAGTAGCCATAGGTCTCCATACCGTCGAGCCTCGGCTTATTTTGTAGACCCTTAAATCAGTTCAAGTTCCCTAAGCTGTTTGTATTAATTGTTTTGTTTTGTACTAAAAACTATGTGTCGATGTACTGTTTGTCATATGATTTGTACACAATCATATCTGATATAACGGAATTAAGCAGAAATAAATCAAATCAAATCAAATCAAATTTTCGAACAAAGTGTATTCAATTTGTCCCTCGGATAGGACATAAAATGGAGGTCCCGTGTATGAGAGAGTCACAACTCATGCACGTAAAAGATCCCGCTTCATTCATTCATTGCAAAGTGTAGGGTGTTTAACCCAGTGAAGTGGTCCCACCTCACATCCAACTGGACCCCATGGAAGACCAGCTTAACATAGCTGAATATGGGTTATCCAGCCATCTTCACAGATGGAAATGTACAAACAATTTAGTCATTTGTCACCCATTTTCGTCATTAACTGTTCAAATTCGTCCATCACACTCGCTGCACACACGACAGCCAAGGCGATTTCGTCTTTTTGCGATCATTTTCGTCATACTTTCCTTCAAATTCGTCTCATCTTTTCTGTTGTGATTTCTTGGTAATTTCCTTTTCCCTGCACCAGTTCACTAATCTTCATATTAGGAGTAACATAAACGTTGATAAACACAAGTGTACCCCACCTCCATACACAAAAATACATACACACATACACAAACACATGCTTGCGCACCCATACAAGCACACAAAATTAAACGGCTAGGAAGTTAATGTATTTTATTTTTTCACGTTTGATAAAACGGGCTTTAACTGTAACTCCTCCCCCCCCCCTTTACATGTCAAGTACAGTCAAACCTGCCTTAGCGGCACCTGTCTAAAGCGACCACCCGTCTATAGCGGCCACTGAAAAAAACCGAGAGAAAAGCCTACTGTTAAAGACCCTGTGTATAGCGGCACCTGTCTAAAGCGACCACCCGTTTATAGCGGCCACTGAAAAAAAAAACCGAGAGAAAAGCCTACTGGTAAAGACCCCGTGTTTAGCGGCCACCTGTCTAACGCGGCCATCGGCCACAAATTTTGTTTCCCGCGGTAGATTTTAACCTGTCTATAGCGGCCAAAAACCCAATGGAGCCGTAGCCGAGCCGATAATTCAGCGTGTTTTTCTGCTTTGTAGCGGGCAACGTTCAGTGATCGCCACTCCGCTGCATTCATCCCTCATTCAGTCATGATAATGCACTAGTGTTAAAAGCTTTCTTCATGACAATACATAATACAATGTACTACCGTGCAACAATTTCATAATTCACCGGCATGGTTAAATGCATGAAACACACGGTGTGTGCAGACGTCACACATACATGTACATGTTAGGATACAACGATGATACATGTACATGAAGGTAATGCACACAAAGTAGAATTACCTGTGTCTATATAGCGGCCATCTGTCTATAACGGCCACTTTTTCCGTCTCCCTTGGGTGGCCGCTATAGACAGGTTTGACTGTAATAGACTTCAGTCATAATGTGCCTGGAAATAAGACAAATTTGAAGGAAAAATTGACGAAAATGATCGCTAAAAGACGAAATTTCTCTTTCTGTAGCGGCTGTTACGGGTGCAGCAAGTGTGAGGGACCAATTTGAATTGTGAATGTGGAAAATGTGTGACAAAATGACTGAATTAAATTGACTTTGTTTGAAAATGATCGACAAAATACGAATTTGAAACTAGGACTGCATATTCCAGATTTCCCGGGTTGAAATTGAACAACCAATTTATCAAATTGAATGGGAAAAGTTTAAAAATGAACGGGAATACCTATATAACGGGATTTCGCTGTATCCTACGCTATCGGATCTTTAAAGGGAAGATAAACCCCAAGAACAATGTGGATTGAGTGAAAGCAGCAACATTAGTAGAACACATCAGTGAAAGTTTGAAGAAAATCGGACAATCGATGCAAAATTTATGAATTTTTAAAGTTTTGGTGTTGGAACCGCTGGATGAGGAGACTACTAGAGGTTATGACGTATGAGTGGACTACAATATCAAGAAAATATAAAGAAAATACTACAAAAATCCATTTTTCATGAAAATTACAAATTCCATCAACTTGATATTGACATATGTTAAGGGTAGCAATTATTCCCCCTGCTTTCTGAAAGCGGTTGGTCCACTGCTCTTTCATAATTCTAGAAAAGTGAATTTTTGTTGAATATCCTTTATATTTTCTTTGTATTGTTGTCCACTCATACGTCATATCCTCTAGTAGTCTCCTCATCCAGCGGTTCCAACACCAAAACTTTAAAAATTCATAACTTTTGCATCGATTGTCCGATTTTTCTCAAACTTTCACTGATGTGTTCTACTAATGTTGCTGCTTTCACTCAATCCACATTGCTCTTTGGGTTTACCTTCCCTTTAATGCTCCATGACGTCAACTCCCACCCACCAGCCGTTGCCATTTCTTTTCCTTCTTCTTTTCACAAGAATGGGAGTTTGCAGATGAACGACTCCACGGTGTACCGGTTCTCAATCCCACAGTGGAGATCGTTCCACTTGTAATCGAATTCGTGGTTGAACGATACACAGTCCTGATTGCCGCCATAGCTGTTGGGCTGGCCAGACCCCCATGAGGTGAAGGTGACGTCAGAACCATCGCTCCATCTCCATTCGCCCTCAACGTCTTGATCGCTAAGACCAATCCACACCCTTGTATCCACCTCAATATAAGAGAGGGATTTAAAGGGACACAACACACATAATTATCATGCATATACATCATTCCAATTTAGACACAGAACAAATTAAGTCAAGTTCCAGGAAAATCTGACAATCCTTTAAGGATGACAGATTGTTTAAGATTGCCTATTCAAAGATGTTTGAAGACAACAAATAGTGATTAAATAATGATAATAATAATTAATGACAATGGTGTTAAACTTTTGGTCTCAATACTTCCGGAATTTTTAGCTGTTGACGCTTCAGCCTTTATCAGCGGAATGACCCGTCTTTGCCTTGATCACGTGACAGTCAATAAGCGGGTCATAGACTTTCGGAAGTTTGCACCGCCCCCGTCTCTGTTGAGAGAAGGTTGGTTGGCCCTGATGTAGATTGCCTCCTTATCTCCCCTTTCAAAGTATCGGGGTTCCCTGTCTAAAACCTCCCCCTTCTCCAGGTCTACGTGATGGCCTGGTGATTCGATGTGAATGTGTTGTGATACTTCCGAGGAGGTGGAGCTAGGGCTTCTGCGTTCAAGAAATCTGGTCCGAGGTGATCGTTCTGTTTCGCCGATGTGTGACTGCTGATAGGCACCTTTGAAGGTCTTCCCTTGACAAGGAATCCCATACACGGGATCAATGATATCTTTCTTCTCAGTTTTGTCCTTCGGCGCTAACAAGTACTGGCGTAATGCCCTAGTGGGCTTGAAGTGAACCCGTATGTCAAACTTGTTGTAGTTCCTACGTAACGCATCAGAAACTCCTTTGACATAAGGGAGAACGATCTGAGGAAGAAAAACTCCACATTGAAAAGGCTCTCTCAAACTGCGGCTATCCTCAATGGGCCTTCGATAAGACCAGCCAGTCCAAGAAGAAAGATTCCAGCACCATCACAGACTCTACAACTCCATTAAGAGGACGGATCATAATTATACTGCCTTATGTCAAAGGATCGAGTTTCTTCAACAACTTCAACAAGGACATCACTGGTCCCGTGTATAGGATTCCTTACCAAGGGAAGATCTTCCAAGTGTCCAAGGTGCCTGTAGCAGTCATACATCGGCGAAACAGACTTGAGCTGACACGTATAGGACGCCAGAGCTCCACCTCCTCGGAAGTATCACAACACATTCACATCGAATCGCCAGGCAATCACGTAGACCTGAAGAAGGTGGTGGTTCCAGACCTGAAACCTCGATACTTTGAAAGGGGAGTTAAGGAAGCAATCTACATCAGGGCCAACCAACCTTCTCTCAACAAATACTGGGTGCGGTACAAACTTCCGAAAGTCTACGACCCGCTTAGTGACCGTCACGTGATCAAGGCAAAGACGGGTCAATCCGCTGATGAAGGCTGTAGCGTCAACAGCTAAAAATTCCGGAGGTTATTGAGATCCAAATTTTAAACCAATTTCAGTTGAATTTCCACTACAGATGAGTTTCTACTGTAATAACAACAATGATGATAACAATAACAAAAATTATAATAATTATTCTTTATGGGCATCTCTGATCAGCTAATCAATGTGCATTGCATAGTAAGCGTCCCAAAGACAATAACAAAAAATAGCAACTTTTTAACATTCGCTCTGAATATTTTCACTGATGAGCGGCGTCCATTGGCACGGTACTCCAAACCGTTGCCCCAGAAATTTAGAAATTACGCTCAACGGTCAAAGTTTTTGCACGTGGTATCTAGAGCACCGTACTACGTGGCAGTATATCTATGGTCGAGCGCCATGTCGACTCTGAAGATGCATGATTCTTTAATTTGATCGAAGGGAAATCTTCATTTTATGTTTTTTTCATAAGGGTTTTCGGCATACCACTATTATACACCACATGATGGTGCGACAAAATGTCATATATATATATATATATATATATATATATATGTATGTTCATGGATTAAATTTGAAGAATCGACAGCAATTTGACATTGATTGAAAATGGAATTACATTTAAGCTCCATGTTGTCAACCTACATTCAAAGGAATGTGTATAATCGGAAGGAACCCCCGTTAAGGTATAGGAACTTTCCAGTATTCACGGAACCTGTACTAGTAACAATTTGGTTGCATGTGGAGAGTTGTCCACAATGCTATAATAGTCCATAAGAAGGGACAGAATAGGAATAATAACATTTAATAGTAAGGTCTTCTACCCAAGGTGCCATCTTCTGTATTGTCACTGTTCATTCATTTTAGTATCAACTCACTAGTGCCAAGGATGTATTCCCATTTCTACCACTGTGTCGTATGAAAGGATATAATATTATATCGTGGGTAAAAACATCTTGTCCAAGAACTTATGTTAGGACTCGAACCCAGTCCTTCGTTTCAAAGGCAAGATTCCTATCCACTAGACCACAACGATGTCCCAAGATACTTACTCTCTTGTTTCGAGTGGTATCGTAGAGTACTGTGAGGAAGTCGAACTCTTCTTGGGAGTGGACTGAAGTCAGATGCCCCAGGCTTAGCAACGTCCCCGTTTCCGAACACGGCACGGAGAAGGAACGGCAGTGCATCTCTGCAGCATCCCGTGTCACGTTCTCGAAAGTAAAGAATCTGTAACAATTTAAGAAGAAATTTACTCCATGACATTTAAAACAAAAGAATACTACGGATAGATTCCAAAGAGTGAAACTGAAAATAAACAGAATGGTACACGTTTCATAACGACCATGACAACTAGACGCAAACAAAGAAAGTCATACAGTTTTGACGTAGGTAAGTTTGTCATTATTTTAACATAATAATGATGATTATGATGTTGCTTGCAACAATAATAACAGGACCATGGAATGGGAGTCTGAGAATTTGCTGTAGTCTGCCCATACTGCTGACACGAACAAAATGAAAAAAAGGATTGACTTACGGAAAAACGAGAGAATAATGTAGAAGAAAACCCATGACTATAAGGGTTCCGCATCAAAATTAAGATTAGTATATACCCATCAAATTGAAGGGGAGCATTTGCCTTTGACACAACCAACCGCGAACCCCTGCAAATTATGCAATATATCTCTATAAGATGATTTTAATCAAATCAGTAACAATACTTTGAATCAATGATGAGGAAAGGGTGAAGTTGGCAAATCTTTATCCCCAGCCCACCACCACTTCCCGCACAAGTGAAAAATTTGTGTATCTTCTTGTGTACAGAGACGCGCAAGTTTTATTATTTTTATCTTTTCTCCACACGATGTATAAAGCGACACCGCGTTCAGGCTAGCTCACTTTAATCAAAGAGTTAAATTTAATTCAATTCAATTCAATTCAATTCAATTCAATTCAATTCAAATTTTATTTCATTTTTTCGAAAAGAATCAGATCAGGCGATCAGGGTGTCATACAAACACAAGGCCACAGTTGCGAGGTGTGGACATTTATAGAGTTACAGTTCTGTATTCCGAAGCCTCGTAATTTCGAAAATGGAAGAAGTTCGTTATTCCGAGTGTTCGTTATTCAAAAAATAAAGAAAGGTTCGGTATTGAGGACGATCGTTTGCGAACCTTATTTCATTTTAAGATTGTCGGACTTTCGGAATAACCATTTCTTTTGGAATAACATGAATAACGAATCTTTGGAATAACGCCACAAATGTAAGGAACAACGAACCCTGTGGATATTTCATTTATGGATCAGCGAACATATCTAGGTGTAGGAATTTATTTTTTTTTTTCGGAATAACGAACCGTATTTGATTTGGGGACTAACGAACCTTTAGAATAACGAATAATACCCCCACTATAGCTTAGGGAGTAGGTCCTATACCTATTTCAAAATGTAACTAATACCGTGTAAGTGACACCTCTCAACTTTTCCTCCTTGGAACAGGGAGCACCTGCTCAAAGTTAACTACCCCTTGCCCACTGGTGCTCTGATGATAATTTCGATGAGAAGAAAAATGGTAGGAGATATAAGGAGTGAAAAATTCGCTCACCGGTAACAATTACCGCTAAAGGGGGTCCAGAACGGAGGGCACCCACAACCGCTTGCCTCTGACGACGGGGTAAGCGTCACCAGTAAAGCCGCAGTAATAAGCAGGATTAATTTCAAGATCGCCATGGCTGTAGGAAAATTTCTTGCTTTCTTGTCGAAAACTGGTCAAGAAGTGTGAGTGAGCGTAAACGATTGAATTATTTTAATAATCGGGGAAGTTGTAACTAACTGATATGCGAAACTTCGTGACGTGGACTGAAGGAATAATGAGATTGGTTGAAAGCAGCGTCCATCACGCGTTGGTATGGCGACCGGAAGAGTGACAGATAGATGAGTGCGCCATGCAGAGCGGTCGTAATATATGAATTCAGAGAGTATACGAAAAGAATTCTTTGTTAAGTGTTGTGCAGTGAGAAAATAAAAGGATATGACTCATATCAGTCAGGACTACTTTCCCATCACAAAATCTTAAACATATACTTAAATGGAGAGGTTGGATAGGAGAAATCCGGTTAATGTTTCCTTTCATGTTAGAAAAGGGAAGTTGACTTTGGCATTCGTATGTGTATAGTGTGTAGTCTTTATGCATTGAATGTATAAAGAACGCAAAGTACCTCCCTTGCTGTACAAGAGAACAATGTAAAAAAGCTTATGCAGATGCGATTAGGGTAAGGACTCTTTGGAAGTATTGCGAGGCCAGGTGTACCCATGGCATGGACTCTCAAAACATCCATTCGTTGGTTCTCACTGAATAAAAAGTTAAAGGGTGTGTACAGTTCTGGTCGAGGTGTAGATTTAGCTTTTAACATTTTGCGAAATATTCAGAAACCACTCTATGAGATGTAAGGGGGAATGCAGTTCTAAGGGGTATCAAAAGTTTATTCGATGAAAATCGGTTTTGAAATGGCTGAGATATCCAAAAACAAGGTAAAACAAAGAGATCCTAATAAAGTTGGGGCATGTCGCCTTTTATTATTGGCACTTTTTTGGATATCTCAGCCATTTGAAAACCAATTTTCATCAAATAAACGCTGAATCCTTCTTAAAATTACATGCTCTTTCATATTTCATAAGAGGCTTTTTATTATCTCACTTAGGAATGTTCAAAACATGAATCCCTATATACCTCAACCAGTACTGTACAGTCCCTTTAAGTGAGTTCAGTTTATTCGTTATCATTTCCAAACATACAATATGCTGCAAATAATAAGCATAATCGTTCAGATCCAGAAAGAAATGGAAGACAATCACATCTTGAATTCAACATTCCATCTTCTTTATCTTAAATTGAGAGTCACACCGATCTCAAGTTAGGCGAGGCATATTTAGCCGATTTGTAATATAAGCAATAGTTTCTGTTAAGCATTCTTTATCTCTCTTTAAAAAAAAAAAGAAGTATATTGCATCCAAGAGTGACTAACCTAATCATCTGAAATTTCTATAGGGCCGTGGACTCCGGGCCGCGATGGTCTTGATGATGTCTGGGAGGTACAACTAGCCTATAAACCTCATGGGCGATGTGCACTTTGTTGAATACTTCTCTCATATCTGTGTCTTCCTTATCCCCCCCCCCCCCTCCTTTTTCCCTTGGTGTCATTATGGTCATGTCTCACCTCGCATCAACAAGAAAAAAAAAAACGAGTGGAAACATTCACTCAAGATCGAAGGAGTGACTTTTCAGAAAAGAGTGAATTTATAATGAATCGTAGTAAATTTGAAGTGAAAATATGTTTTTTTTTTCACTTATTTTGGAGTAACCTCAGTGATCACTCAAAGATTTTTGGGTGATCCCTGCTGTGGTCACTCCAAAATTAGTGAAAATAAATATTTTCACTCAAAAGTCACTCCAATTTCATTCTAAACTCCCTCTTCTCTGTTCTTCACTCCTTGCATGAAACACTCTTTATCTTATTGAATCAAAGTGAAATAAAAGTTAAAGTCTGTAACTTCAGCAAAAGGCTGCTATGCAGCTGCAGACCGTGAGATATATAACAGTCATTTTAACATGGACAATTATTTGAAAACACTATACATGAAAGAAAAAAATACCAACGTCAACAATACTTACATCCTGAAATATTCAATGCAGCATGTGCCATTCGAACGGAACAAATCTGACAAAAGAAGCTATAATTGCGAAACAGAAATACTGGCAAAACTATAGGTGAGCTTAATTACTTTGAAATGATTAAGTGCAAAATTGCTTTAAAGATAAAGTTCAAAAACTTTACTGATCTGATTTATAGTTGTTACGAATTGAACACTTTCAGCGACCTTGAATACAATAGATAGCTTAGTACTGTGTGTGTGTGTTATATATATATATATATATATATATATATATGCATTAATGATAATTTGTTTTTGTATCATGATTATGTAAGTTGTAGGAAGTTTCCCTGATTTCAATATGAATGTATAAACTTTTATGGTAACATTGTTCAAGAGCTAATGAACACGACGTAATGGTTATTCTTAGTTGTTGTGTATTCATAACCTTATGCAACGATTTGTTCATTTGTTTGTTTTTTGAGCACTTGCTCTCTTATGTAACAGCCTGAATAGAGCGCTGACGTTGGTTTATTCGTGATTAATATAAGAACGCAAAGTAACTCCCTTGGTAGTAGAGAATAATTTTTGATGAGAAGCACACCGAACGCCAGTAAAGCTATGCGAATTCGGCCTATTGGTAATACAAGCAAATTCATTAGAGTTTCTGTAGAAATATCTCCATAGAGAGCAGGGAGAGAAGACGCAACTCCAACCCTAGAGCGTTTAAGAGTGTTTAGTTTGGTTTAAAATATCAAGGGGAAAATTGATGTCAGAGGTAAAAATGACAGCGGTAAAACTGTCAGAAGTAAAAATGACATTTTCACTTGTCATCGAATAAAAGGCAGGGGGCGGGGAAGATGACGTCATGGAGTATTAAGTGTATTTCAATCAATGTTCAAATTGATGTCGATTCTTCAAAATTAATACATGTGTTTGACATCTTTAAAGTACCACATGTCGTGTCTAATAGTTGTAGGCCTATTACCCCAGGAAAAATGAAGACGAAGATTTTCCTTTGATAAAAATTAATGAAGCATATTATACGAAGTAATGCAGATGGCAGTCGTCGTCTTCAGCTAGTATCCGAGCATTACTCTGCCTGAAGATCGGTGTTAGATTTTACACCACGAGTGTTAAATCTAACACAAACCAGTGTCAATACAGAACAACACCGACAGGTGTAGAGTGTTGTCCTCGCAATTTGTCATGTTTGTTGTTTTCAGTTGACACTGCAGCTGGTGATGTAACATACAATACTTAAAATTGAGCTTATTCTAACCAAACTATATCATCATTCCTTTTGTTATTGTTGTTGGTTTTTTGTTTTTGTTTGTTTGTTTGTTTGTTTTGGGGGGTGGGGGTTGAGGCTTCAAATGTCTTCATTTTGAATAATGCATGGAATGAAAGATATCTGTAGGAGGAATAATACTATAATAATATCGTCTCCGAACCCTTGAAGTTGCTGATTTTAACTCTATTCTGAATTCCTTACCGAAAACTCTCTCACTACACCATGCAAACGTTCAGGCAACATGCAAGATGTAACAGGCACATAAATCGAGATAAATCGAGATTGGCGGCCTGCATAATAATCATAATCACGTTGGAAAGACATGTATTTAAAAATCTGAATAAATTCCAGTGGAAGACGCGTTAAGTTCTGGTCTGATGCTGCATTTCTCTATCTCTATTTCTATTCTATTCTATCTCTATATCTATCTCTATTTCTCTGCAGTTCTCAGTGAAATTCATTCCCTCCCCCCCCCCCCCCCCACACACACACTCACACACACATTATACAAACACTGATTAACAACACAAATTATGAATTCATTTATTTAATAGCTCTGTTTGTAGTACATTAGCAAAGGTTATATTTCCATGTAATGCCCAATCAGTAATCCCGTGGAAGTGTAAAAGTATATACAATAAATTCACATACAATATTCACGTTTAGTTAATTTCAACGTGCAATAGAAATATGCCTACACAAATGCATTATGCATGAAAATACGACGCAAACAGTCAAGTTCCTATATTATTATTTTTTTTTCAACTGCTGGCATTCACAACTTTCAATTATAATGGAAATGACAGAGAATACTAGTAAGTTTTCTCAAGGTACTGGAAGAAAAATTTACTATTGACAATAGATGAACCAACATGGAAGTATGCTGTCTATATTACAGTCCAGCAATAGATTATCAATACAGTGCACTCCCGTTATAACGAACACGGTTATAACGAAATTCCGGTTACAACGAAATAAAATTCAGACCGCAACATTATCCTCTGTGTGTGTGTGTGTGTGTGTGTGTGTGTGCGGTTTTTTTTTATTGCTTATTTGTTTGGTTATATCGAAATTTCAATACACGTGTATTTCCCGAGGACTTCGTTCTAACGGGAGTCCACTGTACCAAAGTGTGATGTCATAGCCATTCATCTTCATTGAAACTGGTTCGAAACAACTTCTCCTGGCTACGAAGTCGAATATTACTGTGAACATTACATTGTTGCCAGCCGTGGTCGCACCTGTATGCTTCCATCGCAAGCTATTACATAATAATTATATTATCGTGACATAATCACTTCGGTAGGCGTGCCCTTTAAAGATTGACTCAGTCGTCTCCATGGAGATAACCCCTTCAGGCAAAATTTACCATGAGTTTTCCTCCTCGCCATCAGTACTGTGGTTTTCAGAGAGATGTCAACTTTGAACTTAATCTCGAAATCGTCTGGTGTCTGTTTGTTTTTTAATTGATATTTTAGTTTGGTCGTTAATGGGATAGCATAGTTTTGGGTGACATGGGGGATTCAGATTTCAACTTCTTGCAAGATATTATGAAATATAAAAGAGCATTCTTTATTCAACCATAGTTGCAAGACGTGATCATTTTTTTACCACCTCCCTCATATTAATATGATGTGCATTCATTTTTTTTTTTTCATTCTTGCAAACGTAATGTTCATTTCCAAATGATGTGCATTGTTAGCACTGCAATTCTCACCAGGCAATCGGTTTATGGAGTGCTTTACCTTATAAACCGTTTTCACGTGTTCACTGTTTGCCTGGACCCCGTAAGACGAATCTCAAGAGGGAATAATTTGAACATTATTGAGAACAGCACCATGGAAATCAAACAATGTCATCAACTATTTGCAAATCACTGATACAGAAAGACAATCCAATGTGGTAAATGATGTTCATGCATTTCTGTTTCTACTGTCCATAGGCTGGCTTCACTATCAAACCAGTACAAGCTATACAAACCATCTAGGGACTGAAACTATATTACACCGGACACTAATGAGGTAAAAAATGTTCTGGAGTTATACAACTTCACGTCAGTTTTGAACAGTCGTGGTAGTGGTGGTGGTGGTTGTCGTTATTATGGTATTCCCGTTGGAAGTCGTAGTCGTAGTGGTCGAACTCGAAGTCGTTGTTTGTCGTGCGACCCGGTGTACCTGGTCGACCTGGGGCTCAATCCAGAGGGACGTGAAATCTTGGCACAGAGCGGTCACCGTCGACGACATGCTAGTCGCGAGGAACCCCGAGGGGATCGCCCCGGTGGATGTGAAGTTGTGTCCGGAGGTTTCGGGGAGCTGCGTGGAGTTGGTGAGGGGTGTAACAAACATAAGAACATTTATAAGCAAAACGATGTCTTGTTGAATCAATGATAATAACGATCATTTTCATTTTACAAATATTTGAAGATGTGTAATGCAGTCATTAGGCGTTTTCTCATCAGCCCGATAAAAGTACAAGCTCGAGATATTTTTCGCGATTGCGAATTAGAGCGGTATTTTATTTGTTATTCACATCAGCCCGAAGAGAATTAGCCCGCATTTTTTTCGAGCTAATTCGACAGCTGAGTATGTGCAAACAGCATCAGTAATGTGTGTGCCTTCTCAAAATTCCTCATGATTTGTGTGCAGTTTGCCTCGATCGATCGGGTCACACACGCTAGGCATGATGGGATACATCGCGCTAATATCTCGAGTCGTTTTCACATTATCAAATAGCGCGCTACTATCCCTCTATTTCAGAAATTTCCCGAGTTGGACTCGAGAAATTTTCTCGATCAGAGCGATACAATTAACTCGCTAATTTGTGTTCACATTATCAAATAGCGCGCTATTTCGTAATTGGGTTAATTTCCCAAATGCAAGTCAGAAAATAGCGCGATATTTCGAAACATCGGGCTGATGAGCAAACGCGTAGTGAAACACGTACAGGGAAAATTTCCTCATACATATACATGTAGATGTGAATTCAGCATAAAAAGCAGGAAGACTTCGGCAGCCTTCGGTGATAATTTAAGAAAAAAATCTGTCCATCCGATCTCACGTTATGAATGTATCAAAACTTTGGGCTACTTCCATTAACGTTTTTTTTTTTTCTATGTAATAATGAACCGCACAACAATTTGTAGCTAGGTCACACTTGTAGAACTGTTATCTGATAATAATATCAAAGATATGATATGACCATCGTTCTCGTACATCAAACGATCACTTAACATGACTTCAACCAGAATAGACTCGGAGAACAAACTTTGAATGTTCTCGTATCTTACTGACAGATTACTTCTTTGAATCAGAGGTGGGCCTAAGAGGTGCAACCCACGAGTCACAGCCCACCTGTTCGACACTAAGCAACTACAGTTATAAAAGGCCCACGAACCCCGTGTTGGCATGTCAAACTCGTGGGCTGTTTTTGTTTTTTTTTTGTTTTTTTTTTGTTTGTTTTTTTACACCTACGGTCGAACTCATGGGCCTTTATTTGCGTGGTATCGAACTCATAAGCTGTATGTCTTGTTGGCTGCAAGGGTATGACTCTTGGATCTTTTTCAATGTCGAACTCGTGAGCTGTGCGACTCGTGGGTGTCGGTCTTGTGGGATGACATCGGCCTATTACCTTTAATATAAGTGGTATATGTTTTGTTTGAAGGATAGTACGACGGTGGGAAACTCGTTGAAAGTTCCTGTAATAGACAAGAGCTTCTGTGAATGAAAGAAGACTCAATAATTTCCTCACCTTGATGACTTCTCCGTTCGAGATACCCTGGACGTCAACCGTTTCATCCAGCTCTCCGACGAAGCACGCCTTCTTGTGGACAAGGTGGTAGGTCATCAATTGCTGTAGGGGAAGTATAGGTAAAAATTTGCACAATGAGTCGGATAGGTGTATGAACATTATAGGTTAGGCCTCTTTTTCGATGATCAAACTGTTCTTGAGTACAACACAACCCCAGATCACCTGCCACTCGCGCGATTTCACACACATTCGCACCCCTTCACAATTGTAACTTGAAATAAATAAAAGAAAAGAAACAATGGCTGTTACACTTCCCTTTAGCATTTCATCATCATGCTTTTAAATTAATATAAGATTAGGTGATGGCGGATAAAACAGCCTTTTACTCTAGGATGTTGCTCAGACAGTTTATCTAAATTTGCCACTGTACGTCAAATTAAAATAACACATCGCTCAGCACACGTTGAAAATGTACTAAGTGGTTAAAAAAAAAAGCCCGTCGTTTCTATGAAGTTTTGTCCAACAGTCCAAGTGAAAACAATGGTAAGACCATCGCTGCCATAGCAGCATGGCCAGTGGTGACAAGCTAACTTACCCTTCCGAAATCGTAGATGACGGTGGCGTTCTCCCCGTATCCATCCCCTTTGAGGTCGATGACCAGGACGTTCTGCTCGTGGTCGTACCGACAATCCTCGTCATAGCGATGGTGGTTGAAGGATCCTTGTCGATGAAACGCCTATATTCAACATTATTCAAAGCAAACAACGTAGAAAACTTGTGTATATGCGATAAAAACACGGTTGCTAAACAAAATCATACCATCTAGCATGTAGCGTGTATTGTTCGGGGTCTGATTACTATCATTTTGATTTTCCTAAAAACATTGTATTCCCAATCAATGTCAGACAGGCCTGTTTCGATATGAGAACCCGGCCCAGATTATTGGCTTCCAATACAATAAAAGCAGAATAAAACAATATGAGATAAAACTCAAGAGTTTCGTTATTTGGTATTACGTTAAACAGTGACACAAAGTTTAATCATGATTTTAATTATGATTCAAACAGATAATAAATCAATGATACATTATCTCTCCGAAATGATAATATAGGAGAAAATGCAGTTTACGAGAGGATTAAACAGAACTCGAAGTAAGTGTAGAAAAGAAAAAAACCTGAGGGAATAATCAGCAGATTCCTTGAAAATATATTATGTAAGCAAATGAATTGACAAATTTTGAGATGATCATATCCGTCCCGAGTTACGTGTCTGTGGGGAAAGAATAATATCGTATTCTTTGATTTTTATTTCTTTTAATCGACAGATATTACGTTTTTCTTGATGCTCACTTTGTAAACAACAAACATGCCATCGCATAAATTATTATTACAGGTGTCAGTACACTCAGCCCGCTTCGTAACATCCGGGTCTGATTGGTGGTCGTCTTTCCAGACCCTGTAGTTTTACATAAGAGCTAAGTTCAAGTTGGAAGGCATGTAGGCGGGAGTAACTCTTTCTGTCCTTGGGAAGATACACGGGTATACCAGAGTTCATCACAGACCGCAAAGTTTCGGATCAGTGAACCTCGAGCGACCCTTGCACCCCTGCGGCTCGGGTAATTTCACTGGCAATGTGAACGGTATATACAATTGTACATGTCACAGTCGCTCATAATACACCCCCAAAATTACGTCACACGGACATGGTAGCGGATTAGATATTAATGACCCTCTAATTTTTGTGACTTGTCACATATAGCATCACTTTTACTACCAACCCCTCCCCCAAAAAATGATTACATTGGTACAACCCCCCCATATATGCACACAAGGTACATACAATCTTGAATCTTATAGCTACAACTCATAACATTGTCGGACAATAAGCGGTGACAACGAATACCATAACGGTGACACACATTGCCTTACTTTCTCGTCTCACATATTCCAGTAATCAACAACTATCATAATCACAATGTGATCGCATACTGCGACTATTCAAGTATTAACAATGATAAAAAGATGAAAAATTAATAATATTTGAACTTGTAATGATGGAAAAAAAATCAATGACGGAAACCAATAATATCGTTAACTTGTGTGAAATGTTATGAAATCTTCTTATTAATCATCTGTTACGCACAAAATCCATGCACATCATCAATAGTTTGAGAAAAAAAAAAGTAATCGTATAGATCATCAAAACATCGTAATCATCATGGGTTTAATTTTCAGCTTGCTGCAATATTTTCAGCTTGCTGTTCCTTCTTCAGACAAAACATACCTTGTCTGTTAAGCTTACAGGGCCGTCTGCTCGCTCGACTTCACAGGACATATTCTTGGACATGAAAACTAGGATGAGCAGGACGGCGGCAGCGAAAGCGACGTTGAAGAAGAGAGCGATGATGGCCACGGTGGAACGATGCCCCGACTGGAATAATGCCCACGATGTAATCGATTGCAAGAATGAGAAAATAACACAAAGGTTATTCCTAACTTTGACAGATTTTATCCGGCTTTATTTTCAAAATCTGAAATTGAAATTGTACACCTCTAACAATTTTGTATCGTATCATATAAGATATGGATTTATGTTTTCTTTTTTAATTCAAGTTTTATGCCTGTCAGCAATGCACAATACATAAATCATAAGTACATAACTTATCACAACCTTTATTCATGTGAATGAAAACTTTTATTCATTGTTCTTTCCAATCTCCCTTCTCATTTTCTCTTTTTTTTTCTTTTTTTTTGGTGCATTTTCTGAGATGCATGTTGCCTTTGCTATAATCAGTTCTCCATTCATCCTAATTTCGTGAATTTTGTTGAGTAATTTGAAATAAGAGATGTAATTCAACAACTATTCAAAATGTTTTGGTGAAATTTGCGAAGCTATAAGGTACATCTATTACCTTCAAATATTCGTGATTCTGAGTTAACAGACTTAATAGATTGTGGAGTTGACAAAAGCGTCAGTTTATGAGTTAAAGGGATGGTACAGTATTGGTGGAGATAAGAATTGGGTTTTTAACTTTTTGCGAGATACCAACAAAATACTAATAATACAGAGCATACCATTTTAAGAGGAATTCAAAGTTTATGTGATGAAAATTGGGTTTGGAATGACTGAAACATCCAAAAACAAAGTAAAACAAAGCGATCGTAATAAAGTGTGGGTCCCACACTTTATCAGAATTGCTCTTTTTTTGGACATCTCAGCCTTTTCAAAACTAATTTTCATCAAATAAACGTTCAATTCCCCGTAGAATTACATGCTCTTTTATATTTCGTAAGAGGTTTCTCATTATCTAACCAAAAATGTTAGAAACCTGAAATTAGGGTTCAACCAAAACTATACGATCCCTTTAAAGGGATGGTATAGATTTGGTTTAGATGGGGATTCAGCTTTCAACTTTTTGTAACATGATTAGAAACCACCTATGATTTACGAGGGTACAATCAAGAGGAATTCATAGCTTATTTGATGAAAATTGGTTTTGAAATGACTGAGATATATCCAAAATAAAGCGATTCTAGACAAAGCCGCGTGGATTCCTAATAACAGGTGGATCCCTGCAATTTCCTCTTAGAATTGTACGTTCTTTTGTATTTCATTAGAAGTTTCTCATTATCTCGCAAAAAAAAAAGAAGAAGTTGGGAACCTTAAGCCCCCTTTCAACCAAAACTATATCATTCCTAATTTATGCTTAAACAGAGGCACTAGAATACAGGTGAGCGAGTTCTTACCTTCTGGCGCGGCTCCATCAAATTCTTCTCGTCCAGCATTTTGGTGAGTTTCTGTTCTGATCGCGAGAGAGTACAGACTGAGTCTGCTGTTTATCAGCGGTATCTGCGGACTACTGTGAGTAAACATGCAGGCTATCAACTTTTATAAGCTCCGATCGAGAGCTTCGGATGAGGGGTTCGCAGTTTTGTTTTGTCTGTTTGCTTGTTTTTATACATAGAAGATCCGGTTGCGTGATTACCTTATTTATGATTACCTTATTTGGCTAACAAGTGTTGCGGATTTCCAACTGATTCCGCGAGATTCATCTAGAAACAGATTGGATGATTCGACCAATCAACCTAACTGATCGACCTTGCTTATTCATCCGTTGATCTGTTAAATCATTTTATCTTTTAGAACATCGCTTTTAAGTTGTTCGTGGTTGGAACATCACAAAGTGTTATACCATTCAAGATAAACCGGAGGTGCGGTGTTGGCGCGCCCACAACCACAAGCTGTGGCACAAGTTCAAGGTTTGACCTTTCCGCACTGTGTTTTTCACCGAGATAATTATTGTACAGGTCTGTCAGGTCCTTATTCAAGGAATTGCACTGAAAAAAAAAGAGAGAGAGAAAAAGCAAGTCACTTGTTTTGGTCATTGCTCTCTTTTTTGTTTTTGTTTTCTGGGGTAGTTGTTTAGATTCGTGTCAAGGTCTTGATGTAAGCTATTACGTCAGTCAAAATTATTTGAACATTTTATACCTCTTCAGGTTTCCACTAGATGGGTGAACTACAGTGTTGGAAATAAATAACGCACATAATGGCCCTCTATTTGTTTGTTTGTTTTGTTTGTTTGTTTGTTTGTCTGTCTGTTTTTTTCCTCAAGTGCTAGCACACCACTTCATAATTGTAGAATTGTAATATGCTGAATACTGTCCAGCAACATTGGCTACACCGCCCCCCCCCCCCCACACACACACACCACCACCACCACATATACATTCGTCATAATAATCAACATCTTGCAGCGATTCTTCTTACATAATTCCTGTATATCCGATGTTCCTCGACCGACAGTTTCTTGCGTCTTCTAGCAGGAAAGGAGGTTGCATGGTGATGATAACTTTCCTGGCCTGACTGGTATATCATAGCATGATGTCGACTCTGAAGAAGCACAGTGGTGAGACCATGTACTTCCCTGTACAGAGAACATCGAGAAATTTCCTCATGTATTTAGAACATGGATTACGTTCTTGCAAAAAGACTCGAATGAAATATGCCGAAATCCTGTCGTTCAATACCTGAATGATGTTAAGTTTTCACGTTTTGCTGAATTTCATGTAAACCCTATAATACTCCTTTTTGTATGAACATTCTCTTATGATGTCAGAACAGTAGAACGATGGTAAGACAAATGGGGGGGGGGGGAGCAGGGAGTGTTATTAAAGCTTGGGAGTTGTGAATATTACGGCGACGGTCATCATCACATATAATTTATCATGATACTTTCATTGTGCACGGTCTGCTATGATAATTATTTGGCCTATACTACGATCAAGTATAATCTAGATTGGAAACTTTGGAAACTTTGAAAACTCTTGACGGACTGGGCTGTACTGACGGGAAGGGGGAGGGTACCTAGGATGATATCTATGAAAGGCGGAGATGTTGATATTTATAATTCTGATGAATCAGTGTTTGTGCTGCTTCAGCCAAGATTCGATTTTACTTGGAAAAGGGAAAGGAATTGAACTGTGATTGGTTATGGGAGTGATGGGGCACTTCCGGGAGTTCATTTTTCTCATTCGTCAAGTCACGGCAGGACAAACTTTCCTGACACGGATGTTTGGTATCTCGTATCAACTATAAATCATGAGCGTTATAGTTTTGTCACTTTCAGGAGAAACGCTGATGATTGATTTTGCTATTGCACCACTCACTATACATCATAGCCAAAAGGAGCTGATCATAATAATCTCAGCCTACTAAAGTACATCAATAGCCAAGCCTTGCCGTCGAGTGGCTCATTCTGTAACAAGCTTCCCGTTATCACACTGTGGTGTGGTGACAGTGCAACTCGACATCATTTTTTTTTTTCCAGGGGGACTTTTAGGAAATAATAGACAGGGTCGTCATATAGTTTCCACAGAATGCTAGAAGCTTCATCAAATTCGGACATGGAAATCTTGAATGGTTAGAGCCTTGAAACCTTCTATTTGTTTTTGTTTTTCAGATAGTGATTGTGGTCGTAAATATTATACACAGAAAGACGAAAAAAAAAATCTACACCAATAGCATTAAATATTTTACTGTTTTGACAATGACTTCAGGGGGAAAGGTTCGTAAATTGACCAAAAATGTGATCTTCATGACACTTTTGTTATAAAGAAAATTCCACAAAAATTCATTTTCATGAAAATTACAAATTCCATCACCTTGATACTGACATATGTTAAGGGTAGCAATTAGTCCCCCTGCTTTCTGAAAGCGGTTAGTCAAGTGCTCTTTCATTATAGAAAAGTGAATTTTTGTTGAATTTCCTTTATATTTTCTTTGTATTGTTGTGCTCTCATACGTCATACCTCTAGTAGTCTCCTCATCCAGCGGTTCCAACACCAAAACTGTAAAAATTCATAACTTTTGCATCGATTGTCCGATTTTCCTCAAACTTTCACCGATGTGTTCTACCAATGTTGCTGCTTTCACTCAATCCACATTGCTCTTTGGGTTTGCGTTCCCTTTAACGTCCAATTTTCATAACAGTTTGAACGAAATGTTCTCTGATTTCACCCACAGTGTGTTGAAACTTTAACATGGATTATATCTGTGCAATCTAAACTGCGATTTCGGACCGCGCTCATTTGCTTCACTACATGTACCAATAATCAAGAGAAGAATAGAGGTTTCATCAACATAAAAGAACCCCCCAAAAGTGAAAAAAAAAAGTTACGCAAGTTTAAGTTGTACATGCTTTCATGAAATTGGTGCTATAGTTGCGAGAACATACGCAGTGGCGGATCCAGAGGGGGCGCACCGGGCGCACGCCCCCTGTTTATTTATCTATTTATTTTTGGGGGTTAAAACAAAAGAAATAAAAAGAAAAAATGGGGGGGGGGGGACGCGTACAACCCCCTTTAATTTTGTAAAGCGGCCTCCCCTTTACGGAATTCCTGGATCCGCCCCTGATACGCACGTTGGCAACAACATAATATGTAAATTAGAAGTGATGACGGGATCATTTTGCAAGTATCACATTTTAAATAAAAAAAAAAATTGCTTAAGCTCCCCTTTTATAGACACAACATCGATGATCGAACATGGAGCTAAACTACATGTACAGGTGTATTTCTAAATCTGTATCAACCCAACGACAACGACTTTAAGAGAAAGGACCTGTAGTCAATAACATACGAACCAAAAAACATGACTTCCATGAAATATTTGCATACGAACCATTGGACGAGCTGTATTAGGTAATCATAATTATGATAATCTCAAGGCTTCTGGGGCGCGTTTCATAAAGCTTTTCATCAGTGACAACTGCTACATTTCTATGACAAATTTGCTCTC
Organism: Diadema setosum; assembly: GCA_033980235.1. Taxonomy (NCBI): domain Eukaryota; kingdom Metazoa; phylum Echinodermata; class Echinoidea; order Diadematoida; family Diadematidae; genus Diadema; species Diadema setosum. Next base: position 28,255,300 of record CM067077.1, on the reverse strand, counting down.
AGCCAGTTAGATGCAAGGATTTTAGTAGCTTATAACATCTACGACAATTTGTCACTGATGATAAGTTTTATGAAACGGGCCCCTGGTGTGCATTTCTGGCTTATAAATCTTCCTTGAAAGCATTTGATTTCCTTCTTGATTTCATTCCGTGACTTGTGTTTTTATGTCTTGATTATACGATGTCATAAAAATATTGTAATTCTGTCCGATTTTACTCTCGTGTTTTGATGTAAATAAAAAAAAATGAGATGGAATTTCACTTTAAGTATGACTCTTGTGAAGCTTTGGTTATCTTTAATTGTTGGTGGCAAAATTTGGGTAGCTTTATTGACGCAAGTTACTGTAACAAGTAAACGCACATCGTATTTACTATACCTTCACTGAAACATTTACTATACAACTATATACACCACTACTAAAATTATAATGAAGATGTTGATGTTGGTGATTTTAACAAAACTTATGATTTTAGTTACCATAGTAGTGGTAATAGTCATAACAGTAACCAAATTATGATAATGATAATGTTACTTATGATTATAACGAAAATAACAAATAACATACTTATTATATCGGTTTTCCCATCCATTTTCGCACTTTTGTCATTCAATTTCAAAGATTTATTATTCAATTTCGTCCCGAGAAGCAGGTGGAACGCAAATCCAAACTTCAATTTCGTAAATTGTCATTGTAATTCGTTTTTCGTCAAACATTTTCGAAGACATAGCATTCAGAATCGTCAGTTGTCATTCAAGTTCGTCCCTCCCGCTGACGGATCGCAGAATGTGAAGATCAAATTCGTCTTTGTTCACACAATTTCATGAATTTTTCATTCAAAGTAGTCCGATCTTGTCGGTTCTTTATTTTGATGGTGAACCAACTTTAAGCCGACATATTTAAACTGTACCGTTACACATTATTCCCTAACCATTTGCTTTAACAATACACACGAAAAACAAGACTGCCAACGAAAATGATTGAAGGATAAACGACAGTCAAAAGTCATAGCCCAGGACAGTATGTCAGTGTCACATTTTGAACTTTAACTCGTAATGTTCAGGTTTTCGCATCATAATGCATGAAGCAGAGTTTAAATTTTGTACCCTGGAAAGCAGCAAAGATAATTATGTTATCCATTCATTGACATTAAACAGGCGACAATTCTACACTTAAATTTTGTCTTTAATCATGTTTGCCTAGAAATCGTTTGTCAGTGTTTTCGTTTGCGAGACGGTATACGTCTGTTTGTATCAGTGTGTACTCGGATTGCTTGTGTGTGTGTGTGTCTGTATCTGTGGTTCTGTGTGTGTGTGTGTGTGGGGGGGGGGGGGCACTTGTGTGTATGTTAACTCCTGAATGTAAAATGTGAACGGTTACAGAAAAAACAAAAAACATCCAATACATGAATGACTGGAAAATCACACCGGGTAGAGATATGAGACGAATAATATGAATGAAAATTTAACGAAAATGATTGACAAAAGACGAAATCGATCCTGCTGTTTTGAGTGCTGCGAGTGAGACTGACGAATTTGAACTGTAAATGACGAAAATGTCTGCCAAATGACTAAATTGAATGGACTTTATTTAAAAATGAACGACGAAAGACGAATTTGAAAGTAAGATTTGCCTACTCCCGACATTCCGCGACGAAATTGAAGTAAAAATAACATTTGTGAAATTGAATGAAAAAAGTGTGAAAATGAATGGGAAAACCTATATTACATATCAAATATTGTAATACATTATATTCATTGTATTTATGTGTATATATATATATATATGTATATATATATATATATATATATATATATATATATATATATGAAGAGTTTGTTTGCAAAAACCGATAAGTCCATATTTGCCAAATGGAGATATTTGCGATTAAAGGTCAAGAAAAATAAAGAGAACAATAAGAAAATTGTTGCTTCTTTTGACCATAACTTCAAAAATGTACCTTTATATGTAGTGACCAATATATCATTTAAAAGGTATTATTTTGTACTTTATGACAGAGACCGTACTTCAAAATCTTCAAAAATGGACTTATCGGTTTTTGCGAACAAACTCTTCATATATATATATATATATATATATATATATATGTATATATATATATATATATATATATATATATATATATATATATATAGCAATAATAAAGTCACAACAGAGGAATGCAGGGAATGCATTAATAGCCAATCTTGATTTAATGAATAATCCGAATTTTCGAGGAACCTTCCTCTTCTTCAGGGATGACAGTGAGAGGAAGGTTCCTCGAAAATTCGGATTATTCATTAAATCAAGATTGGCTATTAATGCATTCCCTGCATTCCTCTGTTGTGACTTTATTATTGCTATTTCTAGTACTGCCAATACGCGGAATAACTACAATATATATATATATATATATATATATATATATATATATATATACATTTTTTTTTTTCATTTAGATTATACAGATATATTTGTAACATCTCGACAGTTATATTTTCTATTATATTCAGCGCATAATATATAATAGGTATATGTACATTATACACATACACACATACAAACAATGTTGTGCATATCAATAAAGAGACAAGACCAGTAAGACAACAACAACAAAATGATGATTGACATACAGCAGCATACACACGACACTGAGATGAAGAAAGTCACACATTTTCGAAACATTTTGTTCACAGTAAGAAAAAGAAGATTTTATTGCAGCATGGCAATGATGCCTCAAAAGATATCGAGATACACGAACCGGCTAGGGCTCCCTCTATGGGCCAACCCTGCACAACTCTCACCAATTAACGTGTGCGACTCCCGGATCTCCCTCGAGTCTTCGCTTCATTCTTCCCATTAAATGTACATCATACATGCATTGAGAACAAGATCGTCAGGAACAATTTTTTTTTTTTTCAGACATGAACCTCTCACATGCACCATGGTTTCGCCACATGCTAGAACAAAATCAGGGCAGAAACCTCATTTTAAGGTTGATGACCACTTCATTCCATAGGATGCTTTTCAAAAAAATACCAGCTGCGAGGGGACATGACTGAGATCATACCAGAATCACTAAGGCCTGAATTCACAAAGGTGGTACAATCTTTGTCTGTGGTTTAAACCACGGACAAACATTGCACCACCTTCGTGAATTCGAGCCAAAGAGACTAGAAGTGGTTCGCCAGGCATCTCTGCATCAAATTCTTATAGTACTGGTGGATAGCCATATCATAACTTTGGGGTCACTGTTCTATTAAAAGCCTGAGCAATCTCGTCGAATCTCCGGTAAATGTCACACGACAATGGTTGAAAGGAAGGTATGACAGTCCAAGGGCAAATTTGATAAATACGGGACAGAACATTCAACGTCAATAACAAACTTTATCGAATAAGGAAAGAAAGCAAGTCTCAGACTTGAGTACATGTGGGCCATAGCAAAACCGGAGTACAGTTAGAAGTGTCAGCACTGCACTGTGCAAGGTAGATACCTCAATATCAGGTCTCAAAAAAAAAAAAAAAAAAAAAAGCAATTGAATATTCTTGGCAAACGAGAGAAAGTAATCTGACCAATCAATAATGCATTGTGGTTTCATGCATTAAAAGAAAAATAAATAAATAAATAAAGATCTGCTTCTTTTGTCTAAGATCCATAACATAAACCTTAATTTCTCCAGTGGTATCATAAACTTCTTGGTTGTGGATATTCCATTTTCTGTGCATTATCTGATCATGACCTCCCCCACAAAAAAGAAAGAAAGAAAAAAGAACAAAAAAAGTCATGAACACCCCACAAACAAAACAAAACAATTTCAGAGTCCCTGAATTTGACATTTCAACATCTTCACCTAGGATAATTGCCAACTCGAAAAGCATTGGCCTTTCAAGTCAGTGAAACACTTGTCAGGAAATTTCTTTTAAAATTCAAATCGCATGTTGACCCTATTCCCACCAGGGGGGGGGGGGGGGGGGCATTTTGGAGCTTTATTCTTTAATTTATAGGCAAAAAATGATTTTTGCATAAATTAGCATAAAGTAATGTAAAATACAGAAATTAAAATTTGAAAAATCTAACTATACAGTCTTGTAGATTACATTGGCCGCTACCTTCATGCAAATTTTCGCGAGTATTGCGCGATCCACGCCTGAGATCTGAAGGGGGGGGGGGGGGGGCAAAAAAAGCCCCCCCCCCCCCTCCCCCAGTGGTTTCAAGTCCCTCAAAAAACCCAGTGGGATTAGGGTTAAATCATATTCAAATGACATTTTAAATCAAACAATCTACCCGCACTCGATGTAATCACACTTTCAATTCACCCTTATTCGTACATTAATGTAACTCAGTACACTTGACTGAACAATTTGCATGTGAATTTTATGCTTCCTCAACTCCCATATCATGTGAACCTGTAATATTGTTGGTCATGCTTAAATGGCTATCAATGAAAAGTTGATGTTCAAACTTTGTCAACTTTTGTGGTTTAAAAGAACAAATAAGCCAGGCTGCTTGTAAACAACATTACCAGAATCCACCTGAGTCACTGAATCCCAATATTTTCCATCACATTTTCTTGGAAATTGTCTGGAAAGTTCCTTTAAAAGCTTGGCTCAGTGAGGTGAATGCAGTGTTGTTACACCACTGATTATGAAGTGCCATTCATTGAGAAACTCTACATGTACAGGTACACATACATTGCATGTAACATCATTTACATGTCATTCTAGATTCAGTAAGGTGGGCTTTCATGATTAAATGTGACCCTGCATCATAAAGTCACCAAAATGTCAGAGCAGATACTGAAAGAGCAGACTATATTATGCTTCAAACTGATGACTGACCCAATGCAGATGGATTTTCTTAACCTATCGCACTAATGGAAAGAAAAGGCACACTCTGGAAATGCGTTTTATAGTTTAGGGCTTATTCAAGTTCTTATTCAAGTGCTTACTCTCACCAAGCTGTGCTCTTTTTAATGAACGGAACAAAAAACAGGGTGTAAAACTGTTTCGCAACCACAATCAAGGGATCACTAGATAAAGCTGAAATTTTGTTAACTGATTAGTAGGCCTACATTCTATTAATTTCTACTAATTTTCAAATAAGTGTCTTCTTTTCAAAAGTTATTTGAGTGAGTTGAAAAAAAACCAACAGTATGCACGGAGTTTTTCAGAATTGAATAGGAGCCCCTAAGACATACCTAATCATACAATTCTGAAAAAAAAAAAAACATGTTTTAGAAAAATGGCAAAAGACACCATTTCTTATTTGTTTTATGATCCAAAATGTCAGAAATAAGTTTGTTCTTTCAGAAAAACATGAAAACCTAAAGACCTACTAGCTTGACCTATTTCATCTGTTTTGAGTCCTAATGTGATTGTATGACTTTTCGTTAATTTTGTGATGCACGGTCACAATGTTCTTTTTCATTGATTACCCTTTCTTTTTTCCCACTGAGCAAGCTCATTTCAAGCCTATATTAAACCTAGTGCTAACAGGAGCTGAACAAACCAAGCATTAATTCTAATGGGAAATCTGAACAGGCATTTCTAGCGTTTTCTAAAGAAGAGATTACGTTTTCTCCACATATCACAATCAGGGAATAATTTTCCTTCTTGAAATTGAACAGTAATTTTTGTTGATGGACATACATTTTCAACAAAATTGTATACAAGTCTATGCACTGAAACTGCTATGCAAATTACATTTTGTATAGCAGTCATACCATACCAAAATGCATAGCAAATTGCTATGCGATATCAGGAAAATTATTCCCCGACGATTGTGACACAAATGCCATTTGGGCTGGAAATGTAACTGTATACATCATATATTCTAATAGCCAGTCTAATTTTCTATGAAGCGGGACTTCCCGACAATTTCACGAGTGGTTAAATTCACAATTGTGGAGTGCACTACTGAATGCAGAAATGTATGTGTGCACGTCGAATTCATGTTGGGATTGGAGACAATATTTTCGAAGGTCTTTAAATTTATAAATGACATCCGACTTGGGAAATTCAGGAAAATAAAGACCTCATGAAATATTTGGTGTATATGTTTATTGACTGCAGCAAACACAGGCCTAGTAGACCCATCGCATTATTAGCTATCATCTGATCATATTAACAAATCAGAATCATATACAAATACAGAAATTAATGATATGCATATTCATAGCTTGCCCTACCTGTTCCTGCCTTGTCTTTATAATTTGTTGTTATTGCTGTTGGAGAGGGATGGGACATTTTGTAAGGGAACTTCTGTGGTCGAGTCTTAGACAGAAGTTATGATTAGTGGCAATATTGCTGCATGATGTATTCTTCCCCGCAAAACGTTCAATCACAATACCTCGTTACCTTGTCATGAATGCATGCATGTTACCTAGCTTCTTTCAAAATTCTCCATCTATCATACCTTCACTGGATCCATTACATTCGCCAATGCCTCCTTTGAGGGCAAAACGAACGGAAACTTGAAAGGATTTCTGATGCAATCAGAACCTTCTGTACCTTCGAGAAATCATCATAATTATATAAAAAGGTACAAAATATGCCTGAAATTAGAAACAAACAAAACAAAATGAGTCACTTCCGATTAGGACTCATTTACCAAGCTGTGCTTAGTCTACATGTACATGAGACAGCACCCAATGGAGCACCCCGCCTCTAGCCCCCCAAACATGAGCCATTGGCCACCTGCACACACCTAGTATGACCCTCCTCGTTTGCTCTTCAGTTGTCGTGGGTCTAGCTGGAATTTTGAGCTCTCCCACGGCACCGGCATCTTCGACGACCGCCTGAGATTCAGTGGATTCTTGTTCATATAGACCTCTGTGACCAGGTAGAGAACTACGCACACCGCGACAATTAAAACGCCGATGATGAGCAAGGTATAAATAGTGGCGTTTGTCTTGGTGGGCTGCTCGATTTCACGCAGGTGCACTTCTGCTGGCTGGAACGTGGGGTTTAGGTCCAACGCGTGCCGGAAGTGCACCGTGGCTTCGGCATAGTTTCCCAGCACTTTATAGATCTCGCCAAGGGTAAAATGCTGCAGCCACGAGTTCTGGTCGGGCGTCTTGAACAGCAGGGACTTCTGGGTGAGGTAGAGGGCGTCGGCATGGTACTGGAGATTAAACAGCACCCTCGCCAGGTTGAGAAGAATGTCGGGGTTGGTCGGCGAGAGTGAAATCGCTTTCCGAAAACACTCAATGGCCAGATATGTATTGCCTTTGATTCTCCAAAAATTTCCCACTTGGTTTAAGACTGCCAGTGAAGATGGGTTCTGACGGAAATAGGGAACAAGTGGAACACATAAATATGGTTAACAATATTATGTGCTTTAGTGTGAACACAGAAAGATACATTGTATGCAAATTAAAACACATCAATCAGTGACAAAGAAATGGATTACTTTGGGGGGCATTGTTGACATCATTGCCCCTAGGGATCTCAACTCCTTGCAATGGTCCCCAAAGGATAGGAGCTGATTTTGCCCCCAGGGAGCTCAATTCCTTGTGACGATCTTAGGAGACGAGTTGCTCCATGGGATCTCATCTCCATTCTTTGAACTTAGGAGCCGAGTTGTCCCGTAGGATCTCAACTCCATTCTTTGAACTTAGGAGCCTAGTTGCCCCACAGGATCTCAACTCCATTCTTTGTACTTAGGAGCCTAGTTGCCCCACAGGATCTCAACTCCATTCTTTGAACTTAGGAGCCTAGTTGCCCCACAGGATCTCAACTCCTTCTTTGAACTTGGGAGCCGAGATGCCCCACAGTATCTCAAGTCCATTCTTTGTACTTAGGAGCCGAGTTGCCCCACAGGATCTCAACTCCATTCTTTGAACTTAGGAGCCTAGTTGCCCCACAGGATCTCAACTCCTTCTTTGAACTTGGGAGCCGAGATGCCCCACAGTATCTCAAGTCCATTCTTTGTACTTAGGAGCCTAGTTGCCCCACAGGATCTCAACTCCATTCTTTGAACTTAGGAGCCTAGTTACCCCACAGGATCTCAACTCCATTCTATGAACTTAGGAGCCGAGTTACCCCACGGGATCTCAACTCCATTCTTTGAACTTAGGAGCCAAGTTGTCCCACAGGATCTCAACTCCATCCTATGACCCTACGAGATAATTTTGCCCCGACAGATCTCAACTCTAATTCTGAGATGCCTCTTAATCTGCTTTGGAGTCACCTTCTCAGTGAGGACAAGTGCCTTTTTTTTCTTTTTTTTTTGTCTTTAAAGTGGCATGAGTCACTGCAAAGTTTCCTCCAGTGAGATACGCCCTTTACTTTATCAGTTACACGTCAATGATAATACTTTCACAACAAAACCTTTGGTATGGTGTATGTGACCGTGCATCACAAAACGAACAAAAAGTCGCACACACTGATTTTGTGTGAGGACTGAAAATAGGTGAAATGGGTCTACCTGGCCGACCTCAACTTATTCATATTTTCTAAAAGAGCAAGTCTTCTTCTACATTATGCTAAAATTTGGGATCATAAAACGGGCAGGAAAGTGTATTTTTAAGCTGTCTATCTCGAACATTTTTTTTGGCAGAACAGTGTGATTAGGTGTGTCTTTAGAGTCCCATTTTCATTTCTTAAAAACCTTGTACACACTCTTCACTTAAAACTCTAATAACTTTTGACAGGATGATGCAACTGCATTGAAAGTTGGCAGTAATTATGGACAGAACGTGTTAATAGGGCATGCTTACTTTCAATTTAATCTGATAATCCCTTCATTGTTGTTACTCCAGTGGTTCACATCCTGTTTTTTTTTTTTTGTCCCATTCATCGCACAGCGAGCACGGCTTGGTAGAGTTAAACCGCTTGAATAGACACTGTACTTCAGAACCTCTTTTCTCAGTTCACACTTTTCCTGAGTGTGTGTTTTCTTTCCAATATTTAGATAGGTTAGGAGAGTCCATTTGATTTGAGTTATACATCATTTTAAAGCTTAAAGTCTGTCTTTCAGAATATGCTCTTAACTAAAATTTCATGTCTGGCGACTTTCTGTTCGTTTTGTGATGCAGGGGCACATATAAAACATATATTGATGCCTTTTTTCATTCAGGTCAGAGCCAAGCCCCTTGATTTTTCACAACAAAACCTTTGGTATGGTGTATTTATTATAAAACATACATTGACCCTGCATCACAAAAAAAAATGTATATAAAAAATAATAATATAATGTATAACTAAAATCAAATTGACTCTTCTATCCTATCTAAATATTGGAAAGAAACCACACACTCCCCAGAAGTGTGAACTGAGAAAAGAGGCTCTGAAGTACAGTGTCTATTCAAGCGCTTAAACTTTACCAAGCCGTGCTGGCCGTGCGAAGAATGGGACAAAAAAACAGGATGCCAAACACCAGAGTAACAACAATGAAGGGATTATCAGATTAAACTGAAATTGTGCATGCCTTATTAACACATTCTGTCCATAGTTAATGCCAACTTTCAAAGCAGTAGCATCATCCTGTCAAAAGTTATGAGAGTTGAAAGTGAAGAGTGTGTGCAAGGTCTAAAAAAATGAAAAGGGGACTCTAAAGACACACCAAAAAATGTCCGAGATAAACTGCTTAAAAACATACTTTTCTGCCCGTTTTATGATCCCAAATTTTAGCATAATGTAGAAGAAGACTTGCCCTTTCAAAAAATATGAAAAAGTCAAGATCGGCTAGGTTGACCCATTTCATCTGTTTTCAGTCCTCACACAAAATCAGTGTGCGCGACTTTTGTTCATTTTGTGATGCACAGTCACATATATTGACACCGTTTTTCATTCAGGTCAGAGCCAAGCCCCTTGATTTATAATGAGGCTACCTGATATACTCTCATCAGCTCACTCTTGGTTTCCAGGCTGTCTGTTAACATCACCTTGGGGTAAGGATTTGCACTGGGAACCCCTTGCAGCAGTCACTCTCTGTGTGTGCTGCACATCAATACGGATCAGGCTGGACTGGTTTGTACAGTGCACTCCTATTATAACGAACACGGTTATAACGAAAATCCAGGTCGCAAAATTATCGGCTCTATGTTTTTTACATTGTATTTGTTTGGTTATAACGAAATTCTGATATAACGAAAGAAAACTGCCGGTCCCGAGGACTTTGTTATAGCAGAATTCCACTGTACTTAAAGGGTGCGGTGGAACAGAGAATGGAGAGAACTATTCCATCTCAAAGTTACACAAACATAGCTAGGCATCATAAGGGACAACCACATGTCAACTTCACTCTTGGCACGACTGCTGAACAGGATCAGAGTCCTGGATAAGACTTTATACCAAAATATTTGGCTGTACGATTATGAATGAGCACCAATTGATTGTCCAAACTTGGTGCACACTGTTTTCTATGACACAGTGGATTCCCGTTATAATGAAGTCATTGGGACCGGCAGTTTTTCTTTCATTATGCTGAAAATTTGTTATAACCAAACAATAGAGAGATGTTCATGATAATTCTTGGATCTGAATTTTTACTTCTTTCTAACATGAATGTCATTATAACTGTACTTCATGTGTGACCTGTGAAAAGGAGCCCCTACCCTCTTTTTTTTTCCTACTACTGACAAGACATGTAACTCCTTCATCTTCATCTTAAAAATGCTTACTAGTTTGATGGTTTCTCGGAGTGAGTTTTCTAGCATCGACATGTCCACCTGGTCAGAGTCACTTCTTTTGAAGATTAGAGCGACTTCTGGCTCCGGGATGCTTGGGTGCTTCCATCTGTCCGCGATGCCATTTAAATAGTCGAAATCTGTCTTATTTGCATGCTTTCCACAGTGTAACGGGTCTGACGTACTGCTTGATCTGAATTAAGAACAAAGAAAAAAAAGGAGAAAAATATAAATTAGATTTTCTTGTTGAAGAATAGCATGTAATACAATTGTACAATGTATAATGTACTGGGCAGAAAAAAAAAAATAATACAATTGTACAATGTATAATGTACTGGGCAGAAAAAAAAGTGCCCCCCCCCCCCTAGATGAAAGGAAATTAACAACATTTTTCTTTTTAAGAGATGACATAATGTACAGGTAAAAATCATTAACAACAAAAGAGCAAAAATATCAAAAGGCTTTATGACGATTGTTTGAATGACACATAAGTACAAAGTCAGATGACCAATATTCATCTGTGGTGGTTGTGCTTGAGTTTATTGATAAGCAAAGTAGCAGTGACTGATCTTAAGCCTTGGAAAAGTCATGAGATGGCAGGTTGTGGCAAGAATTAGATGAATCATGGAAATAGATCGGTAATAGGATGAAATGGTTTAAATCAATAGAATTGTACAAAGGAGAGCTTTTCACTTCAGGCTATCCTTACTACAGTTTGTTTGAATGATGGTCCGTTTCACACCTTGCTGTCCATTGTCACAAAATGCTCTTTGAATTGAAAAAACTTTTTTTTTTGTCACCAAAGACAGACCACAAAACTCCCTATAATCTTTATTGTAAGTTCACACTGTTTTGTAAGTGGCCTTCTGTTGGGACTGGTCAGCTGTGTTCCACCAGTGGAAGTTTTGCCCAGCACCAAAAACAACTTGCCAAGATGGGGAACTGCATGTGGGAAAACTGACAATGATGCTGGAAGTGGGTATAAATGCACCAAATCCTGTCGCTAACACTATAAATTAAATACCCTTCATGGTTTAACCAATCAAATGGTCTGAATGAGTGAGTTCATTAATAAGAAGACATCTTGGATCAAGCAGACAGATAGATTTTAACTACTTACACAGATATGGATATTTGGGACTAGAGACTGGCATATCGGCTATCCTATTAATCCATGGCTATCTAGATTGTACAGCAGGCATGACCTGCCTCTGTTCTGAGATTCCACTCCCTCTACAATATAACACAATCATTTCCTGGCACCAAGGAATTCACAATTTAACTGATTTGATAGACTGACTCATTTTGGTAGCCTCTTGTCCAAATCTACTGCCAAACTGTAACCTGTAGACAACTACACTACAGTAAGTAGCAACAAATGGCACAACAAAGACTATACATACTTTAACGTGCTGTCTTACGACAAAAACATCTTGGTCTAACCACAAAGTTTTTGAGTCTAAACCTTACCCACAGGTATACCATGAGATTTGATGTCTGGTCTTCAGTGTAATTATGATAAAGTATGTAAAAGTATTACATACACAATATACATTGGTGAGGGCTCTAGTAAGAATAACCAAGACAAGGTACCTTTGGAACAGTCTGACACTGATGACAGTTTTGATGAAGATGATTATTAGAAAATGGGTAATAAATGCCTTAACACAATGATGTGTATAATTTGTTTCATAAAATCATAAAGTAGATCTTTGCCATCAAAAGAATATGAAATGTAGTAATTTCAAATTCAGCAGCAGCCATTTTCATGAGTAAATAAAATGATGAAATCTCGCTAAATAAAATGACAAAATGATGAAAGTGCTAATGAATATGATGAACAGTCATTATCATGCTTTACTGATGACCGGTCATTTAGGGAGAGTACTTCTTCAAGGATCAAGGTTAGAAGTCATGGAGATTGGTGAATCCAAAGTACTCCAGAACAGAATTAAAGGAGACCTCCGGATGATTTTCAAATTTTTACATTTGAACATATATAAATTAGTTATACTGGGTACAGAGTTTCAGGATTTATAATGATTGGGATGAAAAATAAGAATGTTTTCGAAGTTTATAACAAATTGCAATGAACAAGGATGATGACATGGCAGCCTCACCATAAGAATGCATGAGATGTGGCTCAAGGAAGCAGCACAAAAGAAGAAGGCATGCATAGATTACACACAGGTGAGCTTGCAAGCATGCGGTTTTGTAATGGAATGACACTGCTACATTTCTGAGATATGTGAGGCTCCTATGTCATCATCTTTGTTCAGTGTAATTTGTTTAAGGTTTTTGAAAGTACTGTTTCTCTGCTCAAGAACCACAATAAATTCTACAAATCTATACATGAAGCTGTTGATTTATGTACTACATGATGTGAAATTATGAAAATTGTCCGGAATGCCCCTTTAACAAGCATACCAGTACTGCAGCCAGTGCAGGTTTTGTAAAATTTGTACATCATAATTCTTTATGAGGGACTGATAAACAACTAGCATACAGCAAACACCACCTGCAAAGGGAATTATAAATGTCCTAGGATGTAACAGAAGTTACATGTAACCCATCGAATTGACACAATCCAATATCAATCCCTCCAAATCTGTACAGGTGCCATACCTACAACCCCCCTTCACTCCCTACAGGTCGAATGCTACGAGCTACCCGCCAGCCTCCGCCGGAAGAGAGCTGGTATGATCTACAAACTATACATAACACGGCTGGACGCCCAACATCCTGTCCGCCTAGCTCTCGCGGAGTGCTGGCAGCACTATTACTACAAGTGGCCCGAAAAACGAAAACATTTCTCTCTCAGAAATCCAATTCCCATTCCCTGTACCGATCCAATCCAACTTACGAATACACCACCATGGTTACTACTAATCCCCCCAATTGATCTTCAAGTCCACACTTTATGTAGCAAATCCAACTCCCCCGTACAACAGCAACAAGCTGCATTACAGGTACTAAACACAGATTACTATAATCATCTACAAGTATATACTGATGGTTCCGTCGACACTTCTCGCTCTAGAGCAAGCATTGGCGTATATATTCCATATTTCAAAAAAAGAGTAAGCAAGCGGATCTCCTACATTTCAGCATGTAGGACGGAACAAGTTGCAATATTATGCGCACTAGAATGGCTAGAGGAATACCGACCAATACAGGCAGTTATTTTCACCGATTCGCTTAGCTCCTTAGAAGCACTGCAAAACTTTCACGATAACTCCCGATCCCTAATTTCCGATATATTACAACTGTATACCAATTTGATTCAATCTGGTACTCATGTTACTTTCACCTGGGTCCCTGCCCACTGTGGGCTCATAGGCAATGAAGTTGCCGACACTGTGGCGAAAAGGGGCCTCAATCATCCAAGTATTGTAATACATATCAAACCAAATGCCAAGGAAATTAGATCTATACTCTGTCAAAATGTATTAACACAGTGGCAGAACCAATGGGAAAACTCGGCCCACGGTCGACAGTTATACTTTCTACAATCCAATGTTAACAATTTCTTTCCTCTAGATGTCCCAAGTCGACGAAGTGAAATCATTATACATCGCCTGCGCCTGGGGCGGGCCCGCCTCGCATCATACATGCATACAATACGAAAACATCCCACTGGGCTGTGTGACAGGTGCAGGATGCCGGAGACAGTTTTTCATTATTTAATGACATGTACAAAATATCTAAACCAAAGACAACGTTTCTTGACAAAGATCGGGAAAGCCCACTTAGACATCACAGATTTCTTTAGTTCAAATACAAATGTTCTACACACGCTGCAATATGTTAAAGATACAGGGAAATTTTCTACTTTATAATCTGTTTTTTCCCCAAGACCATTTTCACAGCACGTTCGACTCCACTGATATATCACTCATGTTGAATATTATATATGTCATTTTATGCTACTGTTTCTAAACAGATAGCAAGGACCTGTCCAGTCACTCTGGATTTGATTTTATGTCACTCCATTCTCCCTCTGCACTATATTCCCCTATATACAATTTTATCTTATATACAATAACTACATGTACTACTTTGAATACCATTCTATCGATGGCACGTTCGCCACCATTGAATTATCATACCTGCCAAATACTGTATGTTATGTTAATTATGTTACCCTCTTTCAAACAGATAACAAGTAGCCGTCCAGTGATTCTGGTTACTCTTTTCTCCTTTTTATTATCTTCCCATATACTTATACAATTTTCTCCTGTATACAATAACCACTATGCCAAACCAGATAACAAGGAGTCGCCCAGCCATTCTGAACTTAATATATGGTACATGCTACTCCTTCCTCCCTTGTATTACTCTCATGCTAAACACTATACTTGTCAATTATGTTACTATTATTTAACAGATTACAAGGAGCTGTCGAGCCTTTCTGCGTTTAATATATATGTTACCCCTTCACATATCATAAGGTAAGAAATATTTATATCTTCTCTTTATATACCTATAGGTGACGTCAATCAAAAATATATGTTCATATGGAATATACATGTAAATATATGTAAATAGTTAAATGTGTTTGTTTTGCTCTGTTATTTATGCTTTGCTCAAAAAAAAAAGAAGAAGAATAAATGAATACTATTTTATAACTTTGAAAATCTTGTATGCAAATTTTCGATCGTGATAATATATAAGCGTTTTCTGTCTTTTGTTCCCACGCCTTCTCTCTTTTCTTCCAACTTTACCCCCTTTCACCCTTTCACCCCACGTTAACCCTTCCCCTTACACTTTATTCTCTCCTTTCCTTTTCCCACCCTTCCCCTTACACTTTATTCTACCCTTTCCCTTTCCTCCTCCAATATAATATGACTGTGGTGATAAACAGATAATGACTGTACTTAGACGATTGTACCTACATCTACTTCCTTTCCAAGCAGGAGGCACTCCTTTATCGGTACGGCGGGAATCACTGGCAGTCCTACCACCAACTCAGGGGCCATCCCACACCGAGCAAAGCGGTCTCCATCCTCTACTGGCACCTGCATGTCATCTGCTCATCCTACCCGATTTCTTTTTTCCTTAATACGTGCATGGCGCATCGGATCTCTCCAATAGCCTCTACTCTTAAACAGTCGGGGTCACCAAATAAACTTGGAGAGGCTCGATCCGCATTCACTATCACTATCGATGCAATACTATTCTATATGTTTTTCTCTGCCATATATATTGCACTATGTACAATAGTGACTTCATATCGCCAACTTTATATGCAAGAGCATATTGCTCAACAATTGTACAGCCCTTTGGGCACATTATACAATTATACCGCTATTTCACAGACAAGAGTGCGTTTGACCTTAAATCTTAACCTTACTCAAAACTAAACCTTACTCAAAACTAAATTTTAACAGGAGCTTTTGACTCATTCTGGTGACCCCCTTTCTGGACTCAATCCTCTTACATTGTTAGGCTTGAAGCCTGCCCTCTACAACCGCACACTTGTCCCCATTATAAATGCTGGTTCTAATTTTATTTCCAATATTTATACGATTATATTTTTTATTTTCAATATTACATATATGCATGGAGCTTCATGATATAAGCATGAGGTATTATATATAGGTTATAAGAACAAGTGCTGTATTGCACTAAAGTTTCTTTTTCCATATGTATCTGTTTCCAAGTTTAAGAACTCATACAAATATTAATCATTTTTATTTTTTTGTTACAATTGCCATAAATATTAAGACTTTTTCGCAGAATTGAAAATGTTGAACTTAGTCCAGTATCACGAACCGCTCCCAGCTTTTATGAAATCCGAGGTCAACCAACAAGCTGAGAGCGGTTTGAAATGTTATTACTGGCATGAAGTTGGTATATTATATGCATTTATTTCATACCCATCAGACATTGTAATGTTTTTCTTGATGGGTTGGTCATTAAATATTCTCACAGGCGAGTGAGACCTGTTACAAATTACCAAAATGGTAATTAGACAGAATTGCGACTGTCCCAAATTTGTTAAATATGTATCAAATTTATAGGAGTACTTACTCCATGGTTGACCCATTTCTGGCCTTTATTTTTTTTTCCAGTAGTCACCGGCTTGAGGCCCTTCTTATCATAGTCGCACTTCTGTCTGCAACTTTTATGTTAATTATTATAAGTTGGTGAAACTAAAAATATATGTTTATGTGGATGTGATATAGATAGATATTACGAATAGGCACTATATGTTATGTATATACTTTAGTTTATATAAGAATATAAATCGGTATATACATACATATACAGGTTTTTGTATTATGGTATATAGTATATTTTTAAAAGATTGTTAAGAAATGAATGAATTATAGGAATGTGATAGGTTATGTTAAGATATATATGTATATATACTTATTAAAGACAGGATATGTTTGTGTGTATGTATGTGTATGTTTATGCATGTGTGTGTATGTATATGTGTATATGTATGTATATGTATGCATATATGTATATATATATATATATTCGTAATGTTATCAGAATATAGATAAGAAAGTTAAATATAAGAAGAGTTTGGTTTATTTAGAATAATGTATTATGCAACAGTGGGAATACAGGCGTCCCTTAGGTGACAGCTTTGGTGCCTTATAGAATACAGAAATATTTAGAGTTTTTGAATTTATACGCATATATAAAATACAGAATTGTATGTATATATATATAATGTTATTAGGAATTTATATAATATGCGCAATGATATGATATATTATTGCGCAAGTATATAATATAAAGTCACGTATATATATTTATAATATAAAACCATACTGGGCCGGGGAGCCTCGGCAGATTTATATATACATGAATATCATTATACAATATAAATTACTGTTAAACCCACATGTACATTATTACAAATATTATAGAATAAACCGATTTCAATGGTTACGGATTTACGAACTCAATATATATCGCTACATTCCTCATTCCACCTAACATATCACCCATCCTCATTAACAACTCATGATTTTATATAAAAAATACGCACATTGTGGGGAAAATTATCAGATATAGATAGGTCCCCATTTAAACATAAGAATAGAATAGAATAGAATAGAATAGAATAGAAGTTGCAAAAACTGTCAGTGGACACATCAATGGCCAAAATGATTGGAGCGCTTACCATTGACTGTATGTTCATCACTACATCATTACTGAGTTACACATTAAATTTAATACAATTGTACACTACACTTGTGGGCCGCCGATTCATTTTTACTTGACGCACACACGACGGCCTGTGTTTCATTGATTAATTCCATGGATTCATATTAATTGCAATAAAGTCAGTAACAACATTTAAGGTCTAAATAAGACTTTGACATACGTATCACTCTTTTCATCTCCCGTTTTTCCACACGATAAGCATTCCTGGCCGTCCGTTGTCAATATAGTTTCACCGAAGCCATATTTCTTGGCAAGGATACTCATCACTGGATCGTCGCCGGGGAGTTTGCCCGTGTCATCGTCGTGCACGGGTCGGACGAGCAGCTCGCCAGTAGAACTTTCCTGCAACTTCCAGTGGGTTGCAGAGCGAGTGTTTGTCGAAACGATACTTGCAGAGATCACATAGAGCGTCATGTAGGTCATATATGGCACATCTAGCGCCATGATGACACAATTACAAAGGCTCAATTGCGGCAAATCAGGGTCAGAATCGCTATCGTAATCTAGAACCTTTTTCCTTGTTCTCAGTAGCTAGCTATTTACTGTCACATCATATCGATCGACGTAAATAAAAATGTGAGTCTACCAAGCGCCACCTACGATGCTTGTATGGACAACTCGAGACCTCGAGAGACTCCGACGGTGTTTATGTTGTGGCACGCGATAGAGATCCTGTAAAACGAGCATTACTCGTATACTCACAGTAGGCCCTATTTTAATTTCGCGAATTTTGCGTGAATTCGTGAAATCAAAATACACGTCAAAGTTCTTGTCTACACTATACACAATGAATGTTAGAGGCAATTCGCGAAAATTTCATTCCACGAAAAAGACTGTCAGCCCATATTCGCGAAAATTTCATGCCGCGAAAATATCGTGTTGGAAATCAGTGAGCTGGACAGGTGTATGACAATAAAACCAATAATTATTCGAGGAGTTTCAAGCGCCTTGATAAAACGCAAATACAAGTACAAAATAATTACTGATAATGTTTTCTGATCAGTATTGTCGGTGACAGGATATAACGAAACGAAAATGGTTAGTTGTCAATGAATGAATAATTCAGGAATAGGACCGGATAACTAAATCTATATTGATGTTTCATCCGTCCTGATTATTATGTTGTAACGAGCTATAACCTATTTATATAACCTCAAAAGCAATATTGTTGTCAATATTTGGAAGCCAGTTTGCATACATGCACTACCATTGTTGCAAGTTTGGGCAAACCTAGGGCAACCTTTCAGGTTGCCAAAAAGAACCATCGTCAGAAAGACATGAATGATACCATTTGAATAATTATGTTAGTAAACCTGCTTGTTGGTATACAATGGATTGAGTTCAATGACTCCGGAAAGCGATTTAAAAACAGAAATGTCAGCAATGTGAATAATTTTATTGTTCTTACCCGCGAGATTCCTGCAATTATCAAAGGGACGATATTTATATGGCCATGCATGTCCAAAGACTCGAAGACACGGCTGGTTTTAGCCTATGTAAATTTCCTCACACCTTTATGATAATGGTTAAAAGATCTTAATTAACTTTCCAAAAAGAAAAGAGCTACATTCGATACTGCAACTTGTATTGATTCCCATTAGCCTAAGCTCAAAGTGACTGTTTCTGACAATGAATACATATATCAATATAATATATTATCATCAAGTAGTTAAAATGGACAGTCACTATAGGATTATGTTTAAGCATAAAATGAATTCATTGCCTTAAGATGTTTTCTGGTATGATATAGATTTAACGATCAGATCCGCAGCTACAAGGCTGAAAATATTCGTCATATCAGTTTCTTCTTCTTCTATTGTTATATAATTATGAAGAGTTTGTTTGCAAAAACCGATAAGTCCATATTTGCCAAATGGAGATATTTGCGATTAAAGGTCAAGAAAAATAAAGAGAATAATAAGAAAATTTTTGCTTCTTTTGACCATAACTTAAAAAATATACCTTTATACGTAGTGACCAATATATAATTTAAAAGGTATTATTTTGTACTTTATGACAGAGATCGTACTTCAAAATCTTCAAAAATGGACTTATCGGTTTTTGCAAACAAACTCTTCATAAACACACACACACACACACACACACACACACACACACACACACAAACACAAACACAAACACACTCCCTGACAAATGTCAGAAAGCAGGACTCTTGCTCCGCTTAACATGTATTATGTCAGTGTCAAGTTCAAGGAGTGTGTAACTTTCATGAAAAAAAAAAACAAGAATGATTTTTTTTTGTGGAATTCCATTAACCCGTTCCATACTGGAGTCACGTCAGGGATCACTCCAAAATCTTCGAGTGATCCCTGACGTCACTCCAAAATGAGTGAAAATGAGCTTTTTCACTCAAAATTCACTCCAATTTCACTCGAAATTCATTCTTTTTTGTATTCACTCTTTTTAGAGTGAAAATTTTCACTCGATTTTTTTTAGAGAGTAATGACGTCAAACACTATCGGATGGCTGATGGCTAATGGCTAAAAAAAACCAAACAAACAAAAAAACCAGAGACCAGGCCAATATGGGTATGCATGTAAAATCAAACCTGCCTATAGCGGCCAATTGGGTATAACGGCCACCTGCCGTCGATGCGGCCAATAAAAAATCACCCTGCGCCTGCTCCCCTCGAGAGAAGGTGACTCGACCTTGCTCTTACCATGGACCTACTTCATGTACTTTGTAGGTCCATGCTCTTACCACAACAATATTGCTCCTTTCTTATTTTCTCCAAGGACTTCTAGTATAGAGGCAGGGTAAGGGTTAGGGTTGGGATAGGGTTTCAGATAATAGTTTGATGTGAGGATTAGGATCATATACGGGTTATATAGGCTTGGATGTTTCAGTGGGTGGAAAATGCATTATTTGGCTTTAGCGTGCAGATTATGTCAAGGCCGAGTAATAATTATCGCAAGAGCAAGAGTTTACGGAACCTAAGAGAAAAGCTGATAGTTAAAGACCTTGTCTATAGCGGCCACCCGTGACGGCAACTTTTTTTGTCTCCCTTGAGGCCTATAGTGGCCGCTATTAACAGGTTTGCCTCAGCTGCACATCCAACTTTTTAAAGGTATCTTATTTTTTAGCAAAAAACAAAACAAAACACAAAATACTACTAATAAAATAAGATTTAAAAAAAAATGAATCCCTAACTCATAATGTACTCTGGTCTCTATCCGAATCGCCATGGGCCTATTAATTAAAGGGATAGTACAGTATTGGTTGAGATCGTATGAGAATTTGTCTTTTAAGTTTTCGCAAGATACCAAGAAAACACTTGTGAAATTTCACAGAGCATACCATGTTAAGAGGCATTCAAAGTTTATTTGATGAAAATCGGGTTTGGAATGACTGAAACATCCAAAAACAAAGTAAAACAAAGCGATCGTAATAAAATTGTGGGTCCCACACTTTATTACAATCGCCCTGTTTTGGATATCTCAGCCATTTCAAAACCAATTTTCATCAAATAAAGTAACGTTGAATTCCTCATGGAATCACATGCTCTTTCATATTTCATAAGAGGTTTCTCATTATCTCACCAAAAAAAAAAAAAAAAATGTTAGAAACTTGAAATTAGGTCTCAACCAAAACTATATATGATCCCTTTGATAGACCTGGGTATTAGGCCTGTTATTTTGATGATGGCTGCCACCACTCTACTCAGCCTAATTATTTAGCTCGAATCGCGTATTTTGAGATGGGTCCGCCTTACATAATGAGGATTTTTGTGATTTTTCCCATTTTAAAGAGGATACCGAGTCCATCAAGCCGTGGTTCACTGTTTTTTTTTTTCCCCGGGCGACATAGAATACATGTAATCATTTGAGCTGAGCTTTTTAGTGTTTTTCCCCTTTTTATATTATTGTTCTTTCAATCGATACCGAGCTGGCTACACACAGCTCAAAGAATGATTGACCGTCCATTTAGCTAGCTTTTTTTGTGTGATCAATGACTTGTTTACTACCTAAGCTGATATTTGGGTGAATGAAACTAAAAGCAGGTTCAGGAACACCAGATCCGGAGTAGGAGCCTACTGTTAAACCTTAGAAGAGCCGCACCTAAAAAACGATTAGAACACCAAGGCTCATGATTCATACTCTTGACTGCATGTGTTATGTTGTGCGATATTCATGGCTTGGATGCTAGTCTAGAGGTTTAGTAGACGTGATCTCAGCAAACTGAGTTATTTTCTGAACACAAAATAACAACATGGTACGTTCAGTGTAGCGAACAATAGTGCAGAGCATCCCCTGAGAGGGCATTGAGCGAGACTATCGATCGCGGTATGTTGTTTGTCCGATTTCACTTCCTCGTTTGGGCGCTGAACGAATAAGCAGTCTGTGCGGTAGGTCGTAAACAACTGACGTGAAAAGCCGGAAAATGTGTCTAATCGACTTTCAACTTAGCTGAGGGTTTCCCATAAGCAATATTTGGATGTCAGAGCCAAGGTTTGTATGTACTGAATATTCAAAATCATTTTCGTATGTGTGTTTTTTTGATGCAAGATGTTTGCAGACTGAGTTGTAAACAAATCAATTATGATAATTGATTGCTGCTAAGTCAGTAAGATGGCTAGTAAGATATCGTGACCCGCGCCTCCCCCGTCTTTGGTGTCCTGCCCGCAGTAACCCGTGTATAGCCGAACCGTTTCCGGCATGTGTATCATGTGTATGGTCGTTGTTCATAAAGCTTGCCTCATCGTATGGCTTGTTTATGATATATCAGTGTCAGATATAGGGTCTAGACCTCTAGTTTTAACTGTACACTGTTACTCTGTGGTAGTGTAATGTAAATTGTAAGATTTAAATTTACATTTTCAAAGTCAATTAAATAATATGCTGTTTCTTGGCTAGGTTGGCACTGCACTGTCTGTGTGATGCGGATACATGTATGTACAAATGTATTGTAGAATTGAGCAGGCTTCGAATCATACATGTGCACATTAACCCATTGAGCATGAGTCAAGTCCCGATGTACTTAGCGCAAGTGTCAATGGAAATTTATCAAAATCAGCCCGTTCTCAGCAGGTTGATTAAACACACTATCACCAAGTTGATGGCTTTGAGTTTGAGCACAACCAAACTGAGCTGTGCTCGATCAAGACGTGGTTCTTTGATCAGTACCAGTAATACTATTGTAATACCACTTCATTCTTGCGCTGTTGTCACACTAATTTTACAAAAAGCACAATGACCATACAGTCACAAACTTTCATTTGTAGTTATAAATACCCTATGTGTACGTCACTAGTATTGTCTCCTATCAAAATATTTCTAAACATTAGTCTTACAATTGTGTACATTCCTTGGATAATGTAGACATTCTGCATTGGAAGTTTGCATAAGGTTGTAGACGGAAAGATCCATCTGACTGGAGAGTCTTTTATTTTTTGACGTTATCGCTCTCCTCTGGATCCATGAAGCCAGACGCAGTTTCAGCAAAACATATCCCAGAAGCCCAGATACAGACCGATCTTTCAGTCAAGGCGTAAGGTTTTTAAACCAAACTCTTCTTTTTGCCACTCGGTGTGATGTAACACAAAATCAATAACTCTTGGATAGACGCTGTGCAGAAAATGAATTGCATGGACAGAAAAATATCTCTTCGGGGTTATATTTGTTCTTGTTTTGACACCAAAACCTCTCAAAATTAGACTTGAAACTGTTCACTGATAGGCTGTCAACTACAAATAATGGCAGCTCAATTAATATTCCATTCATTGATTACTTTTTGAGAGAAGGAGCATTGTCTCATTTCAGATTTTACATGTTTGAATTTGCATCCGCGTGCCCTCCTCCAGATGAGAACTAAAAAAACCCCCAAAACAAACTTGGGAGACTGTATTACGTCAATCCCACCTACAATCTTTAAAATCCATATCATTCCAGCTCTATGAAAGTGAAGGCAATTTCAAATGTACATTGTATTAATCTTGCTTCATTACTCAGAGTCCAGTCTTTAAAATTTAGAATGTTTTTTTTTTTCCCACATGTGAGTATTAAAATTTCAGGCAAATTATGAGATCGACTACACATGTGTTTACTTTCTATGAATAGAAAATTGTTAGGATGCTGATTTTCGAGACACCCAACCATGTACATAAAATCAACAGATACACTTGTGGAATTTATTGTGGTTCTAAGAGCAGAGAAACCAATAACTCTAAAAAACCCCTTCAAACAAATTACACTGAACAAGGACGATGACATACAAGTGTAGAAGTTGTAGGAGGCGCACATGTTTCAGAAACTAGCAATTTCATTCCATTTCAATACTGCTCGCGTTAATAACAAGTTCACCTGTGTAAAATTTATGCATGCTTTCTTTTGTTCTGCTTCCTTGAGCCCCAAGTCATGCATTCTACATGAAATATAGCACTTGTCTGTCTGCTGCACACTGTAATCTATGGTACAAGCGTGTATGCACTGTGGCAAAGTGGATAAGACTCCTTGGACCTTGGACAAGATGTTTTCAAATAACCCACCATGTCCCTCTTGGCCCAGCTTGCAAAGCTAGGGTAATGATCATGACAGGGTCCTCTGGTAGAGCAGTGACAATACTGAAGAGGCTACCCTGGATAAAAAAATAATATTTTTATCATTATAATCATTAAATAGATGAAAATGGTATTTACACTACATGACACAAATTCTTGCATAGTGGGACTGAGAACTCTATGCTGTGATGTAGATCTATAGATGTAGAATAGAATGAATGAGATTTAAAAATGTGAGTGATGCTCTACCTCTTGAGCAAGAGGGTCAGCGTGCAAGATTTGGTAATGGCACTGCTACATACAATGTAGTACTTTATATATATGACAATGCAAATAGTGTGTGCAAAATGTGTGTATGTCAATGGATCTCAAAGTTTCAGTCATGATACAGGCTCGTATACCAATATACAATGTAAAGTAGATCAGTGTACAGTATGTGTTCATTGGGTGATGCTGTATGAGGTGTGGTCAAAGAGGAGGTACAGTATTCATCGCATAATCGGGACAGGTTGGGAGTAGCAAACACGACCCCTTTAAGCGGGGTGCCCGATTTCGCGATGAGCACTCACCATACACTAATGGCACATTTTGGTAGATTTTTTGTGTAAAATATCAACAAAATCAAATATCGCTTAACGAAAAATTTTCCCGTTTATCAGAGGTCCCCGCCCGATTATCCAGTGAAAATAACATGCATTGGAAATGTTTCTGGGAAGCGTATGTCATTTAAGCAAGGTTCCCGATTATCAGATGCCCGATTATGCGATGAATACTGTACTAGGCGAGCCACTCACTTTGATGAACAAATAAATTGACAAAGACTTGATATGGCCGCCCAAATTGCTCAAAATTGTTGTTCTGTTTTCACCAGGATTGCGTGCATTTGTGGACAGTTGAGACCATTTGCCCCGTTACCGTGACACCCGCCTCCAGCACAAGCCACGATGCCTCCCGGGTCCGTGCCGCATCTGGACGAGTGGACGGAGGGTGATTTGGCCACCAGTGTGGACATCATGTGCCTCCTGCCCAATGGTATTTATATTCCCCTACAGTGCAGCAGAGAGGCAACATTGACCAGTATCAAAAGGGTGAGTCTGACAAGCTAGAGCTCTACGAGCAGAGTAGAGAGATATTTTTCTTCTTTTCTTTAAGTAGATACATTGCACCGTAGTAATGTGCACTTAGACCTGTGGTGTGTGTCTTGATGTGCAAGACCTATAAATTGTTTTACCAGTAGGTGCTTGAAAGACCAATATTTTTGATATCTCCGTTGTGAAAGAACTGGAATATTTTGGACACAGTGCATAACACCCCTAGTCCCATCCCATATCTGTGTTGGGTACAATGTATACCTTTGGGTTTATTTCTGCAAATGATTATGTATTTCTGGGAGGACATTAAAATCTTGATGTCATTACCAAGTCTGTATTAACATTCAGAAATGCGCATGTACATCTTGTACATGTTGTAAATAAGACTAGAATTACAGAAAAATGAATAAACTGCAGGTTTTTCCAAGACTTATGTGTAGTTTGGCTTCATAGGAGACATATTTACTCCCAATAGTACGATGTTTTGAATGATGGCAGAGCAATAAAACTATTAATTCAGTATTAAATTGTTTCAGGCAAATAATTGCATACATTTCAAATACTTTTTGAGTCACAATTTAATAATCAACTAGAATATGACCTTATAAACCTGTGGGCAACTTGTTTGTGTGTGTGTGTGTGTGTGTGTTTTTTTTTTTTTTTTTTTTTTTTAATGGCACAATGTGCCAAGTTGATTCCATTTGCTGACTACTAGTGGCCAGCTCGGTCAAAATGTTTGGGGTCAGAATCATTATTTTCGGGAACTGGTTGTGTACAAAGTAGTGTACAAATGGCCATGTTGTACAATGTACCGGTCCTACCTGCTTTGATATACTACATATGTATGGGGTATAAATACATGTATATTTGACTGTATTTTGTTTTTGAGGGAGTGATATCTAAAGTACATTTTCAAAATTAACAACTCATGAGCTACTACATCTCCAAGGTGGTAGAAGCACATATTGTCCGATATGTACAATGTAACATTGCCAATTTCCTCTTTCTTAATAGGGTTTCTTCATAGCCCTGCTAGCTGCTCAAGCTAATAAGAAAAAAGAAAAGCCTTTTGTATTAAAAACATGATAATAGACATAGTGATGTCCATGAAATGTAAATTGAAGAGATATTATGAGTGTTTGTTACAATTTTTTGTGCAAGCAAAGAGTAACAGGCCTACCTCACTTGAGGAGACTTCGCAGCAACTGCTGCAGCTTTGATATCAGTTGCCATGATTCATGTGACTGGAAAGACCAAGAACTATAAAATTGCTTGCCCCCCTACCAAGAAGGCAACAGGTACAGAGTGTACTCCAGGGCGACATCTGAAACGGCTTCCAACAAGGTGACGTCTTATTCACCTGGAAGTCGCGCAGACGTCGCTACAATGTCTTAGAGACATCTTCTCAGTCACAAAGATGTCTCTGGTAGGTTGCTATGGGTCTTCTGAGGTTGTAAAGATGTCTCGGGTGACCTCGCGGACAAAATAAGTCTCTGCGCACCTAAGCAAATGTTGCAGAGACCAGCTGGAGAATCTCTGTTAAAGAAAATCGCACATAATATTAGAGGTGGGCTATAGAGGGTGACATTTTCAGAACATGCTCATCACACCTTAGTTTGATGACTTTTTGCCTACTGACACCATTTTTGAAAAAAAGAACGAAAAAAATGCAAAATCCGGGGTGCCCCGGCCAAAATCGTAAAAAATCCAAGATGGCCGCCGTTTCGGCTTAAAAAAGACATTTTTGGCCATAACTCGGCTATTTTTTGGTCTGTTGTGATGATTTTGGTGTCTATCCCCATGTTTTAGGGGTCAAAGAAATGGATTATCATGATAATTTTAGTGTAAAACCCAAGCTTCTACATGAAACTAACCTTTTTCCCATATTTAGGGTTAAATTTCCTTCTCCTTTACCCCTACCCCAACTGCCATTTTTTTGCACTTTTTTCCGTATTTTTTTCAAGTCATGTTAACTACCATACTCTTAATAACAAGTTCTAGCAATCTGTTTTTTGGTTTTTTTTTCTACCAACAATACAGCAAGAAATATACAAATAACTTACGGTATACATGTATGTGTCATGCCAATACTGGTATGGGGCTGGTGCATTCAGAATGCATAATTTAACTGTGGAACCAGTATTGTACTGTATCTTCTTTATAGTGTCCAGTAACATTTTG
Organism: Diadema setosum; assembly: GCA_033980235.1. Classification (NCBI taxonomy): domain Eukaryota; kingdom Metazoa; phylum Echinodermata; class Echinoidea; order Diadematoida; family Diadematidae; genus Diadema; species Diadema setosum. Next base: position 28,227,695 of record CM067077.1, on the reverse strand, counting down.
GTCCTAAGATCTTTAACAATATAAATAAATAGATATGATAATAAACATTCCTTCTCCTTTACCCCTACCCCAACTGCCATTTTTTGCACTTTTTTTCCGTATTTTTTTTTTCTTCAAGTCATGTTAACTATACTTCCATACTTTTAATAACAAGTTCTAGCTATCAATATGGTGTTTTCTTGCAACAATACAGCAAGAAATATACGAATAACTTACATTATACATGGTTTACATATGTGTCATGCACTACAGGTCTGAATACCAAATGTTTATCAGCACTACAAAGCAGATACAGTATAAGCACTGGCTTCTGTTACAATGTACACTGTACCATGCATCCTGAATGCACAAGCCACACTATATACCGATATGTGCATGACACAACATTGTAATAACCGTTATGTAAAGCATGTATAATGTAAGTTATTTGTTATTACTTATTATTATATTCATTTATTTATGTTGTTAAAGGTCTTAGGACCAAAATGTTAATGGACACTATAAAGCAGATACAGTATTTAATACTGGTTCCACAGTTACCATGCATTCTGAATGCACCAGCCACATACCAGTATTGGCGTGACACATACATGTATACCGTAAGTTATTTGTATATTTCTTGCTGTATTGTCGGTAGAAAAAAAAACAGATTGCTAGAACTTGTTATTAAGGGTATGGTAGTTAACATGACTTGAAAAAAATGTGGAAAAAAAGGGCAAAAAATGGCGGTTGGGGTAGGGGTAAAGGAGAAAGAAATTTACCCCTAAATATTGGGGAAAAGGTTAGTTTCATGTAGAAGCTTAGGTTTTCCACTAAAATTATCATGATAATTCATTTCCTTGACCCCTAAAACATGGGGTTAGACACAAAAATCTTCACAATAGACCAAAAAATAGCCGAGCTAGAGCTAAAAATGTCTTTTTAAAGCCGAAACGGCGGCCATCTTGGATTTTTTACGATTTCGGCTGGGGCACCGCGGATTTTGCATTTTTTTCGTTCTTTTTTTCAAAAATGGTGTCAGTAGGCAAAAAGTCATCAAACTAAGGTGTGATGAGCATGTTTTGAAAATATGACCTAAAATTGACCCTCTTTAGCCCACCTCTAATAATATGTTCAATTTTCTTGGGACTTCCCGCAGACCAGGCTAGTCTCAAGGAGACTCAAGATCGAACATATTCCCCCCCCCACCCCCCCCCCCCCCCGGGAAAAATGCCTCACTGTACACCTATACATTGTATGCCCATGCCTCTCCCAGACCCCACCCCACTCGGAACTTCACTCATCAGAAAGGATAGTACTTTCCGATCTCCACCATAAGAATTATTCATGTAGAACTTTATGGGCCTGCTATACACATATGTTGGCATAAAAAGTCGTAGACTTTTATCATCAAGCTTACTTTTGATGTTAGAAATACAGTGTAAGAGGGTTTTTGAGTGTATGGCTTGTGATGTCTGTTACTGCAGCATCATCGATATGTGCATTTAGCATATTCCTGGGAAGTTATTATTACTATTTATCATTATCATTTGTTATTTTTGTCAAGGAGTGAACAGTGCAGCTAGTATCACAAACATTACCAAGCACAGCTAGCGGTGTCAATCCTTTACCTTAAAACATGATGACAATGTTTCATAAATAAACACAATGTTTGCAAGATTTTAATAGCTTGTCACTGAATGCAAACATTTCAATGTTTTCACTGGCAGGGAGTTATGCAGTTTTTGCAGCTGGGTCAGGGCAAATAATCACTAGCTTGTTGGTCATACCTTGGTGGATGATGAGTTGCTTTAAAACCACAAGGTGCATAGTGTATCCCTTCATCAACCATGGGCATCCATGATTTTTTTTGAGGCTATTAAACAACATTGGGCAATTAAAGGGGAAATCCAGTCCAAATATAAATTAGTCTGATAAGAAAGAGTAAAATATTACGAGTTCAATGGTATAATTTTGATCGAAATCGCATGAAAAATAAAGAAGTTTTATGACATTTTGAAGTTTTGCTATTTGTTTGAAAAAAAGTTCTTGACCGGTCAATTTGCAAATGGCAAAGTGAGCATGTCATTCCCTCACAACTTGCCATACAGTTAGTACGTAAAATTGTGAAAATTCCACTTTTTTCATTTCAACGCAATTTTGCCGAAGGCTCGAATCTTCGTATTACAGTATATCTAACTGATCACTATTCTGAAGTTATTCAACCAGGAATAACATCATGTTTCAGACTTCAATGACAGAAACATTGAAATTTTGTCATTTTTTGCACACGATCAATGGAAAATTGTGAGGTTATGACATGATTAATAGCTCACTTAGAATATTTGCATATTTTTATCTACAGCACAAGAACTGTTTTGCAGAAATTAGCAAAAATTCAAAATGTCATAACTTTCATATTTTTCATCTGATTTCAGTCAAATTTTTACCGTTGAACTCGTAAGATTTTATTCTTTTTTATCATACTAACTTGCATTTGGGCTGGATTTTCCCCTTTAACTCCACCATACATGTAACTGTTACAAATGTAGGTTGACAGACTACACGTATTAGACTTGGGGAACGTCGCTCGGACCGTAAAGTTTCGCTACTCTACTGGCACACAGGTTTATAATATAAAAACTTGTGAAGGAGCCACCAGCTCAGTTAGAAAGTTGTATCAATTGGCAATTAAAGACCACACTGAATAGAGCTCTGCATCCTGAAATGAATTAAACAGTTCTTATTACAGTTTCTGTGTGGTTCATAGAGCAATTATCACCTTCACTATCAAAACACTTGATCAGGAAAGACCTCTTCAGAAAAAAAAAAAAATGTGGAACAAGAAGAAGAAAGCATGGCCAAGAAGGATCCACTTTAAGAGTGAGTGGGTCTAGGACTTTTCTCACAATGCAATTTCCATTTTTGTCCATATGTATGGGCTGCAGTGTCAAAAATCCCCGCTTCAACGTGTTTAAATGTGTGTGATTAGCAGTGTAAGTTTGAAAATTTCACATATTGTAGCTGCCTTATCAGTTGCGCATTGTATGAGCAGACCATACATCACTGTATGGTGAACAACATACAATGTAATGACAACAAAACTACAAACTTTCAAACTCACATGTCATGTACATACAACTGTAAACTAGGTATGTTTCCACTCATCTTGCACTGTGATGGGAAAAATAGTGATAGATTCTTGTGTGTGGACTAAAAACAAGTGTAGATGATAGACTGCAATGAGATATCAAACATTATTCCATTAATGATATTTTTGGAAACTCTCAGATACATTTGTCTTCATCAGCACACCATCCAAGCCCACGGTACAGTCGTGTACGTCGTGGGTAGTTTGTAGGATCGAGATTAGTTGCGGCCGCGGTATGACAGTTGTGAACAGGCACAATCAGACTGATATAAAAAACACAATGCATGCATGAAATCATGATCTTTAGGTGAATTTCCGATGTTTTTTCGGCCACCCAAAAACTAGTGAATTATCATGTATATGAAAAACAGTTGATGTAGCCACAAAAAAAAAATATGCAAGCATGGATGTGAAACACAAATTTTTGACATTTTTAATTTTCATTCCGAAAAACCTTTGTAGTAAAAAATTGGGTGCGGCGCCCAGATCAGATGCATGTGAGGACGAGAAACTCTTTTTTTACTTGGCCTTAATCCAGAGTCATCTGAAAGATTTGTACAAAGCTCGATTATAATGTAAAAATTTGGATTTGTCATGAAATGATTGTACTTTGTAGATGTTTTAACTTAATAAAAAAAAGTTTTTATTACTCTCTTAGATTGAGGTTCATACAAATCTAAACAAGTTTTTATTGCTCCCTTAAATTGAGGTTTATACAAATTTATCCATCTCATGTTGCTCTTTAAACTACCAAATTTTGAGTGCATTAATAGCTACAGAAACAGACCCCTTAATATTTAAATAGCAGTGCTACACACTGTACAATGTACATCGTGAGTTCTCAAGCAATGCCATCTACACATAGTTTGTACATTTAAATGCACTTGCCCCGCATTCTGTCAAGGTTAAATAGCATTGTTACCTCAGCCATGGAAGGGGGTTATGTTTTCATCGGCATTGGTTTGTTTATATGTTTGTCTGTGTGCAAAATAACTCAAAAAGTTGTGAACAGTTTGGATGAAACTACAGGTACATTTGTACATACAAGAAAGGTTGAGAATGACATAAGGAGTGCTCAGATAATTAAATTTTTTAGTCATCCAGGAGTTTGTATGGACTTTACGAAGGGCTTTTTATATTTTGGCAGGTAGGGTCAATGAACTTGGGAGGTCAAGGTGCGCATACATGTACTTGAGGTTTGCACTACATGCACTAAAGATCATGCTCTGCTCGGGTGAGGCGCTGCGCAGCTAGAAGCTGATGACGTAAAACAAAAGGCTTCTACAGATATATTGGGAAATTGGGTGATTTTTAACAAGCTATCATCCATGGGGGGGGGGGGGGGATCAGGGGTGGAAAGGGGTGGAAAGGAGCTGTTTGCCGGAGGTCTGTGCTCTCAGAGTGTTTCTCTAGTTTTGTTATGTTTTTTATTAATTATTCATTTCCCCTTTGAGATCAGACATTATTATCAATGTGTTTTTTACAGTGATGTGATTAAATATTTGTGTATGTGGGTACATGTACACATCTGTACATGTGTGTGTGTGTGGGTGTGTGTGTGAATACTCACAATACAAACACAATCTTTGCAGGGTGTTGGAAATTCATGGTGACCAGTGGGTTCTTTCTTTCCACCCCCCCCCCCCCTCTTTCTAATCCCTGAACCCAGGAAGTGTAGTACATGTCCTGGTGTCTGATTCAAATTGAAAGTGATCTTAGACATTATAATTTGAAACAGCCACATGGCTCAGGATCACGAATGGCTTTCAGCAAGAGACTTGCTACAGTTGTAATCCTCAAACAACTCTCAAATGTCAGCGGGGTTGGGATTCACAACTCCATGACCAAAGCACAATGTCAAAACAGAGCAAATGAAGTGTACTGTAGTTATTAATGAATTTCTAATTGACTCCTACAGCTGTAGGTACATTTAATGTAGTTTGTAGAAGACACAGATGGAGCATGCCTGTACATGTACTGTATATCTTGGTCATGCAAAGCATGCCTTTGAATTGGAATTAATTGAATTTGAATTTGACAAGAGCAGACATTTGACTTGCATTCAACAAGAGCTGTCATTTTGTTCAAAGAATTTTCTGTGAATAAAGTTTATTCGCCAAAGCAGTCTTCACAACTTAGACCTTTTATTTGGTGTCAAAGATTCCTTTAATACCAGGTACACCTTGTACCCTTTTTAAGTTCAAGCTTGATAGAACTTAACAAGAAGATGCATGGAGTTACAAATACAGTATGTACAATGTAAATGCAGTGTACGTGTACATACTGTACATACTGCAGCTTGGGCTACAACTGTTGATATGTTTAGTGTTGGAATGACAAATGTAGTATGCTATAATACTGCTTTTGTACATCTTCTCTTCCTACTAACAAGGCTAGAAAGCCGTTTCATTGTTATTTTACATGTACACTGAATATTAGTGCACGTTCAAAGTGAGAGGTTATACATTGTATATCGTATAATGACATCTGAGACATTTTTTATTTATTTATTTGTTTTTATTTTTATTTTTAAGGCAAAGAGCTTTTTTCCCTCTCAGACATAACATATGTAGCGATTGTAGGTCGATAGTGATCATGCAACCATTGGCCGGAGATTTACCATTTACTGTGCATAATGAGCTTGTAGAGAACTTTGTGAATCTACCAAATTACTGACACCGCAGTCTAATTAGAGATCTGCGCATAATGGCATGGTCTGTACGTTGTAGGCCTATACAACGCAATGTTTAGTGGTAGTATTGTACAGGGTACATTGTAGGGTAATTTATGTATTGTAGTTTGCAATGAATTGATACATTGTTGACTGTTTGAATACAAGCAACTACGGTACATTAATGTCAAAGCTAAATTTCAATTTAAATGAAATTTCCCAAATTGCTTTGGAATGGACACTAGCAGTGGGATAGTACAATGTAATGTGATAAACTGACAATTTATTGTTTTGACAGGCATGTCCTTTTAAAATATAAAAAATGTGATGTATAGTATAATACAAATAAACAAAAACAATGAAGACTCGTCAAGATGATTTTTAATTGGTGGTGCTCTGATACATACATGTACTGTAAAGTGCAAATTAAATACTGGCCATCAATAGCCAAAATTTGTCGGTACTCATTCTTAAGTTTACACTCGTGTTACTGCAAATCACAGGTACAGTGTGTGACACATGTATTGTACCATCACTATGCTACATGTAGGTACATTTCATGTTTCACAAACAATTGTAAGAGTTGATATTCACACTATATTAATCAAACATTTCTGGTAGAGCCTTAAATGTTTGCATGTACTGATGTACAGTGTACAGTACACTATGTGTTATCGGTACACAATTTGTATTTTCTATGTACAACCACATACAGGTTTATGTACCCTGTACATTGCATTTTAAACATGAAATGTGCAGGTTGTATGTTGTAGGCCCTACTGATGTACAGGTAGGGGATACATGTTGTATCATATACAGACCTGAACATAATAGAAAAAGAGCACAGAGTCTTTAGCCCTTTATCAGGATGGATCTCAAAACAGGAAAATGTCCTCGCCAGGAAGCTTTTAGAAGCTTATTCTAAAACATCACACAAGCAGAAGCGTCATACACACTTTATCAAGAGAGCTGTGAGTTGTGAAAAAAGATGGCAACAACCTGGATGTGATTAAAGGGATATTGCAGTGTGAGCGTAAAAAAAAAAAAAAATGCACAAATGGGTGAGGCATTGAAATACATGTATGTGGTCAGAGGTAAAGTTTGAAAGACATACACCACTTGAAAACATACATGACATATATTTATTTGTTTGTTTTTTGTTCTATTTTATGATAAATATAAAGGACATCATGTACACTGTAACATACAGTACAAATGAATATGAGGAAGAATTACAACTGCTGTAGGCAAGAAAAGTACTTTAAATATAATAAAAATATTGTCACCATGAAAATGGTGACATAACAAATTTATGTGCACAAAAACATTATGTCAGTCATATTAAGTCTACAATGTACATGTACTGTATGTACCATATCTTTACTTACTCAGAACCAGCCTTGCTCATTAGAGCTACATTTTGGTTTTCACGTATGATCATAAACCTGCAAGCATGATCAACCTTACAGAACAAAATCTTATTAGCCCGTTTTGTCCAAATTGATTGTCTTTTAATAGAGAGAAAGGTACAGAGCCTCACACGTACATGTATGTAATTATTGCTGGATTTGATCATCGTGACTGTGGTACACGCTGTACAAGTACATGTAGCTCCATTACAAGAAATTTGTATACTTTAATGTAGATTTAAATGTATAACCAGTGCTATAATTATGTAATACTAGTATCAGCATCTTTTCTTACACAATGTTCAGTCAGAAAGTCACAGATTACACAATAGGTGTTTTCACATCAGCCCGATAAAAATCCAAGCTCGAGATATTTTTCGCGATCGCAAATTAGCGCGCTATTTCATTTCCTATTCACATCAGCCCAAACATTATCAAGTAGCGCTAGTTCGCATTAATTATCCTGCTATTTCGGAAATTTCCCGAGTTGGACTCGAGAAATTTTCTCGATCAATTAGCGCGCTAATTTCTATTCACATTATCAAATAGCGTGCTATTTCATGATCGGGTTAATTTCCCAAGTCAGAAAATAGCGCGCTATTTCGAAACATCGGGCTGATGTGAAAACGCCTAATGAAGATCCAAGCTGAATGTGTCTGTTGGTCTGTGTGTGTGTTCAAAGCAAACCAACATTACCCTCTTAAAGGCAATTTTATGAAAAATGTAACAGTTTATGGCTTGTCTGATGTGGTAGTGGCATATTTCAGATGGTAATGTGATACACGTAGCATCGAAACAGCTGTATTGTAACTTTCCCACATCATTACGTTCAAGACTTTGCTCAAATTTTCATTGCCAATTTGTTTTGATATTTTTAATATTTATTTGTAAAATTGTGCCATGAACTTTTCACTCAGAACAAACTTCTCCACCGTGCAGAATTTCCTTTCCTGGCAGTTCTTGTCAGCTGAGGTGTAGACAACTGCGGAGTACGGGGACAGACAAGAGAGGCCAGATTACGGTGCCGCCACCAAAAGATGCTGAGACTTGACATTTAGTCTAACTGTACAGTCATCCAACTTGACCTTGCTTTGGAGAAAACAACATTCATTGGGGAGAGTTAAAGGCAGAGGGTGAATTAGGGAGAAAAAAACAACAACATATCAACACAGACCTCTCTTCTTGTTCTGTTAAACTTTGATCAGGGGAGTGCGTAACATAACAAACCATTGGGTACAAAAAACGATTGTGACCTACGTGTACTTCTTTTGCAACACAGTCACAACACAAGCTGGTTCTGTGTTGGAATGACACTATTAACATTCGTGCAAGAAAATTTTGAAGAGCGAACAAAGTCATTAAAGGACAGTCAGAATAGCGTGATAATGTATGTGTACACAGGTACATGTACATCTTGCATTTTTCCATGGTATGAAAACCTTTTGATCCTTGGTGTGTAAATCTTGTGCAGAAATGAAAGAAACATAATGGTACAAGCGTAGAAAGGCTTGACGTTACAAATGCACAAATTTCTTGAGATTTTTCTCATGATCCAAATATCAAGATTTATATTAAAAAAATGATATTAAATTTGCCTAAATGTATATCATGGACATTAAAATCCCACTAATTAGTGTGATCAGCATTGCAATAGAAATCTCAAGAAATTTTGCAAAAATTATTTTGAAATTATATACCGGTAATAATAATTTTAGAAATTGCCCTATATACACACGATGTATGTGTAATTTGCACCATGGCATGGGTGTGAATGCTTGAGATTTTCAGTCCTGTCATAATCCAAAACACCATCAAGGCAGTGCCCCAAACACAAGGGCAAGTGCAACCATAATAGGTTTTGGACAAGCACAGTTTGGTTGATAAATTATTACGTTTTGCACTTAGCAGGATATTTTGAACTGTCCATCTGAATGGGCGCACAGTACACTGTATCTCAGCAATTGGATCGCAGTTGTTTCGTCTACATGAATGGGACTGTGTTCGGCTGCTCGGTGGCGTGGTGGGGCGTGTTGAATCGAGGAGCTTCTGAAGCTCCTTGGTAGACTCTCCAAACGGGTACAGAAGGTATTAACAAAAATATTAAACCATTTCCTCATTCTTGCTTGGTGCCAGTGCCAAAGTGGAAATAATCAGATGACCAGAGACTTGTTCTTTTCAGTGGCGATGCTTGCATGCTGCAACATGGAGACGCCCAAAACCATAATAGGTGAAGAGCAGTCATGTGATGTTTCAAACACACGACGGAGATGAGTTCTTGGCTCATGAATAGAAATCTTTGTGGGACATGTTTGTGATGTCTCTGTTTATGCAACCGTGAAACACAATGAAATGCATTATTCCTATAGTTTCTTTGTAATAACACTTGTGATGTTAGTGTATGGCGTCAAGGTTTCTAGAAGTCAAAGAGATCTGCACTTACCCGTGCAATAAATGTCCCAGGGCCTGAAACCGTGAAACTTTTGTCTAGTATGGTGGCACAGTACACATGTATCTCAAAAGACCTTGGTTTTAGATGTCATTGAAATGCCTTGCCGTAAAATGAACATGGCAGAAGTAAGAGAATTTACTGTCGAAAGCAGAGGCAAGGAAATGTGTGATGTGTTGTGTACCTTTAAGGCGGTGACTGATTGTGAATCACAAGCAGCCGCAGCTTGCGTTTCTGTCTGCCACCTGAATATTTTACCCGCCAGGGGGTTGTCAAGTTTCACTGCCATGGAGTGTGCCAGGCATGTAATTTGTTACAGTATGTGGAAGCTGTCAAGTTGATTTGTTCGTAAAATGTGAACGCTGCATTTGGTTGCATGCAGACCCAGGACCCTTTCTGGTTGCATCTGTCTTTGATGACAGATGTCTTTAATGTCTTTAATGATTCCCTTTTCCCACCCCTTTCATGGCCATTATCTCAACACTAAGTATTCATCTACATCCACCATTGATATCCATTTTTTTTTTTTTGTAATGCACCTCATCTAGTTTTGCGGTGTCATGGCATAGCTGTTGCAAAGCTATGTCTTGGATGCTGCTTGCAAGTTGTCATTTCATTACAGCATGTAGTTCACACGATTGTGTTCTTATACCTTGTTTCAAAGTAAAAGTTCTACAGAACGTATACATACAGAGTTTGTGTTCAGGCCTGTAACTGGGGGGGGGGGGGGGGGGGTTTCAGGGGGTTAGAACGAAACCCACCACCCTACCCCCCCCCCCCCCCCCACCCTGCTAGCGAGCGGGGTCCGCTGGAACAAAAAATATACCCCTCCCAGAGTGAGACCCTATGGTTACTTAACTCCCTCAGAAAGGTCCACTATTGCCAATTTTGAACCATCTCCCCCCCCCCCCCCATAAAAATCCTGGTTTTGGCCAATTCAAAGTCACATAAAGTATTGTGTCAGTATAAGACTGTATGCACTTTAAAAGATATTCAAGGCAAGATATTTAAAGAGGCAGAAAAAACAGATCAATAGAAGAAGCAGAAACAGAAAAAAAGAGGAGGAGGAGGAGGAGGAGGAAGAGAAGAAGAAACAGAAAGAAGTAGAAAAGCACTCTGAGAGCGCAGACCTTTCGCAGACCTTGTTTCAAAGTAAAAGTTCTACAGAACGTGTGATACATACAGAGTTTGTGTTCAGACCTGTAACTGGGGGGGGGGGTTCAGGGGGTTCGAACAAACCCCCTCCTGCTAGCGAGCAGAGTCCCCTTGAACAAAAAATATACCCCTTTCAGAGTGAGACCCTATCCCGCTTGGTTGCTTTAATAACTCCCTCAGAAAGGTCCACTCTTTCCAATTTTGAACCCGCCCCCCCCATAAAAATCCTAGTTACGGGCCTGGTGTTGGCCAATTCAAAGTCACATAAAGTATTATGTCCCTATAAGACTTTATGCACTTTAAAAGACCTTCAAGGCAAGATATTTTAAAAGGGAACGCAAACCCAAAGAGCAATGTGGATTGAGTGAAAGTAGCAACATTAGTACGTGTAGAACACATCAGTGAAAGTTTGAGGAAAATTGGACAATCGATGCAAAAGTTATGAATTTTTAAAGTTTTGGTGTTTGAACCGCTGGATGAGAAGACTACTAGAAGTTATGACGTATGAGTGGACAACAATACAAAGAAAATTTAAAGAAAATTCAACAAAAATTCACTTTTCTAGCATTATGAAAGAGCACTTGACTAACCGCTTTCAGAAAGTAGGGGGAATAATTGTTATACCCCCGCCAAACGAAGTTTGAAGGGGGTATATAGGAATCAGCGGACGGTCGGTCGGGCGGTCGGTCCGTTGCAAATCTTGCGTCGCGAACTACTTCCTCAGTTTTCAACCGATTCCCATAAAACTTGGCACAGATGTGTGCCTTAGGTTGTAGATGTGCAAGACATATTTTTTGACAGTACCCAAAAGTATGTTGCCATGGTAACGGCATATTATGGGCAAAAATGGGTACAAATCTTGCGTTGCGAACTACTTCCTCAGTTTTCAACCGATTCCCATAAAACTTGGCACAGATGTGTGCCTTGGGTTGTAGATGTGCAAGACGTATATTTTGACAGTACCCAAAAGTACGTTGCCATGGTAACGGCATATTATGGGCAAAAATGGGTGCAAATCTTGCGTCGCGAACTCCTCCCACAGTTTTTGATCAATTTTGATGAAATTAGGTACAGATGTTCATCTGAATATGTTAATGTGCAAGACACATATTTCCGCAGTGGCAAAAAGTGCGTTGCCATGGTAACGGCATGTTATTGGTAAAATATAGGGCAAAATGCTTCATGGCAAAACTGCTTCATCAGTGTTCTTCCAATTCTCATGGAATTCATATTGAATGTTTGTCTTAGGATATAGGTCAGCATGACACATTTCTTGACAGTGACAAAAAGTATGTTGCCATGGTAACAGCTCACATATTTTGAGCCAAAATGATGGAAAATTTTGTGTTGCAAACTACTTCCTCAGTTTTTGCCCAATTTCCATGAAACTTGGTACAGATGTGTGCCTTTGGTTGTAGATGTGCAAGACGCATTTTTCGACAGTACCCGAAAGTATGTTGCCATGGTAACGGCATATTAATGGCAGAAGATCAAGGAAAGATCTTGCGGATTTAACTACTTCCTCAGTTTTTTGACCAAAGCTTATCAAATGTTGTTTTGACCAAAGTTTATGAAATGTTGTTTGGCGGGGGTATAACCAGTCGCTGTAGCGACATTTCTAGTTACCCTTAAAGGTATAATTTATCATTTGCAGGTGAAACAAAAACCCAGCATTAGGGCAATTCCATGGGAATGTGGACATGGCACTAAAATTTCAAGTTTATTACATTGCAAAAGAATTACTCATTATGTATTACCCATACATTGAAGTTGAAGAAACTCAAAGAATTATATCAATCGGTCAAATATTTCCCGAGAAACAGCTACAAATGTTCAAGACAATTTTTCAGTCATCCAAATTGCTAAAATGCATGCTTAACTTGACATATATTTTTTAAAAAGAAAAATTCTGCTAGCACTTCAGTTAATTCATTTTAAAGAAGCAAACTGGTTCTACTTCAGTCTCCCATGAGAAAATTTCTATGCCACCTTTGAAAAATTTTTATCACCACCTAAAAGTTCAGCCCTTGAGCCATGTAACGCGAGTTACCGAAACAAGAAATATTTTTCATTCTGAAGGAAGCAGTGGAGGTAATTTGTTGGGAATCATAATTTGCTAAATTCATCACACCCTGATACTGTACACAGGATGTTGACTTGAATAAAGACTGTCATCACATTAAAAAATGTCAATGAAAAGTGTAACGCGAGTTACCATGTAACGCGAGTTACCGGTATGTAACGCGAGTTACCGACTATAAACACAAGTTTCCACCAACGTAAGCAAATTTTAACACTTAATTGAGCTATATTATGGTGAAAACAATCAAATCCAGTGTTATACACACTATGCTGGACTGAAACAAAGGAGAGTAGCCTAATAAACTGTGTATAATACTAGCATCAAGGCCACTGATCACAAGCCACATTGAGGAGTCTAGCCAGGCTTTCACTGCATATGTACATGTACATCCAGCAGTGAACGAGGTTAACCTAAAATTTATCTTCTGAAATTCCTGCATTAGTATTACAGAATTTTTATTAAAGAATGCTATAAAGCAGCAAGTGTTAGTTCTTATCCTTATTCGGTGGTCTAGTGAAAATGACGCCTATCCGGAGATCAGGAGGTTGTGGGTTCGAATCCGGCCTGCTTAAGTATGTGTGCCCATGATTTTTTTTATCATGGCTACTAATAAAACACTGATCAATTCAGTTTTTATTATGTTGATATAGGGCAATTTGTCAATTAGTTGCAATAATAACATCTCAACGAAAGAATTTCATGAATTTGAATAATTACTCAGTACCCGCTGCATGATATAAGGATTAGAACCAACACTTCCTGTCGGGCGGAAGTTCAGTGGTCTAGTTCCGAGATGATGCCCGTCCGGAGATCAGGAGGTCTTAGTTTGAATACTGCTTGAGTACAATGTATGCACGCCCATGACTTTTTTATCATGGCTACTACTAAAACACTGATCAATTGAGTGCTTAATAAATTTAAGTTGATGTAGGGTAATAAGCCAATTTGTAATTACACTGTAGCTCATGTACACATTGGTACAAATGACCTTTCTTTTCTCTAAGTTGGTTCGGCACTTCACTCTTTTTCAAAGCGGCATAATGCATAAAACTTGCCCGACATAATTTACGGAATTCATGTTCAAAAAAAGAATGAACTTGCATTTGGATCAGGGGATCAGAATACTCCCATCAGTTTATAATTTAGCAAGCATCCATTTCATTGTTTTGTATTGAATGCAGTAGCAGCTTATTTCCTTTTATATTGCAAAATACCATTCTTGCTGTCAGGTGGATGTGCTGGCAAGCATCATTTAGATAAGGATCACATGAATAATCATTGCATCACAGATGCTTATATCAGCGAATTTACAAACCAAAATGCCTGTTGGTACAAATGAACTTTTTCTGCTCATGCGCAAAGTGGAATTACGAACTGGTCTATTTGTCAATCAGTTGCAAAGAAATTAGAGTTTTCAAAAAGACAGGATTTTAATTTTTGAAAGATTGTAGGCTTTTTTGTAAACTTGTCGATAGGGTCTGATACTTTTATGTTTTGTTTTAAAAAAATTTCAACATCTTTCATTTTTACACTCTGAAAATTATGTACTTATACACCTAAATCATCTGGGTATATATTGAAACATATTCAGGGTCTCTATGAGGAGTGAAGCTCTTTTTAGTCTTAAACACATTCTTCTCTATCAATTGTGTTGATTAATAGTAAAATATTTGTTTAACATTTATTCATTTTACTATGTACTAAGCATCTCTCAAAATATTCAACATAAGATTCAGTGCCATTAGAACAGTTGTATGTCATCAATTTGTGTCACCCTGTGTTTAGTGGCCATAATGTAACGCGAGTTACCGTAACGCGAGTTACCGATATAAAGGCTCCCTACATTTTACCAGGTCATTGTTACTCAACTTTGATAGTGTTAATTCATGAGTCCTAACCCACTATCAATTCATGGTAGGAAAACTTTTATCAGGATTGTCTAGTATGAGGAGACTTTCCAAAAAGAGGCCTTTACAGAATTGACCATGTCCTTTTTGTGTAACGCGAGTTACCAAAATTAAATGATTGAAGAATCCCAACATGTTTGTCCTTTATTTTTCTTTTTGGATTCATTTAGTTGGTGTATGTCTACTTAACCAATGATGAAAAAAGTAACTTGTGGATCCTTCCAATTACAAAGATATTGGCACATTATCCCATAAATGTACCCATTATTTGTAACGCGAGTTACCGTGGAATTGCCCATTAGCGCTTTAAAATAGTTCTAGTATGTGTGTTAGGGATAGAAACAACCACTGTAAAAATTTGAATTAGTTAAATCAATGCTAAGTATTGCTAAATATACAAAATGTGAACAATAGTTATAATAAAAATGTTTCCAGACTAAACTGTCTACAGTTACTTTTAGTTAAGAAAAATACTTATATCTCCTTGTATTTTAGGCTTTATAGTAAAAATGTTATGTGGCAGGATGTTTTGTGGTACAATAGACCTAATCATATGCATCAAATGTGATATCTTGAACATTTTAAAATCACTGCTCCCAAAGGTAAACTGGACCTTTAACATATGTCAGTATCAAGTTGATGGAATTTGTAATTTTCATGAAAAATGAATTTTTGTTGGATTTTCTATATATTTTCTTTATATTGTTGTCCACTCATACGTCATAACCTCTAGTAGTCTCCTCATCCAGCGGTTCCAACACCAAAACTTTAAAAATTCCTAACTTTTACATCGATTGTCCGATTTTCTTCAAACTTAGAACACAATGTCAAAACTGACATTGTGTTCTACCATGTTGCTGCTTTCACTCAATCCACATTGCTCTTTGGGTTTGTGTTCCCTTTAAAGAGGCGGAAAAAAAATATAGAAGAAGCAGAAACAGAAAAAGGAGGAGGAGGAGGAGAAGAAGAAGAAGAAACAGAAAGAAATAGAAAAGCACTCTGAGAGCGCAGACCTTTGCCAAGCAGCTCATTTCCACCTCTGATCTTGTTCTCCAAATGAGATATTAAAGTGATTTCCACTCTTTAGATGCATGCTGAAAATTGCCCTATTTCCCAAAACAGAAGCCCTTGTTTCACACGTCATCAGCTTCCAGCTGCGCACGCCTCGCCCAAGTAGAGCATACTCCACGTACACTTTTTATAGTGTGTGTACAGGTACGTTGTATGCAAACCTCAAATACGCTCAGCTTGAACTCCCAAGTTCATTGACCGTATCTGCCAAAAGATTACAAATTACCTTAAAAAATTAATTGAAAATTCCTGGATCTCTACCAAAATTTAATCATCTGTTCGTTGTGTATAGATTCAATCCAAATCTGTTCACAACTTTTTGAGTTGTCTTCCACATAGACAGACAAACAAACAAACAAACAAACAAACCTATGCCAGCAAAAACATAACCACTTCCCTCGGTGGAGGTACAAACGTAATCATTTGTTATTTGTACTCGTATCTCTTTAGATGTTTGTTGTGTTTTGTTACTTGTGAAGTGCTTTTAAAACATTTTCGTCTTTAATAAAGTGCTAAATTTTCAATAATATTATTATAAAATGAGGAAAACAAGAATGAGAAGGACTTGGCAGAATAGGAATGGGAATAGAAGATACAGAGAAATAGGTGGAGAAAAAATAGGAGGAAGTTAAGAAGGGAGAAGAATGGCGAAATGAGTGGACTATTGTAGTCGAAACTAGAAGCTAGGCACTGATGAAATGTTAAAGTAACAAAGAACAGAGACTGAACAGAAAGTGAACTTTGTTTTTGTCTGTATCAAATCACTTCAGAGGTACTTAAGAGTTATTTTAGGAGTGTGTGTCAGAGCAATTTGCTTTTAGTACACTGTACATTGTACTGCATACATTGTACACTGTAGAAAAGTAGTACTGTACAAGTAGTACAATGTACATACATTGTACACTCTGTGCATTTTGGTGTACCCCATATGTACATGTACAACCTACAATGTAACAATACATTGTATGTTTTGTCAGCATAAATTTCAAATTTAGATCAATATTCTACATATGGCATTAAAATCTTACTATTATCATTATTACATGTGCTACTTTTCTAAAATTCTTACGTGTACGTGTACATGAGACAGGATACTGTAGATGCAAAATATGGGATCATTGAACTTTATAGTTGTTTGTTTTGAATGAATAGAAAATGATTTAGCCCTTTGCTTTACTAGTGGTAATATGATAATCAGCATCTATTTTGTAGTTGGATTTATCACACTGTAATCATATTTACGACGTTGGGATAATTGCAAGACATGTACAAAAAAGGTAGATGAGCATTGATAAATATCATACAACACCTAAAAAGCATGTACTATGTAGCTATCCGATTTGTCGATTTCCCATCATGTGACGTGCAAATGAATGTCTTTTAATCTTTGTTGTTGTTGTTGTTGTTGTGTGTGTATGTGTTTGGGGGGGGGGGGAGGGGGGCTGTTCTGGTGAGGTCAAGGGACAGACTTTTTTTTTTTTTTTTTTGTTAACCATGGACGTACAGTAAGCAAATAATCAACAATGGTGAAGGTGATGGGACAAACTGTCACTTCCGAGGTGATCTGGATGTAGCTACATGTATCTTTCCAAAGCGCAGCTGAGGAAAGATAGCGTACACATTCAGATCGCTGAGAAAGTGATAGTTTGTCTCATTGCCTGAAACTAAAAGTTAATTATTTGCTTTATATTCCACATCTAGGGTCCTAGATATTCCAATTTTATTCCACATCTGAAACCGTTTTAGCTGTCTCAGGGTATCCTTAGGGCTGAGGCTACGTAGTTTACTTTAGACGAGACGTACAATGTATACATGTGCGTAGATATAAAGAATTGCAATTTCATGTTTATTCTGCAGTACAAACAGTTTTGTTATATTTATATGTATGCATCACGTCTTTTATGTACAATTGTGAGCAATTCAGCAATCCAAATTGCTGTGAGTCACGATTTCAAGAAACCATGAATAATAATAATAATAATGATGACAAAACAACAAATTTGCTCTGTGCCCTGCACGTGGCACCGAAGTAAAAGCGCGTTGCACTGTGGTCTATCACTTGACCCAGGTCAAATGATAGACCACAGTGCAATGCACTTTTATTTCGCGCGTACTCAAAATTGTAAGTTGTATCATGCATTAGGACTGTGTGCACTAGAAAGAGATCAGCGAAACAAAATGACAGTCATTAGAGTATAACAAACTTTTCTTCTCAGGTGATGTGATGGGCAAAACTATGCTTTATCACATGATCAGCTCTTGACCAATCCTATAGCAAGATTCTTTAAGTATGTGGAATATATACAATGTACAGTGTAATATGTACTACACATCATCAGCGCTGCCACCTGATTATGTGCATCTTTAATGAGTAGGTGGAGATGTTTGGACCATGACGACCATGTACTTTGTGAATCGTCACTTGACAAAAGAGCCATTTCCCTCATTTCAGTCTTATTTGGCTGAGGTGCCTTTTCAGATTTTGAATGTTAATCCTCAATGATGGGGGAGAAGCAAACCTCAAATCAAGACAAATTTTGTTTAGGACCCTGTTTACAGTGCGAGGGTCGGCCGCGGCTCGGCCGCGGCCGAGCCCAGCCCCGCTTCAGTGTAAACGCGCAAAAGGCCAAATGCGAGGCCAAAATTGGCCTCGCATTTGGCCTCGCTCTGGAGGTGGTCTCGGCTGCGGCCGAGCCGCGGCCGAGCCCGGCCTCTTCTTGGTGTAAACGCAAACTGGGCCAAATGCGCGGCCAATTTTAGTCTGGCTTCCAGACCCTCTGCCTGTACTATTTCGCTATTCACGATATTAACCCCCTCAACGTGGAAAACTAGTATAGTTTAAGGTGGTTTTGTCCTGCAAAGGATTTTTCCTTCGGCAAAGGCCTTTGCCCGAACGGCGACTTCGTCGCCACGGAATCCAGTTGGCAAAGGGTCTGAAAACCAGGCTATACGAAATTGCGCTTGTTTACAAGTAGAGCGCCACTACGACAAAATATTGAAAGGTTTGAATTAAAAGCGCGGCCGAGCCCAGCAGTGTAAACGGACAAAATTGCGAGGCTCGGCCGCGGCCGAGCCCGGCCCCGCACTGTAAACGGGGTCTTACTGTCCATGTTTTCTCTGAAACAATGTGCAAAAATGGGAAAAATTAGATTGCAAATCACCATCAAGATGCCAAAATATTTGTTCTCTCTTGAAATGTACATGTTCCACATGCATTTTGCAAATGAAATTGCTAGAGTGACGATTTCCAATGATAAGCAACAACTTTACTGCACATTATTTTTTCTTGATTAGAGAGTTTTCATCTTCTGCACATCTACATGTATGTAGTTTTTCAATTTCTTGAAGTGCCATTTTTTGCTTTAATCCAGGTAGGCTGTCAGCAGTGATGATGAGATCAGAGCATGTTTAGAATATTTTTGTGACACTTTTGACAGAAACGGGTGCATGAATAGATAATTAACAGAACAAGCAACAAATGTCCATGTGTACATGTAGGCCCATGTTTTAACATTTCCACACAATGTTCTGAAATTTATCTTAAATCAAGTAAAATCAGCAAACAAAAAGTTTTTCTTTCAATTTGTGTCTATTTGATGAAAATGTTAACATTTCAGATTCCCTCTTCTTCTTTCGTGTCTGATTTTTTTTTTTGTTGTTGATTAAACTGCACCATCCAGTTTTTGCGTATATTAACTCAAATCACTAAGCTATCCTTACAGTGTGATACAGGTACAGTGTAATTCCACCTGACATTGCAGTGGTAATATTCCAACAATGTACATGTAGTACCAAATTCTAAACTCCAAAAATGAAATTGGAGTACCATTGTAATGCTGCTTCACTCTGGAAAACTCATCAGGTAAGGAGCTGTGTTTGATGTACAGCTTGTATGTAGTCAAGGGTACCGTGTAGACACACTATCATCATTAAATTGCATTATATTCAGACAGTCTGGCTGAGTGCAACAATACCTGCAATTTCAGAGGGCAGGTAGCATTTTGTTTACGTGGAGAATGAATTTAACAGCATATATCATACCAGCTGTGTGAAAATCGAGTCCCTTTAGAATATTTACAAGTGTAGCAAGTACAGTTATGTAGGGCTCAATGCTTGTAACACGAGAACAAGCTACTGGCTTGGTTTTCAAGGAAGTATATTTTTCAGGGTTTATTGTTGTGTATGTGTGTGTGTGTGTGTGTGTGTGTGTGTGTTGGTGGGTGGCTGAATGGTTTTCCTTGGCAAGATTGTCTTCTAAAGCTTATGAGCAGCTCCCGTAAAATTTCATTTTTCGAGCAGAATGCAGTTGAATTTTCCCTGTGCTTACTCAATCTATGTAATCAACTCGAAGGTACAAATTTCTGTAATATTACAGTGTGTTCACGCATGATATTTTCAATATTGTTTTTGTCAATATTTCGTAGATTTTTTTTTTCAATTTACTATCAAGGCATTCCATACATTTAAAATCATTCTT
This sequence comes from Diadema setosum, assembly GCA_033980235.1. Classification (NCBI taxonomy): domain Eukaryota; kingdom Metazoa; phylum Echinodermata; class Echinoidea; order Diadematoida; family Diadematidae; genus Diadema; species Diadema setosum. The sequence continues at coordinate 28,207,346 of CM067077.1, read as the reverse complement.
GAATAGTGTGTAAATTATTATATCATGCTATCACAATTTTGAGAATTACAGTAAATCTAGCATCTAAACTTTGCCGATGATGATTTTTTACTCAAAGAAAAGTTTACCATCGTATAATGAGCAATAATTTATTTTGAGTGAGGCTTACTCTCTTAATTTCTAGGATTTATTTTTAAGTCCTATGGATTTATTTCTTTAAGTCCAAGCGGACTGTAAATACCGACAAAACCTTAGGACTTAAAAGTAAGTCTTAGCTAGGATTTAAAAATTTAAGTCTATGTTCGACTTAAATTTCAAGTCTATAGGATTTATTTTTTAAGTCTTATTAGATTACATTTAAATCTTTCTTAGACTTGTTTTTAGAATAAATCCAGCTTGGATTTAAACGACGAAAGACTTATTTTTATCCTTCCTTGGATTTATTTCAAATAAATCCATCATGGATTTAAACTCAGACTACTAAAAATGACAGCCAATTGATGCACTTTCTTCACATGTAAAGGTCTATTTATTTTAACAAAATCAAACTGATGCATTTTTCACAAACATAGATAAGTTACAAAATATAGAGATGATTGTCATACACATGTAGGCTCCAGAAAAAATGAAATACATGTACGACATGATGAAAACAGAGCATATTTTGCAATAGTCTCAGATGGTCACATCTTCACATTCATGTTACTGATGCTTCTTTCACTGTGTTCTGTAAACAAGTTACTAGACGACTGGAACCTTCATTGCCAAATAGATTACTTTTTTCACTTTTTTTTTCAATCTTGCAAGATGACTCCATACGACTCGATTCACTTTCATTTTATGTATTTCTTTTACTGGTGAGCATTGTTAAGTTGTAAGATGGAAACTATGAACAAATATAAGATTATATATGAATTCTAATAACTTAAATTGTAGAAATGATGCTGTGTAATAAACAATACAGCCTCCATTAAGTTGACGTTTAGATTTACACGCTTTGTACGTCCCATGCATGCAATTTAAGGAATTATTTGATTTTTTGGAATGATGCATAGTATAGATTTAATCAAGAGGGAAGTAAAGGCCAAAATTAGTGTAATCAAATTAGAAAAGAGAAGAAATTTCCCTACACAGAATGGTGTAAAGACTATGAAAATCAGCTACGAAATAAGGAAGATATGCCTCTTTTCAATTTCACACATTTCCAGAAAACAGATCTTGTCCAGTCTTTATGAACGTCCAAATGAGGGAATTGATGATGTCATTCCTTCAAAATATTTTTACACTTTTCACCTGCATGTATTTGCATATTCATACAGACTAGTCAAGAAATGTTTTCTGAAAATGTGTTACATTTCCTTATTTCTTACCAGACTTTCCTAATTTTTCCACTATTCCGTAGGGAAAATTTACAATTGAATCCAAACTGTATTACATACAACAGTAGGGAGCAAGATCTATGTAAACTCTGAAGTAAATTCACCTTAAAACCTTAAGAAGTTCAAATAACAATTAACATTCTAAACTTACTTCTAAAATTCCTTGAATATCGATTGTCTGAAATGGATTTACATAAGTACATTTCCATACTGCATTTTGGTAGACAAAATGTTTGACAAAAGAATATACAAATTCCTGCTTAATCTATTGATATTTAAGAATCCATCTCAACTGATGACAGGGAACCATCTCAAGAGACTGTTCAAGTGAGATGGACCACTAGTTTCTTAATTACTTTGATGTCATATCTCGTAACAAAGCACTATGTTGAAGTGATGCAATCTGAATTTTTAACTAGAATTATCACTCATTGTGATTAATATACCCCCACCCACAACTGAGGGAATTAGCTCAACCAGGATTATTTTTTCTTACTTTTTAATAAAGAAAAAAATTACAATGGCAATGCACTGTTCCACCTCTCAAATCAAGTGCTCAATAACTGAGTGAGCAAGATAAATAAACTGACGATTTCTATGGTTTTTACTAAAAATTGTGTAACCATGGCAACACAATGTTTGACATTAAGAAAAAAAATGAAGTTTGCACAACTATAGGCCCTATATCATAGCCGTCATATGTGCCAAATTTCAAGCTAAATGCTAAAAGGGTGAGGGGTTTAGTTGAATTCACATTAGTGTATCATTTTCATGCAAAATATACTGTTACCATGGCAACACATTTTCCACACTGACAAAAGATTTTTTGCACATCTAGGTAATGTAGAGGTAACATGTGCCAAATTTGAAGCCAAAATGCTCTAAACAGAGACAGGAGAATAGAAATGTTTGTATGATTTTCATTGAAAATGCACTGTTACCATGGCAACACATTGTTTAACAATGATGAAATATGAAGTTTGCATATTTCTGAACTACAATGGTTGCATGTGCCAAATGTCAAGCCAAATGCTCAAAGACTGAGGGAGTTACCTGAATCCAAAATATTTTTGTATGATTTTCATTCAAACTATGTTGTTACCATGGCAACACAATGATCAACAATGACGAAAGGTTAAGTTTGCACATCTACGTACCATAGTGGTCAGGTGTGCCAAATTTCAAGCTAAATGCTCAAAGACTGAGGTTGTTACATGAATCCACAATATCTTTGTATGCATTTTAGTGAAAAGATGCTGTTACCATGGCAACGCATTGTTCACCATTGATGAAAGATTAAGTTTGCACATCTATATGCTAAAGTTGTTGCATGTGCCAAATGTCAAGCCAATTACTGAAAGAGTGAGGGAGTTAACTGAATCCACAATATTTTTGTATGATTTTCATTCAAAATATGCCGTTACCATGGCAACACATTGATCGACACTTACGAAAGAATACGTTTACACATCTACATTCCACAGTGGTCTGTTGTGCCAAATTTCTAGCTAAATGCTCGAAGACTAAAGGAAGTTAGCTGAATCCACAATATTTTTGTATGTTTTTTGGTTTAAAAAAAGCTGTTACCATGGCAATGCATTGCTCACCACATTGTTTCCATATCTATATACCATAGTGGTCATGTGTGCCAAATTTCAAGTCAAATGCTCTAAATTTGTTTAAGGTGCCCATCTGCGCTGAATCTATCCTTCCTCATGGGTTCAAGCACATACTTTGGCTGGAAAACCAAAGTTTATTTCTTTATATAGAGAGTTTCATACTAAAGTGTTTAGCCACAACGTCATAATGAAAATAGCAACAAATCAACGCTCAATAAATGTGATGGACAATGGCTCAACAACACTGTGGGAGTGATGAAAATTAGGTAATCGTTGAATAATTACAAAAGTGTTCAGGGGAACTTAAACTTTCTTTTTTATGCCTCCGCCACGAAGTGGTGCCGGAGGCATTATGTTTTCGGGTTGTCCGTCCGTCCGTCCGTCCGTCCGTCCTTCCGTCCGTCCGTCCGTCCGTCCGTCCTTCCGTCCGTCCGTCCGTCCTTCCGTCCGTCCGTAATGAATTTTGTGGACAAGGTAACTATCAAAACCTGTTGAGGTATCCTAATGAAACTTGGCATGTATGTGTATTAGGGGGTGAAGTTCTGCCTATCAACTTTTGGGTGCACATGCTCAAGGTCAAAGGTCAAAAGGTCAAGGTCAAATACATAAAATTTCACTATTTCCACCATATCTATTGAATGCCTGAAGATATTTTCTTGAAACCTAGTATATACATGTATTACCCAATTAAGATTCTCTGGTGAAAGTTTGGGTCATGAGGTCAAAGGTCAAAGGTCAAAAGGTCAGGGTCAAATACATAAAATTTCACTATTTCCACCATATCTATTGAATGCCTGAAGATATTTTCTTGAAACTTAGTGTATACATGTATTACCCAATTAAGATTCTCTGGTGAAGGTTTGGGTCATGAGGTCAAAGGTCAAAGGTCAAAAGGTCAGGGTCAAATACATAAAATATCACTATTTCCACCATATCTATTGAATGCCTGAAGATATTTTCTTGAAACTTAGTGTATACATGTATTACCCAATGAAGATTCTCTGGTGAAAATTTAGGTCATGAGGTCAAAGGTCAAAGGTCAAAAGGTCAAGTAAAAATATTAAAACTTCTTTTTTTTCTCCGTACCTTGGAAAATTGTTCAAGGTATCTTCATGGAACATAGTATATACATGTACTGACTGGAATTGATTGTATCTAGAGAATGTAGGGTTCATGGGGTCAAAGGTCAGGGGTCAAAGGTCAAGTGCAACACTTTAAAATTTTACTATTTCCCTCATATTTATGCAATGCCAGCAGGGTTATATTTTTTTTTTTTTGCACTTGGTGTATGCATGTGTAACCTAATAGAAATTCTCTGGAAAGTTTTTTTTTTCTTCTTTTTTTTGCCTCAAAGGTCAAAAGGTCAAAGATCAAGTGAAAGTGCTGAACTAACTTTTTCCTCCATATCTCGGAAGTGGCTCAAGTTATCTTGAAACTTAGTACATATTATGCATGTTCTACCTGAAAGTGATTATCTTATGAATATTAGGGTCAAGGGCCAGATGAAAATGGTAACAATTTACTATTCAATTCAGAAATTCACACCAATTCTCCACACCTGTACCTTGAAAATTACTCAATGCCTAAATGTATGAATGGGTCAAAGTCAAGTTAAAGTCCTTAAATCCCTAGATACATGCTCTCCTATTCATCCAATTAAACCTAGGTCAAGGAAGATGAACATTCAACACATTTGTGAGAAATTTGTTATTTCAATATTTTGCCAATTTTGTGAAAATGTAATCACACATTGTCCACATGTACTATCTAGACCTATTGGGAAAATCATGTATTATGGCGGAGGCATACCAGTCGCCAAAGCGACATTTCTAGTTCAATTTAAATCAATGCGGATCTGGCATTACTTTTTTTTTTCATCATCAACCAGACATAATATACAGAAAACAAGCCAAAGATGAACAATAAATAAATTTAAACTGGACATGTATAAAAACTTGAAATATTGTTTAAATGTTCACGTAGCAATGCAAATGCAAAAGTGAGGCACACACATACATGACAGTACCTCTAAAGGAAACATTGCGGCATTAACTTTCCTTATTGTGTTATTTTCATCTAAAAATGCACACAAAAAAAAATTACAAGGAAACTTTACTACAACCAGGGCATGACAGATATGCTTCTTGTGTGCATGGATTTGTAGCTCAATATAAATGGAAATGTGAGGCACACATAACATAACTCAATATCCATGAGTCAAACATTACGCATGATAGTATCTTCAAAGGAAACATTGCAGCATTTTACCTGTGTTACTTTGATTTAAGAATTCACCGAAAATTAAGAAAACTTTGCTGCACATCAGGGCAAGTCAGATATGCTTCTTGTGTGCATGGGTTTGTGGCACAATGTCGGAAAATCTTACTAGCATCATACACTGACGTGTTCTTGAAGTTCGTGGCTATAATGCCCAGAACGAAGCCCTCACTTGGGATTGTAGCAGTACATGAATATGCCGCCACAAAATCAAAGAATGCTTCAAGCACCCAAGCATATTTGACGATGAAGACACAGTGGGCTTTAAAGAGTCTGTCAAATTCTTGCTTCCGGTCATCTCCAGCCTGGACTTAGTATGGTCTTGTCCAGGATGAGAAAATACTGGATGTACGTCTAGTCACTCCCTTATCTGACTAAGCAGGGCTGGCTGAAGGTGGCATCTTTAGCATCACTGAACTTCGCGCTTCTCGCTCGTGATGTATACGTTTCGCGTGGATCAACTTGGCGTTTCCCGTTTGCTAAGGCTTTCAGGTGGGAGAATCTCCAGATCAGAAGATGCTTGGGGCTGGGGTTGGAGTCTCTGCATCAGCAATGCCATGAACATTGGTTCCTACCTGAAAAGAGATTAAACATGTATAGCACTACTGATATTTCGAACTAAATTTCACTTGAATCGTTTGAGCAAATGACAAAGGCTACAATTATTATCAAATAAACTTTGCATCACATAGAGGGAAGTTAAGTTCTCAGTGAGAGGGCACTCTGGAGGGAAAAAATATTAAAATATAATTTTACATATTGATCTTAAATACAATGTACTAATAACATATTCATCACAGAACTTTTAGTTTGTGATGTACAAGTAAATATTTCTGATATATTTTGGAACATATTATTTTAAAACATTATGTCTCATCTGGCAAACCTCAAAGCCTTGAAAAAAATTCCCTAACATTCAGTTTTCGACTTATTATCAATATCAGTCTATGAAGAGCAAACTCGTACACATTCACTTTCCTGAAAGGTGTAATAGCAATGAAGCATAAACAAATGAGTAAGTTTTACTCTTACACTTTGGACAGAAATTGTTCCAGTAATTATAATCAATGCCACAAGATCTATGAGGATTGGCGGAAGGACTTACTGTCTCCATCAATGTCTTCACATCTTCTTACGATGTCTTGCAACTAAGGGTAGTTTCGCTTGGCAAGTGCAAGATTCTATTGACGTAAAATGGCCCCCATCTGTTCACCATCTCCTGCACTTTTCTCGGTACAACTGGGCAAAGTCCGCATTGATCTGAAAATAAACACAAAAACTGTGAAATATCAGTGATAAGGAAGTGGAAAATGAAAAACAGAAACGCTTTACAAAAAAAAAAGGAAGAAAACAAATATGCTTCGGGGGTATAAATGGTCGCCATAGCCACATTTCTAGATTTTTATGTAATTAATTATTTTTTATTGGTCTCGAGGGTTGTATTTCATGCTGGAGGAAAAAATGAGACCGATATCTCTGATTTTTGTTTCAGATGTTATCGTTAAAATCAATTTTTAGAAATACCAGGGATTTGCATATCTAAACACCAAGAAGGGATAGTCCTGACAGAGTACTCCTTGGAGTACAAATTATTCAAATAACAGGTAATTTGCATTCCCTTTATCTTAAAAAATATTAAAAGTAAAAAATAAAAAAAAGGCCTCATATATTGTAAAACTTCACTACATTCTCTCACTGGTGTATGTGATGCTTAATGCCAATGTGTAAGAATGTATGTTTACACATTTGGAGACAATTACTTCCTGGAACTATTTCTTTTTATTTTAACTGTCATATCACAAGCGGTGCACCCATGAAATTTAAGCTGAATTATGTATTTATTTTGGAGCAAGCGCCATGAGCGCCTGACTTGGCGGATACCGGCGCTATACAAGACTTCATCATCATCATCATCATACATCTCAGCCAGAAGTGTAGATCTGTAGAATTTTTAAGTCTAGATCCTTCTACTCAAACACAGATCACCACATTGATTATGCTACAAAGAGAAAGACTGGAGTAGAATATCTTTATCCAGGTGCGAAATCTTGTTCCATTGCACGAGTTAATCCCATACATTAAACTTTGTTTCATACAACGCCTTCAACAATAACACTAACAGACGTACAGGTTGTACTAGTTCAAGAAAGAGTCTTGAATTCAGTGCAGAAATGGCAACCATAAGGCCTAGGACAGGTGTCCAGGCCTACTACTGAGTGGTAGTAATAATAGTAGAAGTATTTTCATGGAATGCAAATCAGTAGCACATTCACATTACATACACATGTACGCAGCCGAGTGCAAGTAGCATTGAAGTTGATTATTCCAGTAAAATGACATGATGCACGCTTGATAGTAAGAGTGTTGAGTGCACACGCCAAAGGTAATTGTTTATTGTGACATCAGACTCAGTAGACCTAGTCATGCAATGGAACAGAAACTGTTTATTAATTGTAGACCCCCTATTTTAATATGGGAGTCAATGGAAATTGGTGATGTCAGCCAATATGGCCCATGCGATAGTATACAAATGATGCACAGGATAGAGTGCGTTAGTGGAGATGTAGCCAACTCGAGGGTATTTACAATTGTGAAACATGCACGAGGCGAAGCCGAGTGCATGTTAGTGAGAAATTAATGCACGCACACGTGACTCATTTCAGCGCTTCCAATTGGCTACATTCTTGAACCCATTTTATAAAAGTTTTTACAGTTCAGAGCTTGACGCCACTGCTCTGGCATTGCAACATTGGCGCCCTAAACCCTGGGGCGCTCATCACACAGGGGGCTTCGTGTTTGGGCTGGTCGCAGTTCTATTTTAGCGCCCATAGGGTCTACGTACTATTAGTATTGGTGGCCTATTAACACAACGTTAACACACTAAAAATAAAACCCATCTAACAGCATATGCCCTACATTTTATCACAGCGTAGGGCATGATAAGGCCTAGAACTGTGCCTTTCTACGTAGAAATTGATAAATTAAACCTTACAAGAGTGTAGGAAGGGGTGAACTGACACTACAACTTGTTACTGTTACTCAGTGTTAGACGACAGTTAGGCCTACGCTACAGTAGCCTGTTATGCCCATAGCTTTACCTTTCAGTCAAGACACCAACATCGTAAATCATTAGGTAGAATGCATGGGCGCTTTATAAGAGTCCCTGTATTATTACACTTGTACTTGCAGTTTTGCCGAGATAGAGCCCCCACAATACTAGTATAACGTTAGCCTACATGTAACTTGTTACAATGTTTGGATAGACACATTAGCCATGAACAGCTAACGTTATAGCACTGGCGCTTCAGGGATGGACAGCGCTGTATACAGCGGCAAGGCTCAAACTCGCCAAAAATGTAGGGCGGTTAGTGCACATCTTAACATCTTTTATCTTTGGTTATTGAGTCCCAGAGTTATCAAACACATTCTTGAGCATTCATACAGTAATATGCTCACCTTTAAGCAACTTGGTCAAGCTTCCGTCAGATCATGCCCTCAAAAAACTCCGGCCTGCATGACTTCTGCCTTCAAGACCAACTCAACTGTTCGAGTCAATAGCGTTTGCAAATGGTCGATGGTAGACAAGTACATGTACTATAGTACATGTACACTGAATGTGTGTGTATGACTACGCTATCCATATCCTAGCATCGCATGAAGCAAAGTGACGGCCAGCGCCAATTCCGGTTTTAGGCGGTTCAAGATAGCGCATGACGTCATTTACAAGTCATCTGATTGGCTGAAAGTTTAAGTCCTTGTTAGATTTAGATTGCGAACAGCTTCGACACTCAACTTTTAATCGAAGCCACCTAAAATAAGTCTTAAAGACTTAAAATATTTTAAGTCGTAAGAAAGATTTAAAATTTAAGTCCTAGAAATTAAGAGAGTATAAAAGATACACTATAGGCTGCAGCCACACTGTCAAAAAGATTGCGAAGTTCATATAAACTTCGAGAAGATTTGTGGGGGTTCCAGAAATTCTCTAAGTTTGAGTGGGAAGCTTTGCCACTTGAAGTTTTGTGAGAAGTTTTAGAGAAGTGCGGAGTCTGGCAGTTGGCGAAACTTGGACAACTTTGAGTTGTTTTGCCGCTGTCACTGTGGCTTGAATGTGTAAATTCAGCAGCGAAGGATGTATGAAGAATTTGAAGAAGATGTTGATGAATCTTTCTTTGTTTGGCAAAAAATATTTATATTTGTGCTCTCTTTTTGAATGGTGCATTGTGTCACTGTTGGTACAATGTGTACAGGGTGCCTTCCCTATTAAAACTGTGACCATTGTACCATGCCGTCTTGTTACCTCCGCCAAGGGAGGAGGTTATGTTTTCGTTACTGCTGATTTGTTTGTTTGTCCGTGTGCAAAATAACTAAAAAAATAGTTAACGGATTTGGATGAAACTAACGGGACACAAGTAACAAATGATTTAATTTTGGTAGTGATCCGATGATTTTGGGGGGAATTTTTGAAGGATTTTTTATATTTTGACAGGTAGGTTCAATGAACTTGGGAGTTCAAGCTGCGCATTTTTGAGGTTTACAAATGCGCACTAAAGTGCGTACCATAAAGAGGTATTAAACAAAGGCTTCTATAATGGGAAATCTTGCGATTTTTCAGCATGTATACCTATGGGTGGAAATCACTGATCTCTGTTGAAGAGCCCAAAGAACTTTTGCCCTGTGGTGGAGAGGAGAAAAATCTCTTTGGAAGAGCAAGGTCATCGGTGGAAAGTAGCTGCTTGGCGGAGGTCTGCGCTCTCAGAGTGCTTTTCTAGTTTATCACTGCTCAGTGGAGAGTAGGAAGTTGCGGCCAAACGTGACCTGGCGCATACGATGGTGTTGTAGGAGCCAATAATGGCTGGTATGAAGGAAAACGCAGTCCCAACATGGAAATTACCTTGGACGAAGGCTGTGACATGAAAGGCAATAGTCAAGTGAGAATAGACTCTTGATAAGATAACGGTGTGTGGGTGGTCTAATAATGAATTAAACATGACCTCCAGTGTGCAGCTAGAAATGATGTCTTTCATAAGTACATGTATTAACTCTAGTATCGTATAGAATATCTGTCATACTCCTCAATCGATCATAACTCAGTACCGGTACAGAAACATTGTAGGGAGACCTGAAATAGTGAAGTCAAGAATCAATTGCTCATGAGAAAGTACTGTATACGTCGATTATTTTGCGAGGTTTTTATTTTTCACGAATTTTGCGCGTCAGGAGCTATTCGCAAGAATAAAGACACACAAAAATAATGACTCTAATCCTGATATGAATGTGATGCACATGACAATGTACATTTCTCCGTTCAGCTCAGCACTCCATGATATCGAATTTAACCACTCGCAAAATCATCGGGAAGTCCTGATAGGCAAAAATTTAGACTCGCTATTATCGCTTATAGTAGTTACAGTACAGTATTCTGCACTAAGTCTGTGCAGTTTTCAGGTTCTCATTAAAAAATGGGGAAATGGATACAAATTAGTACAATGTATAAAGTGTTTTGTTTTCTTTTTAATTTCTTTGGGGAAATGTTACTCTTTCCTGGATGATGAATTCAACCATGCTCCCTTGATTTCTTTTTTGTTTGTCTGATAGAATTTACTTAGAACTTTTTTTTTTAATGATTTGCATTTAACAAGAATGTCTGAAAAATATTGTTACCTTCATAGTCATGAAAACATAGGCCAAATTGTTATAAAACGTTGTCATATTCTAACATTCTATTTTTAAGAGTTTGTCATTAGGAATTTCATGAAAACAAAAGGAATGTGAATGTCATTGTAGTTGCAAGTGACCCAGAGGACTGTCCTGCTTGCCACAGGAGGAGTAGTTATGTGACAAAATTTGAGAGGCCTGTATTATAAATGTTGCAGGGTTCCCCTTTAATAGCACTTTGTCTTGATCTGTTGTATTGGTTTCACTGCTGTTTAGATGTATCGTAAGTATGAAAAGAGTGAGGGGTGATTCGTTGACTACACTATCATCTTTGGTTTCTGCATAAATTTTATCAAGTCATCTTCTAGTTTGAATTTGTACTGTGCACCAACTTCTATCTATTCTGTTCTTTATGATGTCTTTCTATTTAGGAACTATGGAACGTTGCAAGCACCCAGCCGCTGTACAACCTGCTCCTGGATCTCAACTTCTACATCTTCCAGTGCATCAACTACTCCGCCGAGCAGGAGGTCCTACTGGATGAGAAGCGGAGACTCTGCGACGTCAAGCCGTTCTGGAGCACACTGCGCGTCATCCGCAAGGCGGGTGACGTTGAGGACAAGGTTTTGAACTCGCAGATTGGTCTCTGCATCGGCAAGAGTAAGTTTGGTTGTATGTTTGCTTGTTTGTACAGTTTGTTGTGGTTATTGCACCCTTAGGCCCAAATTCACGAAGATGGTACAAATGAAACCATGGTTTAAACCATGGACAAAAACCATGGAGCGCCAACATGTCGCATGGAATGTTTCGCTACGAAATCAGTCATTTCGTTGATGAAATGATTATTTTGTAACGAAATGACAGCATTTTGTAACTAAAGGAACACTTCGTCCACGAAATGATAATTTCGTCAAAGTCAAATTTTGTTGACGAAATGACCAATTTCGTAGCAAAATATTCCATGCGACACTTGGCGCTTCATTTTTTTTTTTGTCCATGGTTTAAACCATGGTTTCATTGGTACCACCTTCTTGAATTCGGGCCTTAGTGTGTAGGTTTACTGGAGGGTACAAAGTACGTTATATGATTGAGCAGTCTTGATGATTTAACTGTGCTACCCCAACATCCTGCCTGTTACATTTCTTGTGTGTGCTGTGGATAACTGTTCACTTTTAATCTTGATCAAGATCGTGGTGAACTTCAGGTCCCTAAAAATGTTTCTGGTAATTTTGATTTCATTTTGAAGCCATGAGATTCCATTACTTCATCCTTGAATATCTCATATTGATGAAAGCTTCTTTCATTATGGTTTTTTGGTGCTCTATTATCATAATTCAACTTTAACATGTTTGAAATGCAGTCAAAATTCTACATACTTTTAAAGATTTGATTCCTCGTCTTCACTATTGAAACTCTAGTTTTGCACCAAGTGGTGAAGCTGCAAACATCCCCTATAAATAGTAATGATGCTTTGCATATTTTAAAGTTATCATATAGGCAAATGTTTATAACCCCCTCCCCAGCAGTGATGAAAGAAACAAAAACAAAAACAAGAACTCTTTAAATACGCATCAAATGGTGGCATTTCATTTATGTGTTCTTTGCTACATGCCTTTGATGCTTATGCTCCTTTCTCATGGTAGTGTATATTGCACAGTGTTCATGCACAGTCCACTGAACATCTGTAGCAGTCATTACCAAAATGTACAATAGTATACACCATATAGCATTTTATCATTTTTGCCTGGTTTATTTGATTTTATTTTTAAAATATCAGTTGGACATGCAGAGGATTCATTGCTTTACGCAAGTAGAGCTTATTTCTCTCACACGAGGAGTTGTTTGGAAAACTTGTACATGTACATGTATTCAATTCCCTTGGTCGTCATAAAATTGTATACATAACTTTCAGGTTGTGTTATATCCTGTGCTGTAGGAAGGCACAATAAAAATGTTTTAATTTCAAGCATAACTTTATATTTGCTGCACATAATGTAGCATGGCCCAAATATTTCTTCAAGTTCAAGATCATCATCACTAGCACATTTAGAATTTGAAGGTCTACCATATTTAAGATATTTTTACATTCATACGTAGCTCCATAAATGGCAGAAAGGACAGCCACATGTACTGCATATGTACACTGGTTTTTATTTATGATTGTTATATCTGAATGTTTCCTGCCATTATATAATGCCTACAAATCGTATGCCAGCCACTACAAATAAACAATACATGTAAAGACTTTGAACTTCATTCAGTTTCTTGCAATACTTTTAGGGCGTAGTTACAATATGGGTTCACCAGTTTGTAATCTTCAGAGTTTAAAAGTTAAATAATTGTTATTGTTATTGTTGTTATTGTTATCATCATTATCATCATCATCATCATCATCATCATCATCATCATCGTCATCATCATCATTATCATTTCTATTTCCATTATCTTGATTATCATATTTTGCTCATCATTATCTTCATAATTGCTGCTCGGATTTATGCAATTGTACATATGTAGGCCTCCATGAATACGACCAGATGAAGAACCAGGAGGTGCACGACTTCCGCAGCAACATGCGACGCATGTGCATGGACGTGCAGCGGGACCACATGAAATGGTCTTGGGACCGGAAGGCCATGTACCTGTTTCCGCCCCAGGTGGACTCCAGCCCGGTTGCAGAGAGCAGCCCAGAGCAGTTTCTGGTCAACATGCGGTTCTCCTCCAGTCTGGTAAGGACTCCCTTACGGGGCAGTACATATTAAAACTATTGTTTACCACTTGTCCGATTAGAGAAGCAGATTTACAAATTGTTGCAGAACATTTGCCTGAACATGCCCAAACAGAAAGTCCAAAAATATTAGAGAAAATGATATAGAAAATCACTTTGCAAGTCAAGGGCTTGATAAAACATGATAATTTGAATAAACAGCACACATGGATGCACATGCTCAAACACATTGTGGTATTAACAAACTTGGTTCAATTGAGTGTTGGTGTTGCATTGCATTGAAACTTCTTCACATAAGTGATGGAAAGTTTTGCTGAAATGAAATCAAAGTGCATTGCATCACGTAACAGTCATTACTTCATGGCTTCTGTATTGTTGACCTCGTTGGTTTAAAAGGGGGGAAGTGAAAGAAGGTGGCTTTAAAACTTTTGCTTGCCCAGTGTGGGCAAGCATTTTCTCTCATTGTTCCAGAACTCTTGCCTACCTTTGATTTTAACTTGCCCCTTGCACTTTGGCAAGCCCTTATCTAGCACCTTGCCCTCAACCCCTCCCCCTCCCCCCCCCCCCCCAATGACAACACTAGTTTGGATACCATTTGCCCCGAATGCAATACAAAACCAGGGCGTCCCACCTGCATTACATGTAGCGTGCATTGAAAATGTGCTGGTACAAAACCTGGTGCATGAAAATTATTGAAACAAACCGACAGACACTTATATATCCTTGTTTTGTAAAACCATCTGCTCTACTCTGTTGTTTACGCTCAGCAAATAAAATGCAATAAAGTTTACTCTCTCCTACACATATATTTGTCACTGTGTGCTTGCACAGAATATGATGGGGACCTTTGAATATTTTTATGTGTGTGAATGTATGTGTGTTTGTGTCAGTTTGTCATTGTGTCTGTCTGTAAATCTCCATGGCCGCCTGTAGGCCTATCTCTTCAACTTTTGTTCCTCTTTTATCTTTCATTTCTCCCCCCCCCCCCCCACACACACGCACATTAGCACACTCTCACCCAAAATTGTCATGTACTACCTCAGATACATTATATCTGTTGACTTGAGGAGTGACTTTGTCCTGCCTCAAGAAAATGTAAGTTTTCTGATCCAAAGCCAATCCGCTTTATGATTGGCAAATGAGGATTTAGGGAGGGCCTTTAGGATTTAGGGAGGGCCTTTAGGATTTAGGGAGAGCCTTTAGCAATGCTGAAACATGGTGGCCACTGTGAACGATAGAAAGGTCAAGTGAAATTCTTTGCTTTCTGGGATTCTAGAAAAAAACCCTTTTCACTGGATGATTGAAGGTATTGTTTATCATTGGGAGCACATATCACATTTGATGCATATAATAGGTCAGGGGCCCCTTTCATAGATTGAACTTGTTGCCAGTGACAACTACCACATTTCTATGACAAATTTGCTCTCAGCCAATCAGATGCAAGGATTTCAGTAGCTTGTCACATCTGTGACAACTTGTCACTGATAACGAGTTTTATGAAACGGGACCCACTGGTGTATCACAAAACATTTTACCATGTAAAAATTTTGCAGTAAAGGCTAAAATATATGGGGATATCGTTATTATTCTCAATAAACCATACCAGTAGATGGTTTATTCTAGAAACAATTTTATTATACAATTCTGTTGTTCACATTGTTTTTTTTTTGTTTTTTTTTTGTTTTTTTTACAATACAGCTGTACTTAACTTTGATTATACGGATTGCCATTTTAGCATTGGTTGTTTCTATCCCTAACTCACATTTCAGAACTATTTTGAAGCACTAGAGCTGGGTTTCTGTTTCATCTGCAAATGGTAAATAATGCCTTAAACAAAGCTTTCCAGATAAGCAATGCAACTCTGACTGTGCTGCTCCCTCTCTGATCGTGACACTCTTTCTTTTATTTTATCCCAATCGCCTCCTCCACTCAGTCAACAACGTCACTCCTAAGGGTGAACAGTCGGGACCGGCCAGAGGACCTTGTGCAGAAGGCCCAGAAGAAGATGTACCAGCAGGCCACGCAGGCCGACGATTACGTCCTCAAGATCCGCAGCTGCGAGGACTTCCTCCTCGGACGTCACCCGCTCATCAACTACAAGGTCAGCCTCTCTCTCTTTCTCTTTTTAATACTGATGTTGGCTCACGGTATGGAGGGAAACTGGCATATTTACAAATAATATTTATAAATCCATTGAAAATTTTTTGAAAAGTTTGGACACAAGACATGAATATCTAGCCAGAAATACTGTGTGCACCAAATATTTTGTGAGGTTTGTATTTTCACAAATTTCACGAGTCAGGTGCCATTCATCAATTTAAAGACACACAAAAATATTGACTCTGATCTAGATATGATTGTGACGTGCACGTATACATGTTTCCCTCTCAGTGCTTTACTCCACGATTGCGAGTTTAACAATACTCGCGAAATTATCAAGAAGTCGCGATTCGCAGAGAGTTAACCTCGCTATTAATATGGCATATACATTGTACAGTGGTTGAAACTGCTTGCCAAACATACAAATTTGCTTGCACAAAAGCACTTCACAGAAGATGAATGTAACTACTCCCTGTACGGGAATGAAAAATTCCATTGCCACCTCGACAAGCTCTGGACACATTTAATTGGGTGTGAACACATAGGCAAAGACATTGATATTGATGAGGCATTACTAAAGATCTCATATTTGTGTTATCATGCCGGTTGCCAGCTATAATTGTGTCTTTGCATGCCTCGAAGTTATTGGTTTAACAGTGTGTTTAATCTGTGTCATTTTTATCAAAGTAAGTTGATTTACAAGCAATTTGAGGCATAAATCCAAGTTTCTTCTCCCAAATGCACCCTTCGTAACCCAGTACATCCGGAAGACGCTCAAGGTGGATGAGAAGCCAGAGCTGATCCTGATCCACAAGTCGGAACTGAAGGTGGACGAGCGGTGCCAGGACCCGATGTTCAACGTCCTCTCCCAGAAGGAGGAGGAGGCCCCGCCCCTACCGTCCAAGCAGAGCCGTTACGTCAGCTGGGACATCGATGAAAAAGTCAGCGTCACCTTCCATAGCGCCAAAAGTGTCAATGTCATCGAGAGGTCGGGGGTACGTTTACGGACTTTTGATTTTCTAAGAAATCCCCAATATGATACCTTTCCATATCACCAAGAAAACTGCATGGATGTTCACAATCACTTTTTTTATTGCAACTGATTGACAAATTGCCTTACATTGATGTAAATAAGCACTGAATTGATCAGTGTTTTAGTAGTAGCCATGATAAAAGAAATCATGGGCGTACATACTGGAGCAGGACTTGAACCTATGACCTCCTGATCTCTGGACAGGCGTCATCTCCACTAGACCACCGAGCTTCTGCCTGACAGCAAGTCTTGGTTCTATTCCTTATGGCATGCAGTGGGTACTGCGTAATTATTCAAATTCATGAAATTCTTCATGAATTTGAATCGTTATTTTTGTTTTCATTTCATGAAAGAGTATAAAGATAAGATTCTGTTAATAGCACAACTCCACCATGTTGTAGCTCAGAAGTCACCATGATTTAGGTTTGTCTTTCTTTTTTTCCCTGTCATGCCATGCTTTAACTATTTTTTCTTACCATATACAGTGTAATTCAAAACTACCTGGAGATATTGCAGTGAGAGTTCAGTGATTTGAGGGGAAAATGATGAAATCATATCAAATTTACAATAATGAGGGATAACGTGTATCAAATTTTTCCACCTGAAATGTTGAAATAGAGCCTAAAGTGGACAAATATTTGACAAATCTTAATCAACTTTTGTAGTGCATGTGTGAAATGCAAATTTTTCAATGTCTTTCAATCTAGCGGTCTATATATCTATGACTCTGTCTGCCTGTCTTCCTATCTGTTTTGTATCTATCTTTACCTATATTGATCTGTATGTTGATTTTTTTAAGATTGAACCTCATTTTAACAGGCTGCTTTGGACCACTGAAGCTTTCTTGCTTTATCAGCTATCTTGTTATAATTCTATGTATCTATATATGTATTCTATATATCTATGAATCTGTCTGGCTGTCTTCCTATCTGTTTTGTATCTATCTTTACCTATATTGATCTGTATGTTGGTTTATTTAAAATTGAACCTCATTTTAACAGGCTGCTTTGGACCACTGAAGCTTTCTTGCTTTATCAGCTATCTTGTTATATCAGGGATAAAAACAAAAGAATATATTAGGGGAATAGAAGGTACAAAATTACCTCACAGTAGCAGTAATGAAAACAGGAGAGTACTAGGTAATGGGACATGCATAATTACCTTGCTATATTGGGTTTGTTTGTTTGTTTGTTCATTTGTGAGAAGATGGCTAGATAGCCCATATTCAGTTACACTGGGTAAAGCTGGTCTTCCATGGGGTCCAGTTGGATGTGAGGTGAGACCACTTCATCCGGTTAAACACCCTGCTCTTTGCGATGAATGAATGAAGCGGTATCTTTATACGTGCACGAATTGTAACTCTCTCACACACGGGACCTCCATTTTATGTCCTATCCGAAGGAAAGAGTGTTTTGCCTCTTGCTAGAGGAGATCTTATGATTACACACAACATTGCTCAGTCCAGACTCGGGTATCAACCCGGGTCGCTTAGGTCGGAGGCAGACGTGCTACCGACTCAGCGAATTCACCACCCTATTAATCTTTCTATAATGAAATGCCACCATATCTAATCATCTCTCTATCCACTTCTCATTTTTTCCTCCACCCAGGTGAAAGTAAAAGCGGGTGTGTTCCACGGAGGGGAGGAGCTGTGCACCTTCTTCAGCTCCAAGGAGGTTGAGGGTCCCGACCCAACCTGGGAGGAGACCTACGAGGCGGACATCAGGGTCAGTGACCTGCCCCGCATGGCCAAACTCTGCATCCTAATCTACACGTACAGCAGCAAGAAGCTGGCCAAGAACACATCAGCCGGCCAGCTCAACCAGGAGAAGACCAAGAAGAGGAATGTTCGCAAGGTAGGGAGGGTTATTTTTACCTCCGCCAAGGGAGGAGGTTATGTTTTCGTTACCGTTGGTTTGTTAGTTTGTTTGTCCATGTGCAATATAACTCAAAAAGAAGTTAACAGATTTGGATGAAACTTTAACAGGAAAGGTTGAGAATTGCACAAGTAACAGATGATTAAATTTTGGTAGTGATCCGAGATTTTTGGGGGAATTTATGAAGGATTTTTTATATTTTGGCAGGTAGGGTCAATGAACTTGGGAGTTCAGGCTGCGCGTATTTGAGATTTGCATGTGCGCACTCCAGTGCATGCTCTACATCGTAGTTTCTGCTAGGGCAAGGCGCGCCATCAGCTTAGGGTTTATGATGTAACAAAGGCTTCTATATTGGGAAATCGGGCGACTTTCACGCACACAATGCTATAAGTACGTATGGGTGGAAATCACTGATATCTCTATGGAAGAACAAGATCAGTGGTGGAAATGAGCTGCATGCTTGGCGGAGGTCTGCGCTCTCAGAGTGCTTCTCTAGTTTTGACATTTTTTTTTCTTGAGTGGCGACGTGGAATAACTTTTCTGCTGAGTTATTCTGTCAGTAGATCATCGGTGTGATTTGAATTCCTGTTAAAGGGGCATAGTCCCGGTAGTGTAGAGGGCGCTGTTGATTATACTGCCGATCATCGTTAGCATTGATACGAAGATTACCGAACTTGAGCTGTCATCAAGAGTAAAGTGCGTAGCTGTTGCTAGGTAACGTTGCCTTCGTTGTCTTCTCTGCGCATCGCGCAGTCTGTAGTAATGCCAGGGTGCGTGCATATGTGCTTGTTACTATGACATCATAAAAAAAGTTTGCTAAAGCTGTCATCCCCCTCAGCCGAATCATGAGCCGAACTGTGATCCAACCACTGACTACAGTGAATCGGACTTCTTCGGACTCGGGGAAGTGGGCCAAAGCGTAAGCGCTAAAGAGGAGTCGATAGCGTAGGTCTCTATAGGAAACTTGCGCCGTGCGCCCGCGTATGCATTTGACTAAAACACCGGGACCATGCACCTTTAATTGATAGATCAATGCTAAGGGTATTACCTATTAGGAGGCTTTACAGAGGGAGCTGTGTAGATTAGTTTCTGCTATGTAACATTATATACTCAGATCCCCAATGAGATTGCGAATAGCTTGTCAGGTGTTAGGCTGAATTCTAAAAGTTTGTTCATTGCAGTATCATGAGAGTTTGATTCAGAGTCTGCTATGCGTGTACACAGTAACCATATGGTCAGAACAATACAATATTCGATACAAATGTGTTTGACGAACTTCGAAAATTCAGGGTTGTTTAGCGCAGTGGAGTGATGTGTTGACGACAGCGGTCTGGTGTTTATTCTGCCACCTGTTCGCAACCGTGTAATGTAAGAAAGACATAGACCATGATAACATACAGCAGTAGCGATGATACGTGTGAATATTTTGAAAGTTTGCGCAGCATGTTGACCTCTGTGTATCTTGGTCCACCCAGGAGGTCGTCCCCATTGCGTGGGTGAACACCACCTTCTTTGACTACCGGTCCCAGCTACGTACGGGGCAGACCAAGCTCTACATGTGGCCCGCCTCGGAGGCGGCCGACCTCAACCCCCTGGGTCCCTGCGAGTCCAACCCTAACCGGGATGACACCACCTCCATCGAGCTTTCGTTCCACCAGTACAGGCAAGGCACTGTCTCTTACCCGACGTTCGACAAGGTCCTCGAGAGGGCGGCAGATATTGCTCGCAATATTGACGCTCCATTCCAAGCCCCATCGGTGAGTCACTTTATTCTCTTCTTTGTAAACGTTTGAATCTTATCGTCAAAATCTGCAGCCCTTGACGCACATACACGTATTCATATAATCTCGTAAGAAGCGCCATGCCTTTTTGTTGAGAACAGTCGGTCTGTACATCAAGCACATTTGTATTCCTCTAGTCCTTTGCCTATTGTATGTCTGGTTATAAAGGTACAGTTTACCTTTGTTAGCAGTGATTTAAAAATGTTCGAGATATCACATTGGATACGTATGTGTAGGTCAGTTGTATCACAAAACATCCTACCATGTGAAAATTTTGCAGTAAAGCCTGAAATATAGGGAGATATAACTATTTTTCTCAAACCATATACTGTAGACGGTTTATTCTAGAAACATTTTTTTTTAATGACTATTTCTCACATTTCACAATACTTAACATTAATTATACTGATTAAAATTTTTGCATTGGCTGTTTCTGTCCCTTACTCATATTTTAGAACTATTTTGAAGCACTAGAACCAGGTTTTTGTTTCATCTGCAAATGGTAAATTATGCCTTTAAAGGGTGTGTATAGTTCTGGTCGAGGTGAAAATTTAGCTTTTAATGTTTTGTGAGATATTGTGAAAGCACTCTATGAGATGTCAAAGAACATGCGGTTCTAAGGGGTATCAAAAGTTTATTCGATGAAAATCGGTTCTGAAATGGCTGAGATATCCAAAAACAAGGTGAAACAAAGAGATACTAATAAAGTTGGGGCATGTCGCCTTTTATTATTAGCACTTATTTGGATATCTCAGCCATTTGAAAACCAATTTTCATCAAATAAACGTTGAATCCTTCTTAAAATTACATGCTCTTTCATATTTCATAAGAGGCTTTTCATTATCTCACATAGGAATGTTCAAAACATGAATCCCTACCTCAACCAGTACTGTACAGTCCCTTTAAGCAAAAATGCAGCACAGTTTGTTTTGTACATGATGTGTGGTATACCATATTTCACATGCTTGTATTGTCTGTACCTCTGAATAGTTTTCACAAGCAGGCACAGGATTTCAAGCCCAATTAGTACGATTTCTTTAGATGCTACTACTATACAATGCTGCACAGATGCAAGGAACTTGGGTGTCATATTTGATCACAATCTGTCTTTGAGGACTCATGTGAACAGTGTGTGCAGATCAGCCTCATTTGCCCTACACAAAATTGGCAGCATCCGCCAATTTCTGACGAAAAAGACAACCCAGAGACTCGCTCAGGCACTAGTTATGTCTCGCATTGACTTTTGCAACAGTCTCTTGTATGGTCTGCCTGATGCGTTAATCAACAAACTGCAGAGAGTTCAAAATTCAGTTGCCAGGCTTATTGCTAAACGTCGTTCACGTGAGTCAGTTACCCCACTACTGAGAGAACTGCATATGTTAAGAATCCGCGAACGAATTAACTTCAAGATTCTTTTGTTAACTTTTAAATGTTTGCGAAATATTGCACTGGTTTATCTTCAACAGTTGATAACTGAATACCTACCCTTCCGGAACTTGCAGTCTAATCAACAAATCACTTTTAATACCTCCTCCTGTCAATACACAATCTTATGGTTTTAGAGCTTTTCAGTCAGCATCACCTCAACTCTGGAACAGTTTACCTGAATGCTTGAAACAAACAGACTCAGTAGACAAATTTAAATCCATGTTAAAAACGTATTTGTTTATTGAGTAGTATTATGACTGTGTCTCATGTCTTATACCGTGTCTGAAACTGTACCCTCTTCTTCTTTCTCTCTTTCCTTTCCTGTTCTTCCCTTTCTATTGTTTCCTTTTTCCCATATCGCTTAGAGACATTTTATGTAATAACGCGCTATATAAATGTTGTGAATTATTATTATTATTAATAGTAATGACACTGTATGCAGGGCTGGTGGAACCGGGCCGGTGGGGGGGGGGGGGGGGGGCTCTTTTTTTGCACCGTAGGGCACTTTTTTTTGCACCATAGGGCACTTTTTTTTTTTGCACCATAGGGCACTTTTTTTTTTGCACCATAGGGCACTTTTTTTTTGCACCATACAAAGGAATACATAAGGTGTCACCACTTTGGGCACTAGAAGAAGTAGATAGAAACCTCTTAGTCTGAGTGCGGTTAGGCTTTGGTTTTGCACTGAAGACCTTATTCATTTTTTTTATTGTCAGCTGAAAAAAACCCAGAAGTGGCTGCCTACAGAACTACAGAAGTTGCGCTGAAGACTTCTTTTTTTTTTGCTCGTTAGCGTATGAAACCCAGAAGTGGCATCAGAAGTCTGAAGTGGCCTCCCCTTCCCCCACTTTTGAAATTGTGGCACCGGCCATGATATTTAATTCATGTTTATACTTGTAAGACTTATTAATCAATATTTTTTTTTTAATTGCTTTTAGTACCGGTAGTAATAGTATGATTATTGCTTCTGCTGATATTATCTTAGTATTGTTACTGTTTTGATACAATAGTTACTACGATTATTTCATTTGTCACTGTAGCATTATCTTTGTACTGTTAATGTTATTCTTAATTTTTTTTTCTATTATTTTGCTATACTTGCTGCTCAAATATAGTTTGGAAGAGGTATATACTTGATTATACAGTGTAGTATATTTACTAAGTCAAAAATATGAGGGACTTGAAATAGACTCACAATACTTGCTACTTTTGAGTTGAGTGATGCTTTGTTCGTGCCAATGAAACGGGAACATTTACATCTGTAATTCATTAATATAGTGTGGGATATCATTGTCCTGTGTAGGCCCTATTAAAAGTCATCACGTTGTATTTTGTGGTTGTTGTTGAGCAGGAGGAGTCCACGCAGCTCCTGCGCCAGATCGTGGAGAAGGATCCCCTGGAGCCCCTGAGTGAACAGGAGCGGGAGGACCTGTGGGAGGCTCGGCAGGACTGCCGGGACACGCTCCCCCACGCCCTACCCAGGCTCCTCAAATGTGTGCACTGGAACCACAAGGACGAGGTGGCACAGGTGTGTGCAAGTGGTCGTGCTTGACATGAATCATTATGGGTTGGACTAAGGAGGGCTCACCTGTGTATGGTTAATACCTATAGTGACACATATTACTATGGATGGGACTAAGAATAGCCCATCTACAAACTGTAGGCCCTATGTTTTGTTTATACCTATGCCAACACGTATAATTATGGGTGGGACCTATGAGAGCTCATCTGTGTATGGTTGATGTCTGTGCAAACACATACTACTCGGGGTGGGACTATAAGCAGAGCCCAGCCATGCATTGCTGTTGCCTGGCCCTGCCACCTTGTCAATAGGTATTACTAAGGCTAGAGTTACAAGTGTAATTCACATATTGGCGTGATGCCCAGATTATACATGTATGCAGGACGTGGTAGCACACTATTTACAATTGTACCATCAGAGGATAATTACACTTGGTCTATTAGCAACCTTTTTTAAAAAGGCAGTGAGGGCAAAATTCTGATGATATGTTTAATAGTGGATCCATGCCTGAATTGAACATGCAATTGTACTGTTGTTACTGGTACTGATTTTCATTTCCTTATTTATAATTTGTTTTTTTATTGAAACAACATTCCGTCGACCTTTGTTTTTATGGTTGTACAATCATATGTCTTTAATATTCATGACATAGACCTTAAAAATAACATATTACATACGTGAAAGCTGTTATTGCCCTCACAGGTGAAGCATATATGTTAGGATATTATTGTACCCTGAAATTACATGAATTTTTTGTAAATACCCTAAACATTTTTTTTTTTCCAGTGGCCTCACTAAGAACTTTCTTCATAGATATGAACTGTGAAGAAGAAAAGAAATATAATGAGACTCTAAAATGTTAAAGATAACTCACATGGTGTGTTATGTCTTACTTTTATAATCATGTTAAACCTTAGCTGTTTTTCTTCAAGCTCATCTTATTATTTTCTATTTTCAACTATTAAATGCAAACACTATAAAGGAGAGTTTGACTCACAAAGTCAAACAGTTTCACTGGATGACAAATTATTTCTGTTTTCTCAAAAACTCTTCCCCAAAGATGCAAGCACTGCTACAAATATGGCCGCCCCTCAAGCCAGAGGAGGCGATGGAGCTTCTAGACTACCGTTACCCGGACGTCTCTGTCAGACAGTTTGCGGTAGAATGTCTCAAGTCACTTACGTAAGTCGTCTCACAGAGCTGTGTTTGAATGATTACATATCATCCCATTTCCACCAAGAAAAGAGAATGATAAATTGATATATTACTTCTAAAGTTTGCATCAACGAGCCTCAAAAAAAAAAAAAAGTGTGAACAAAGTGCAAAGATTTCTTCTGTTTTGTGTGAAATACCGCTTTTTATTTTCATCTAATTGCTAACCTTTCCGCTCTCAAGTGTATGCTTATAGGATACAGCCTTTTTTTTTTGCAATTACCCCCCCCCCCCAGATTGTACCTTTGAATTATTTCTCTTTATATCAATGTACCGTGTAATTTGTATTATTACGTAATTGTCAATATTTTGTATTCACCAAGTCTATTAATTCTTCTTTAAAAATCCTTTGATTTGTACAAAAGAAAAATGTATTTGTATATGTAGATGAATGATTTGTTTTAATCTGATTTGAGTTAAGTGATATGGTAACGGTCAATCAGCAAAGCCCTGTCTGTGTTCTTTTCTCTCCCACAGTGATGACCAGTTCTCTCAGTATCTTCTCCAGCTAGTCCAGGCCCTGAAGTACGAGACCCACTTGGATTGTGCCCTTGGCAGGTTTCTTTTAGACAGGGCCCTCTCGAACCAACGCATTGGACATTTCCTCTTTTGGCACTTGAGGTAGGCATAACAAAAAGGGCTTGTTTGTAGAGCTACGAGTTGTGTTTCAGTAGGGATTGACAGCTTTGTTTATAAGCCATTTTGGATTTATATCTTGTGCATGAGCACATAGAAGTCAGGTGTCATTGCAAAAAGCAACAAAATGTGACAGAGAGTTGTAATGACCAATGTCAGTGACACAGCGCCTGAGCAGTTTCTTTACATTGCAATGAAAGAACATTCCCGAACATTCCAGGCACAGTTGTAGCTTGCAAACAGCTACATTTTTTCTTCAGTGTAAGATTATTGATTTTCTATTCTAGATGGGCAACCTGATTCAGGATTATGATTTGTGTTTTGAAAACAAAACAAAATTGAGTAATTACTAGCAATTCTTAGGACTTTTGCATCAACCCCACACATTGTACATATATTTTGTCCATAAAATTGTGAACATTTCCAGAGAAATAGAAGTGCTGCTCTTGCACACGACAGATGCCTGGGTCACATTTTTCATAAAATTCTCCCTGCTCTGTACAATTGTTCCTTAGGGCGGAGATGCACCAGGCAGCTGTTACCACTCGCTTCGGCCTGATGCTGGAGGCGTACTGCAGGGGGAGCATGGCTCACATCAAAACACTTAGCAAACAGGTGAGGCAAACCCAGAATAGACCTGTTTGGCATTGGCTCTTTTTTTTTTATGTTATCTATTTCCATCATAAATACCTAACAAAAGTTGATTTATGCACTGATGCAGCAATATATTCTAAATAATTACATATTTAGAGCAAGCTACAAATGATAGGTATCATCAGTGTGATGGACAGGATCTGAGAACACATGGGAAGGAATAATATAACACAGTCATGCAGGTCTTTTGATGAAGTGGAAAAATACAATAGGGAACATGTATAAAAATCTGTGAGGTTAGGTGATTTTCACTCATGGTGAAGTCTGTCTGTGGCAGCGTGTAGAGAAACTAAAGTACAATATATATCATTCTTGGCACTGCGGCTGTTGTGAGTGCACTATTACCTTTTAATAGCAGGTGGCAACATTTTTGTGTGTTGTTAAATTCGCGGTCCAACGGTGATTTGCAAAATTTGTGAAAATAAAGGCTTAATGTACAGTATACAAGCTTGTTCAAAATGTATTCCTACATTATGATATGACAGTGTATGAAGCACAGATAATATGCCAGACTATTCTACAGTCACAAAGCTGATGATACAATGTACATGTGATGGCAATCTGAGAAGAGTTGAGAGAGAGAGAGAGAGAGGTAGGTAGGGGAAGTGACCATGCTGACCTTTGACCTTCGACCTTTCCAGGTAGAGTCGCTGAACAAGATGAAGAACCTGAATGAGCTGATCAAGTCCAAGCAGGCCAAGCAGCAGGACAAGTCGGACCTGCGGCTCATGATGAGGCAGGTTCTCGAGCAGGAGTCCTACGCCGACACTCTCTCCAACTTCATCTCACCGTCTTCCCCCTCCTACAAGCTCAAGTGTCTCAGGTACACTGTAGGACTCATGAGGGCGGCATCACCCATCATCAAACCCCTGCTCTTCACATCTGAAAAATGAATCTTAAAAGCATAATTTACCATTTGCAGATGAAACAAAAACTCAGTATCAGTGCTTCAAAATAGTTCTAAAATGTGGGTTAGGGATCGATATAAACAACCAATACAAAACTTTAAACCAGTGTAATCGATGTTAATAAGTATTGTTAAATGTACAAAATGTGAACAATAGTTTAATATAATAAAATGTTTCCAGACTAAACCATCTACAGTTACGGTTTAATGAGAAAAATAGTGATATCTCCGTATATTTTAGGCTTTATTGCAAATTTTTTTACATGGTAGGATGTCTTATGACACAACTGACCGACACATATGCATCAAAAGTGATATCTTGAACATTTTTAAAATCGCTGCTCCCAAAGGTAAACAGGACTTGTAATCATTTCTGCACTTTCCTCCCAAATTGGCACAAATGTCTGGAAACTAATTATCAGAGAAGGGAGATTACCTAATCCCCCTAATCCCTGTCGTGTCATCAAGGCATTCCTCTTGGACTGAGGCACATTGCTTTGACTGAGTGGGCTTGATAACTAAATACAACTAGGCCAAGTTTTGATGGAATACTGAATGCTGCTGACAAAGCTTGTAAAGTAAGTTAAGTGCCAGGGCACATAAAAAGTGGAGGAACAATGTACAGGAAGACCACACTAGTATGTATGGAACTCAGACACACAGTCTTGTAGGAGCTACAACTGGGACTTCCTTGATCTTTGAATTTCAGTATAAACTAAAGTTATCATGCAAAGTTCTTACATCTGTGTTGTAGTACATGTATTATTGGTAGAGTTTGTAGTCTGCCTCTTTTTTTCTTTTTTTTTTTCAATACTTCAACTCACTTGAAGGCTAAGGCTAAGAAATCAAAAGCTGTTGTTTATGATGCACAGGCTATAATTGAGTATATGAATATAAGGACGACCCAAGTCCATGGAAGACCATTTCGAGTAAACTAAAAAAAACTTCATATCTTTTTTATTTGTCCAATAATATTCTATTTAACTGTGATGGGAAGGCAACATTGTATATACAAATTAGAACATATATTATTATGACAATTAACATTTAATTGTGGAGAGGCCATTTTGTGTGATGGACTTGGGTCGTTCTATGATTCATATACATGATATTCTGCTATAGAGATGAGAGAAGGACGAGAGAGGGCGCTATTATATGAATGTAAGAATGACCCAAGTCCTTCATTCTTACATTAATATAAGATTTAACTCATTCATTTCAGGCACTTCCGGGGGTAATTAGGATTTATCATTTATACACAAGATGAGTCCATGCATAAGCTACAATTTCCCATGTCAAACTGAATTTGGCCAAAAATTGGACTTGGCTCGTTCTTAGATTCAGGTCTTCAATTGCAACCACATTTTGCTTGCGGCCTTATACTGCTGCATGATGTTAAGCCATAAAGTGAGTGGGATTTAGGGGTCATTGATTTCTGCTACTTTTATTTTTTGCTCCCACAGCCTTGACGATTGCAAGTTCATGTCATCCAAGATGAGACCACTTTGGCTTGTCTTCAAGAACGACGATCCAATCGGGGACGACATCTACCTTCTGTTCAAGAATGGAGACGGTAAACATGCCTCTGGACATTACAATTCTCGATATCGCCAATACCTAGGTGCCGTGCGCAGAGCTGCATTTTAGATGCATTATGGGATAGCTCAGGGGACAAACCTTCCCCGTTTTTGTCTGCACATGCACTCGGGTCATGTTCTGTCTTTATCGAGGGGTATTTTTTGTTGAAGATTTCATTGCTTTCCATCATGTGACCAGCACACTGCAGCCTAGCAGTAGTGAACCATGACTCTAGTGCCCGCAAATCAGAAAAAAATTAGAAAATTTCAATTCTTTTAAAGCTGAATTACAGCCAAGAAGAAAGGATTAACAATGTAAAAGCAGACAAATAACTCCGTTGAATTGTATGGGATGTGCGACACGCATGAGACAACTGCAAGGAACAATGGCACCGAGAAATCCCACAGTGCATCTGTGACAGGGCTCTTCAGCGTGCGCAGAAGTTTTTCTCTGCATTGGCAATACTGAGAATTACTCTCTTAACATGTCTATGTCATCGATTTCTTACCATGCCTGCATTCTCCACACACCTTGAAGTCTCCTGCTTATTCTATTTCTATTTTGCTAGATCTTTCTTGTCAAACAGTTTGTGAAAGTCTTATCTGTGTAGTGAGTGCTATGTCATAGCTTAGTTGAAAGTTTCATCCTCTTTTTCTGAAACGCTTTTCTTTGTATATGTGTATTTCTTTCCCCCCCCCCTCATTCCTATACAATCATTCCTCTGTCATTGAGGTATTTCTCTTCATTATATCATTTTTTTATGCCTCCGCAACGAAGTGGCCGGAGGCATTATGTTTTCGGGTCGTCCGTCCGTCCGTCCGTCCGTCCGTCCGTCCGTCCGTCCCGTTTTGTTTTTGTCGATATCTCAAGAACCGTGTGGGGGTTTTACATCAAACTTGGTATGAGGGTATATCCTTGGGGGATGATACTTTGTGTGGATTTTAGGGTCACAGGGTCAAAGGTCAAAGGTCACAGGTTATTTTGTGAAAAAAAAAAATTGAAATTCCACATATTTCTCCATATCTCGCAGATGGTTCAAGGTATCTTCATAGAACTTAGTATATATGCTTGTACCGATGGGCAGTGATTATCTAGGGAAGTTGGGGGTCATGGGTCAAAGGTCAGGGGGGTCAAAGGTCAAGGTCAACTCCTCAAAATATCACTACTTTCCTTAAAATGCAATATGCCTGAAGGTTTTTTTTTTTTTTTTTTAACTGGATGTATGGCATGTATTACCCAATATACATTTTTTGGGAAGTTTCTTGCCAAAAGGTCAAAGGTCAAAGGTCAAGTGAAAGTGCTAAATTGCACTTTTTCCTCCATATCTCGAAAGTAACTCAAGGTATCATCATGAAACTTACATATTTATGCATGTTCTACCTAACAGTGATTCTCTGTGGAACTGTGAGGTCAACGGTCAAAGACCAGGTTTAGATAATGCTATTTTCCCATTTGATACTGAAATTATACTTTTTCTCAATACCTTGAAAATTACTCAAAGCATAAACTTATAAAAGGGTCAAAAGTCAAGTAGAAATCATTAGTTCCCCAAATACCTGCACTCTGACATTTGAATAATTCATCCAATTGAACCTAGTTCTAGGAAAGTGAACATTCAGCACATTTGTGGCAAACCTGTCATTTTAATATTTTGCCAATTGTGTGAAACTGTCATCACACATTGTCAAGACATTGTACTATAGACCTATTAGGAGAACCATGCATGATGGCGGAGGCAT
The DNA here is from genome assembly GCA_033980235.1 of Diadema setosum. Lineage (NCBI taxonomy): Eukaryota > Metazoa > Echinodermata > Echinoidea > Diadematoida > Diadematidae > Diadema > Diadema setosum. The sequence continues at coordinate 28,177,242 of CM067077.1, read as the reverse complement.
ATCAGTCGCCGTAGCGATATATCTAGTTTTTTCTGAAGTAGAATTAAATCAAGTCTGATACTTTTACTCCCACATGTCATGGAAACCAGCACTTTTTTTTTATGTCTCCGCCACAAAGTGGTGCCGGAGGCATTATTTTAAAACTTGAGTGTGAAAGAGGAAGTGTCGCAAACATGAAACAAAAAGCCCATTACCAGTCATAAAATAGGTTCCATGACATTTACTTCCATGACATTTACTTCTGTGACAATTGCTCCCATGAAATATCTGCATTCTAAAGCCAAACATAAATTCTACTCACAAACATAACCCTAAAACTCATCCTAATCCTCACACCAAGCTAAACTTAACATCCTGTCACAACCCCAACCCTAGCCCTAACCCTAAATCCTTGGCGAAAGTACAGTAAGATCGGAGCATATTGTCACAAGAGCAAATGTCTTGTCACCTGTAGACTAAGATCTGACTGTAGTACACCGTACGCATTGTCTCATGTTACGTGCTTTCAGTTTTGTGTATTCTCTGTCCCTTCTGGTAGACTTACGCCAGGACATGCTGACACTCCAGGTGATGCAGATTATGGACAACATCTGGCAAGAGGAAGGACTGGACCTGAGGTAAGGGCGTGGCAGTCTTAGGTGCCAGTGTACCTGCAGGGCAGCAGCAAATGAAAAGCTCCCGTGAGGGGGGATGCAGAATTTTTGCGATATCTGACAAATTCACATCTGTCTTTTTATACCTAATTCAGTTCCACACAGGGGAAATTACCTCTTTTATGAAGATTGTTGCAAGGATGTCCTATGTCAAGAATGTTGCAAGAATGTCTTATATAAGGATTGTGGCAAAAATGTGTTGTCAGATGTGTCGTTTCCAGGGGGCACTCAACCTGTTGTGAGTCATGTCTTATTTGTGTGATGCATTAAGCTCGGTAGAAGTGTTGTGAACTTTTCTTCTGAGCCTTGGGGTAGTTTTTGACTCTTTTTCTCTCTCAGTCAAATTTCACAGTGTCAAACTTTGTGCTTCATTTTGAAGGGATTCAATGACCCAAAGCCAATTGTATCGACTCAAAAGAGTAAACTGATGGGATGATGTAATTTGTCTCTTGCTAATTGTAAAGGTCATTTTTCACCATTCAGCTTGTACATAGGTGGGCAAGTACTCTGTCAAGATAGCAGTGTATAACAATATGATTCTATTAAGGTTTTGCTTTTTTTTGGTGGTATTGAGTAGAACTGGCTTTGCAATAATTACTGACTTCATGCGAAATTGTATTCCTAGAAATGACTTCATTGGAAATTGTATTCCTTCACGTGTAGAAATAACATCGGAAATTGTATTCATAGAAATGTCTTTTCAGTATTTTCATCTCTTATTCTCACATGTTGATAACTATTCAAAAGTGATCTCATGAAATCTGTGGTTGATTACTGTGCTTCAGTAGGAGTGGGCTCATGGCTCTATTTAAGGCATTCTTTTTGCACATTCCATTCATCCCCGCAGGATAATCCCCTACCGCACCCTGGCCACAGGGCCCAAAGTGGGCCTCATAGAGGTGGTGACCAACGCTGAAACCATGGCCAACATCCAGAAGAAGCATGGCTCCACGAACGCCATCACAGCAGCCTTCCAGAAAGCCGCACTCTTTGAGTGGATCAAGAAAAAGAATCCCACAGAGGAAAAGTAAGGAATCTCAATATGTCCTTTTAACTCACCAGAGCCCAAGGCCAGAGTGAGCTATTGCTTTCATTCATTGTCCAGCATCTGTTGTGTGGTTGTGTTGTGTGGTAGCGCATAAACATTTTATATTTTCAGCTTCTTTTTTTAAGAACCCAATGATGAATTTTCACCAAACATGGCAGGTAGCATCCCAGGAGGGATAGGATCTCATTTTGTTCCAATGGACACAATGCCCCCCAAGGCCCCAAATTAAGGGATCTTTCCAAATCCTCTTTAGAATAAGAAGTGATAGTGCTCTCAGTTAAGTACATTTGGTATCTGTAGTTTCAAGTTTGTTCATGGTGGAGCCAGGGATGCCCCCTCGTAAGGCAGTTTGGTGTGGCAGAGTCCAAATTGGGGCCCAAATTGTAAATTTTCATCTTCATGAAAACACACGGTCAGATTTTCACCAAACCTGGCAGGTGTTATCAGTGGAGTGATAGATGTGTGTATTTTGATTGGGCATTCTGTGTTTGTTTATCCTTGCCAGGTTGGACCGTGCAATAGAAGATTTCACCCTCTCGTGTGCTGGCTACTGCGTTGCCACCTATGTTCTTGGCATCGGAGATAGACACAACGACAACATCATGGTCAAGACGTCGGGTCAGGTATGTGATTTCCGCTACAGCTTTTCTAGCAGGAGAATATCATGTACAGTAAATCAAGAAATTTGATTCAGCCAACGTGTGCCGACGCAACAACAAATTTAAAATGATCTTATTGTGTGAAACGAAAAAACACATTTTGATATAAATTTTCAAAGACTTTGTGGTATGTAGTGAGTAACATTGAGAGGAAAATAACTTTGTCTCTTCTCCGTCACATTGCTGCCATAGTTCAAATGAGGACACAAGACCATCTGTGCGCAATAGAAAAAGTGTAGAAGTTAGTACTGCAGTTTAACCCTAAAAGGGCCGGGGGGGGGGGGGGGGGGGGGGGCGTAATCCGCCCCCCCTCGACGTTTCGCGCTATAATTCTGTTACGCGAGAAGGCCTAGTCGCGAGGCTTCTTGACTTTGTTTGTTCAAGTCTCGCGGCAAATTTTGAGACCAAATTTGCGACGTCCACGCATACTTTTGCGAAGCCACGCCCATTTTTGTAACGGAATGTCACCCCAAAACGGGCACAATTTTGTGATTTTGTGTACATTTCCTATGGAAAACAGTGCTCTGTCATGAAAGTCATAAAAACCTGATTATTTTTACAATTAATCACTTTCATTGATTAGTTTTGGGCTAAATATGGTAGAAAAGTGGTCAGTGACAATTTCCAATGAAAAAACAAAGAAAAAACAAAAGTTGAAAAACAAAGAAATACATAAGAAATTCTGAAAACAATAAAATACATAAGAATTGAAATGAATTTTGGAAGTTTTTGTGATGTACAATCGTTGAATATGCTAAAACATATTTACAGATCAAAAATTAGACTCTCAATGCTTTTAATTAGGCTAAAATATGATCTTGAGCTTAATTTGCATAATTAATTAATTAAAATTAAAAAGAAAAGCCCGGCCCCTTTAGGGTTAATAGTCATTTATATTATAGTTACTGTAGTCTTATAGTCTTTTGAAACCATTAATACATAAAGAAACAAAAATTCTGTGTCAGCAATGGTTGGGCAATATTGATCTTTGATCTTATGAATAACAAAATGTACACTTCAATGTCAGTTGACCCCCTCCACTATTTGCAATGTTTAATTTGTGATATTATTTTCCCTTTAGCATTTTTTTTTTTTGTGTGTGTTTTTCCTTGTCTGATATTCTGCAGCTGTTTCACATTGACTTCGGCCATTTTCTGGGTAACTTCAAGAGAAAGTTTGGCGTGAAGCGGGAGCGTGTCCCCTTTGTTCTCACCCACGACTTCGTGCATGTCATCACAAGGGGGAAAGGCATCGGCACCACAACCGAGTTCAACAAGTATGTCATGGTTCGATATCAGTTTAGCCAAGTCTCGCCTGAAGCTTTCATGTGCTTAAAGCTTTCTATCCAGTTGTACATGTAGCAGAGCAAGGGCAACCTAAATCAGAAAAAAATGTAAATAATACTGTGATATATGCATTCCTCCAACAGAAAATTAACAAATGCTGATAGAATAAACTCTACTGTTTTTATCCAACAAATTTCGGAAGGCATTATAACACACACACACACAAAACACATGAATTAAGGCCATGAAAGCAGGCACTCTTGTCTTCATCTTGGGAACCTGGTATACCAGGTTCGTGTATATCAGTTGCTCCAACGGGAACCTGGTTAACCAGGTTCCCGTAAGGAACGGGTTAGCTGCGGACATCCCCACTCTTGATAATGATGTGCTTGTAAAGTTTACATTTTTGTGTTGTGGAAATTTTTGTGCGACAATAAACTTGTGCAATTTTTTCCTCTTTTTTTTTTGTGTGTGCTTGTCATATGTAACACTATTTTATATTTAGAATGTGCTGAATTAAAAGCACATAAAATTCATCCATCATGGCAGATCCTGGAAAATATCGTGTGCAAAATTGTTTGTTTTTACCTCATTCAAATTTTGTTAATTTTATTTTTAGTTCTCCTGAGTAATGCAAAGATGTTAGTTTGCACAGTTTACTGTTGTTTTAATGGATGGGACCAAAGGAATGGGGTTGAGCAGGCTTAGATGGATGTGTCAAATGTCATAAATCTTCCAAGTCTTCTTGAATCCATGGGTGTCTCTTTAAAAACTTAAGTTACTCTTCATGTCCTGCCAAGAGAATATTAAAGCCTCCCTAATTTTGAAGTTAGATTGTTCATACTGAGATGTATGGAACCACAAACTGTCTCCCAACTTACTCTTTGGATCTACCCTTGTTTTGATTTTAAAAATCCTGATGTATTATCACCATGATGGGTAATTCCCTTTCCCGCAAACGTTCCACTCTTACAGCTTCCGGCGCTGCTGCGAGGAGGCCTTCATGATCCTCCGTCGCCGCGGCAACCTCCTCATCAACCTCTTTGCCATGATGCTCTCAAGCGGGATCCCCGAGCTGTCGGACGAGACCATCAAGTACCTGCGGGATGTGCTGGTCCTCGACCGCTCGGAGGACGACGCCCTCAAGCACTTTCAGGGCAAGTTCAACGAGGCGTTGAAGAACTCGTGGAAAACCAGCATTGACTGGATGATGCACCACATCGCAAACAGGGACTAAGAGAGAGCAGGGATGAGCAACCTCCATCTCCGGTTCTCGTTCATCAGATGCCTTGCGCTGCAGATGGGGAGGATAAAGTAGGGGAGAGACAGAGCCCATTTTCATCTCACAATTAATCCGCAGATGTACGGTACAGTAGATAGAAAGACAAAAAAAAAAAAGAAAAAAGCAATCCGCCACACACAATGGAGCAGTGTGACATAGTGGAACAGTCGCACAGATGACTACAATACTGAAGAAAACAGGATTGTGTATTGATGCACGAAGGTAGATGCTAGAGAAAACAGGGGAAAACACAAACTGCATTGAATTGAAATCTGTGATCTGTGAAAACAACCGCACATGTTTACGAGACTGTGTGTAAAGCATGATCAACAGTCATATCAGAATTAATGAAGCATTCTTGCATCATTAGAAAAGTGAATAGACAAGGCAGGAGATATATTCAGCTTCTAAACCACGGTGATTATCATCATGATGCAAATGAAAAGTCGTCAAGGAAGCGGTTTTTGCGTTGCAAGGCACACAATGGTGGTGTCGTCCTCATGGACTGCACAGACCCCCTGGCAAGCTGCATTAAGTGGCACGCTCTGGAAAGCTGGGGAATTATTTCTTTCACGGTTGGCACTGAGACTCTGCGAGACATCGTACGGTAGACTTCTGGCTGGCTGAACTGCAAGGGTTCCTCCTTCCACCGGTTTGCTCCAGCATATAACCACAATGAACGAACATCTCACTCAAGCTTATATAAGTTTAACATAAAAAATCAATGTGACATTTTTGTATATAAAAAAAAAAAAAACACACACACACACAGAAAAAGCTTTAATTATGTAATCCTCCCATCTAGTTTCTCAGATCACAAAATGCCTCACCAGATAACACTTTAAACTATACATCAGCTATATTTCCCAAGCTTCCATGAGGGAAAAAACAAAACAAAAAAAATTTGCTCTGTTCTTTGTAGCAGCAATGCAAGCCTCTATGAATACACAGTGCAGTATTTTACCTCACTGGTTGGTGCTCATTGATGTGTATGCCTATGAATAAGATGGATGTGGAAGTGCTTTCAAAATTGCGTGTGTACAGTATGCATACATGCAGACGTCTGTGGTTGACCAGAAGGGGCAGGTTAAGTTCACAAGTTTTCGTAAAACTGACAAAGAAGGTTGTTTTTGCTGTCCCTGAGGTGTTTTATCTGTTGGTCTTCTTGAATGTTTCATGCACAGATACAACTCTCGGAGGAGTGTTGGTGTGAGGGGGAGGGTGTCGTTTGTGGTTGCATGGCAACAGGAGAAAGGGTGGGGCCTTTTTTTATTAAACTTTTTGTCATCTACAGGTGTATGCTAAGCTTTGTCCCCACAAATGCAACATGCATCAGCTCTTTCTGACTTAAAGTAGCATGAGAGAGCAAGAAAAAGAGAGTGAGAGATGGAGAGAGAGAGAGGGAGAGAGAAAAGGGAAAGAGATTAGAAAAGTATTGAAGACAATTTCATTGGCCCCTTGTACTTATTCTAGGTAAGTGAAAGATGTAGCATTTTAGCACAGTGACCAAATATATTGTCCTTGGGATTATATGTTATGTGCAGAAAGCATTATCATAGCCAGTGAGGTATAAAATGAGCACTGTATTTGAAAGGGAGTTTATGATACTTTCTATTCTAAAAAGAGATCGTAATTCAAAGATGTGAATTTGTTATTTCCTGTTTTGACTGCATGTTGACCAAACATCAACAAGATGGTTAATTGCCCCTGCTGCTGTGTGAAAGGAAATTGAGCGGTGCCAAGGGTTAAAGGTCACAGGAAGTGGCTACTGCAACATAAGGATTAGCTGTCGAGCCAAAGTGAAGTGAGGCTTCTTTTAGTCTTCTTTTTTTATTCCCACCTGTGAGATCATGTGAAAGTTTCAGAGTAATCCATTTCTTATGAGAGCCTGCCCAGAAGTTTAAATGAGGATGACAGTCTCATGCCTGGGAATGGATTGCGATGTCACGCCACTCGGAGGAAACAACGTTGCGAATGAGCACTTTGCTCCGATGGGAGGTGGTAATATGCGTTTTCATCATCAAAAGAAGAAATTTATGCAGGTCGAGATGTCGTGCACGTTCTATTCCATTGTGTTTTGGTATTAAAGCGATCGAGGAAGGAGCATATTGTCGAAGGAATAAATTGCACGACATTGATGATGCTACAGTGTATACATGGCATTCTGCAAGGCTCTTTACCGTTGAGCCAGATGGCATGTGCTTGTGTTAAGTTTTTGTTTGTGTGTACCATAGTGGAAGATTCAGTAGCTTCTTGTTTATTTGATCATATTCTGTACGTGCAATGCTTTAGTGGTCATCTCCTTTTTTCAGGATTTCATCTCAATCTATTATAGGATGATTGATGACATATTTTATATTGAGATGGAGGATCAAAGAGAGGGGGCAAGGGGAGGGGGTTGGTTTGAAGTTGAATTTTATTATCTAAAATCACATGTTTACATGGCATAATACATAGCAAAGAACACATACAAGAATACAGGATAAAAGGTATCAGAAAATAGCATGAATGCTAATCAAGTCCGATACCCGTCTGATGCAAAGGTTTTGAAAAGGTAATATGTATGGTACAATGAATAGCTCCAGTTTAAGTTCGAATGTTATCATTTTAAGCAGTCAGTGTTAGTGATGTCAATTGATATGCATAAAATATGATCAGGGGTGTTACTAGAGTGTTTTTTTTTTTTTTTTTTCTGACATAATTACCTTATCGGCATCCAAACCTCCTTCCGCAGGGGCAACAGAACTTGGCTTCCGGACAAGGAGAAAGAAACAATTGATAACCTAGCCCCAAAACCATTTCTAATTTCCCCTAGAATGCTCAACCAGAAAGGAAGACAAAAGATGATAACAGTAAATATGAATGAATTGAGATGGATCTAATGTGAAGATGATGAATTCCAATGCTTATTGATATCTTATCTATTTGCTTGTCCAGTGGAATTGAGACATAACGTAAATTTATTTATGACTTTACATTTTAGGAACATAAGTGTAGTGTCTTTTGTGAACAAAAATATATATAAGTATTTTTTTCACTTGCCATGCTTTAAAAAAAAAAAAAAACTCATCCTCAGTACCTTATTATGCAGACTTTTTTTATATTTTTTTAATTTTTATTTAGTTTTTAGTTTTTCTGGGGGGGGGGGGGGGGAGAGGTTGTGGAGGGGGTGTAATGTCAGACTTTTTTGTTGGATTATTCCAGAACATTCCATCAAGTTTTGTAATGAGTTTGCTCACATGCTGGTAACTACACAGGTTGGAATTAGTATTACAGTGTACCACAAACGAGATATACAAAAAAAAGAAAGAAAAAAAAAAAACTTGTGCAGTAAGAGATATACAAAAAAGAAAGAAAGAAAAAAACAATGTGTGCAGTAAGAGTGGGTGATGCCCATTCATGTACTGTCATTTGAGGAACAGGATGATTTGGATTCAACCCATTACATACAGTAACCTGGCGAGATAAGTGTAATAGGATTTTAAAGACTTGTGTGGAATGGATGTCAATTGATACTAATGCCTTTCCTGATCTCAACAAATAGTATTGGTGACCATTTGTAGTACTTCAAATTTTAGCTAGAATCTTGCAATATATTTTCATAATTAAAGATATAACAAATTGCTTTGATCATGACATATACAAAATTATAATCTATTTTTCTTATTTCATGTGAAATTGGCAACATTGCCCATTCATTTGTGACATGTGACATGATCATGGTGTTGTGTTTGCACATGAGAGGGGTTGTCAGAAATGACTTCTGTTAGTTGGATTTGATTTACTAGATCCAGGTCTAAAGTCATTGTCGTCTTTGGAGGATATGCTTGCGCGTACCAACAAAAGCTGGAACTCTTTTTCAAGGAAACTCCAGTTCCTAGGATATCCATTGTCTGGCTTTATAATACGGTGGTGCAGTTTTGATCAGCATGTGACATGTATTGGTCTCGAACAGAAAGTAACCAATCTGTGCAGGGCCTCAAGCTGTGTGTGGAGTGGGGGAGGGGGGGGGGGGGAGAGGGGAGGGCATGAGGGCTCATATACTTTGATGTGGACCAGGGGGTGTTTCATAAAGCTGTTCTTAAAGTTATTAACGACTTATGAACGACTGGTGATCAGTTCTGATGTGCTATACTTATCACTGATCACCAGAACTGATCACCAGTCGTTCGTAAATCCTTTGTAAGTTTAAGAACAGCTTTATGAAACACCTCCAGGCGTTGTTTTGTTTTGTTTTGTTTTGTTTTGTTTGTTTTTTTTTTTTTGGGGGGGGAGCTAGACCAAGGGGGGCATTCCTGTGATATTTCTGAAGGGATATTACATGTGAATGAGATATGAAACAGCCCTAGTTGCATACGAGTCTGTGTCCATTGTAGTGGCGTTTGTACAATATTGGCCCACTGTGCATGCGAGGGGTATTTATTTGACCCGTCACAGACAAAGTGCAATGTGTTGCTAGTGTTAAGGCAATATTTTGGAATATTGCCCCCTTGTGCACGGGGCAGCAAATATTGTGATTGTCAGTCATGTCATACTGTCTCCTGTGAGACAGAGACAGCGGGCAATATCAGATGTTGTTGTTTGTATCTGTGGCACAGGCAATTTGCATTGTATGAATGGAAGAGTTTGATCGCAAAATGACGTAACTCCATTCTTATTAATTTGAGATGTTTGCGATTAAATTAGCTTAAAAACACAGAAAATATCGTCTGTTGAGAATGATAAGGGTGTTAAGTTGCCACAAAATCCACAGCGTTCAAGACCACTTAATGCCCTTCTCATTCTCAATAGACGATATGAGATGTTTTTGATTTTTAAATAACTGCAAGAACGTTCTTGTTATGTAGCAAGTGAAGCATCACTGGAAATGTTTTATTTTGCTCTATCTGATGATGGACTTTAATACTTCAAAATGGTTTAAAATGGCGCTTAATTTGTCTTGCGATCAAACCCTGCAGGTGATAATCTATGATGCCTTGTATAGCTAGCTTAAAGGTCAATGGATTGAGGTTGAATATTATGAGTTGTGGTACTTGTAATAATATTCTGTATGCGGTTGATGTTTGGTTTGTTTTGACATCAACTTTTTTTTTTTAATGAAATGCCTTCTAAGTTGCCTATTCTTCAACATTCCTTGAAATGATAGTGTATTTTCTTTTCTTCTCTCTTTTTTTTTTTCAGATGAGAAACAGAGCTGTTGGTTTTACATTCTCATTGTAATTTTCATGAACAAGATGGAAGCCAGGGCTTGTACATCATACATGCAATAGCACCAATACCCACAAAGAAAAGAAGAAAAAAAAAAAAAACACCCCAAAAGTAAGGAAAGTCTTCCCTTTGTTATGGCTGGTGCTCAAGACTTTCATGCTCGTTTGTATGTCAGATTGATGAAAATTCACTTGGAAACATTTGTTGATACATATCTTTTTATAACAAAAAAAAAAAGAAGAATTAAAATTACATGTTTAGATGTCTTAATTCTAGCTCAGACACAGCATGTTGTTAATACTTACAGGTACAATTTTAATTTGCTGATGAACAATGTTATAATATATAATATATTTTCAAACTTAAGGACTTAAAACTGCAAGTTTTGGTGATATAACTGTGATCACAACGAAGCATGTTACTATACTAGAAGCCGTATATATGAGAATGTCATAACATATGATCATTGAATTGATTTTAATTCACTCGCAATTAGATTAGCAAGCCTAGTATTGCTGTTCTGTTGTTATATCTTGGTACATGCAGTATTAATTCCTCCAAGTTATTCTGCCATGTTATGTGTCTGACTTTTTGCAACAAGTCTCTTTAATAATGGGCCAAATATAATTATGTTCATGTGTAGCAAGAAATCGTAAAGAAACAATGAGCATGATTAATGAGTATTAGATGAAATCATATTTTGGTCATTTCTTAATGAAAGACAGAAATCTTCTGTTGCCAAGGCAAGACTTTATTGCAAAAATGTGTCTGCTTATTATATTCAAATAATATACATTTGTGTAGAGAAAAAAGATAAAATATCCTCTTTTTGTAATGTCTGAATACAATCTGTAGCTGTAACTCTTAATATGTCAGTGTTATAACATGGTGTTGACAACAGTGTTACTCAAATGTAAACAAAAGATGAATATCCTGAACTTGTGACATTAATTGAAGAAGAAAAAAAAAACAACAAAAAACTGAGCCTAGGTGCGCATTTTCACCTTTGAAGGTACAAAGGTACATGTTTTATTTCGGAGGGGAATGGGACGAAATGCAAGCAAAATTAATAATTTTCATGGCAACAAGTCTAATACGCTTGTACCAAATGTATTTGAGACACACGATATTGAGGATGTTGTTTGTAGTAGCATGGACAAGACTGTGATCTACACTCAGCCAGAATTGTGCAAAGTGATGTCATCATGATTTTTGTTCTTCCACTATTCATTGTGTGTTCTCTTTTCTCTACAAGTGTAAAGCTGTTTAACTACACCACATACCATTTTCAGTGTGGTATATGGTCTCAATTCAATCCTGGATAAGTTTTTACATCTACTTTATACTCCACCTAGCATTGATTCATTGAAAATTCTTAATTTATTAGCCTGAAACCATGCATAATTACAATACATCCCCCTCTTTAGTACCCCCCCCCCCCCCCGTTTTGTTTATCCTTGTAACCTTATACTGTATAATTATACTCAAAATGTCCCCGGAAAAAGCACAGGGTACAACCAACAGAATGCCGAGTATGGCATGGTTTTTATATTGGAGGGCAATTTTTCCAGAGGTGGCAGCTGTATTAAACTCCTATCGTAGTCTTGTTCACAAATTCATATGAAAAGAATGATTTTGTCAGTATTTGATGAAATTACAAATTTACTGAATGTTTTGGTAAGCACATGTGACGATACATCCTAAACACCTACTGGAAATCATGTGTGCTGAATGACAACTTACACAGATACGGATGTGTGGGACTATCATAATTATTATTATTTTTTTTTTCATCCATGCAAGCCAGTGATGAAACGTACGTAATATAAGTTGGTGATTTGATTGTCCAAATGTTGCGTCTTTGAAATAATTTCCTTGACCAAATTTTTCTTACTCGCATGTCACATAATATCTTGTGTAGACTGTGAAAAAAAAAAATGGATTCTTGCAATATTTTCTTGAACTTCACTCAGGCTTATTATTGTGTAAGTCAGCTAGTTGTAGTTCTTTTTTTTTTCTATTTTTAAAGCCAAGTAAAATTATGTCTTTGCAAGAGAAAAAGAATGTTCGAAATGCTATAGATATTTGCAGTTTTTGAATGTATGTTCCTTGAGACAAAGAATTGTACTTTATTACCATACTCTAGCAAAAAAAAAAAAAAAAACAAAACAAAACAAACAAACAAGTGACCATCAATTCCTAATATTTTGATTCATAAACGTTGACCATAAGTGGAGATTTTAAAATAGGAGGTAGCAATACAGACTTTCAGACAGTTTTCTGTGTGTCTGTTAAAGGAATGGATTCTCCTTTCAGATGGACGGGGCAACTAACCCCCATGTTTTGTGTACAGTTGAAATACAGTTGTTAGTGCATTAGCCAAGCTAACGGTCTGAGTTTAATGAATTGATACAAGTTGTCCAATTTCACATACATCTATTTTTGATATGATTCTAGCTTGAGCATCAGAGCACCATCATCAAAGCTGTCAAGGTAAACATCAAAATTGTCTTTACAGTCCCGTAACTTTAAAGGACGCCCAATGTTTTCCATCAGTTTAATTCTCAAAAAGACTGAATAGAAACACAGAAAAGTGCAGTCACATTATTTTCATGTGCACATTTTTGTGCAGAGATGGATAGATATCCAGTGTTTTTGACGACATGTAACAATACGATATCCCTGGTATGTCATGAACAGATGTTTGAGGAAATAGAGTATGGAAGTGATGATGTCACAGTCTTGTGTTATAGCTTGGGTTGGAACCAGGTGTGCTCACAGATCGATATTCGGGCCAGGTGCGGTTGTTTCTAGAACCAGTTTGCATGGCAATAAGCTAAGACGTCACACTTTGGAACTCTATATGCGTCTCTCAAGAAAATGTTAAAGTCAGTCGACACTTCATAGCAGAAGCAAAGAAATGGTTGTCTCGCTTGAATGATGTTGAATGTGTCATCAGCGACCTCCATAGCCTTAGTATGCAGGTTGTTTATGTACATTTACGTCCAAATGCATTGTGTGTGCATTTGTGCGAAAGGAGTCGACAGTTGACATTGTGGAGGTCGTTATACCAAGGTGATCGCTCATGCAGAATAAATATCATGTGTAATAGAAAGTTTTACCATTCTTTTCATCTGAAAAATCATGTTAAATGTATGCCCGCTAGACTCAAGTAAGACAGAGGATTATAACTGAAGTGCGTTTGAATTTACATCGAGCAAATTGCATATCGGGTAATTTAAAATGAAGCACACATTATTCTATTCTAATCATTTCGACTCCCAGCCACACGACGGGCGTGCAGAAATTAATTTTTGATAAGCAGGAAATTAGCACATACTGTAACCAGATCATGAACCCAGTTGCATCAGATTTTATTAATTTCCCTCATGCTTTTTTTCTGCCGCAAACATGACGAAAATAGAAAGAGTTGATTTTATGAAGCTTCTTTCATCAGGAATAGGATTGTTTTCTTTTTTTTTTTATTATGATGTAGAAAGGAAGAAGTTTTGCGCAACATATGCCTCAACGAGTGATGCGACTTGAGTGAGAGGACTCGTCTGTCGCAGGTACCTTTCGTATCGTCAACCTGTAAGACTGTGTAGTCGCTGTTGAGACGTTTTCAAAATCCATTAATATTATTATTATATTATTATTATTATAATTATTATTACTATTATTATTGTTACTATTATTATTATTATTACTATTATTATTATTACTGTTATTATTATCATCATCATTATTTTTGCTGTTGTTATTATGAACTTGCAGGGCTAATTTCTTATTAAAATGTATGGTAGCGAGGACCAAGAAAGAAGGAAAAAGACCAAACACAAGACAGGAAAGAAAGCGATGTATAGATGTCAATGTGATGTTTGGATGTTTATGATTGTGGGAGTGGAAGTGAGAGAGAGAGAGGGGAGGGAGAAATTCAGTTGTATGACAGTAGTAATGGTGGTGAATAATACAGATTGAAAGAATCAATGTGAGCCTGTCTCGTTCGGACTACATGAAGTTCGCCAATATCAACGAGTAAAATGTCCATATGCCCGAGAACTAGGTTGCTGCATATGGCGCTGTATCACATGATGGATTTTCCTTTTAACTAATGTGTATGTAGTATGTTATTGTAATTTCGTTTTAGTCTTGTCTTTTTGTTGTTGTTTTTGTGCTCGTTCTAGTTCTTCGTCACAATGCCAAATAATGTGCTATCGTGTAAGCTCCATCAAGTTGTGTACGGCGTAATTTTGACTGAATGATTTTTACTGCGGAAAACCAGTGTATTTCATCGCAGACTATTTGTTATGGGAATTATGTGATTACTCTATTACTGCAAGTGTAACTAGCATAAAATAAAGACCGATTATAAGTATCTATGTGTCCTGCTCGCTCGCACTGTCCACTTCACCTTAAAAAAAAATTGTCATGATGAATAATTTTGTTGTATCTCCTGCCCCTCCCCCAACACTGTTCATGTAGGTACATTCATGGTCAAAACATTTCCCACTGTTTCTAATATAGTGTTTGATACACATGTGGCGTGTTAGTGTGTTTGCTAACACCAGCTTTTATGATGCGCTGGATGTGACAATGTGTTCGCTTATCGTCATAATGAGGTGATATATATATATATATATATATATATATATATATATGAGATTAAAACCTAAAATGGCATTAAAACGCTTTATCCTGGCGAGGAAAACGCATGTTTTTGAAACAAGGCACCAAACAGGTTAGTCATCGCATTCTTCATCAGCGACCAGGATGCGATGTGATGTTAGATTAAAAATCCGTTTCTGAAGCAGAACATATATATATATATATATATATATATATATACCTGGAAAAAAACCAACCAAAGTCGATTCCAGAAAATATAAAAAAAAATAGAAATCATTCAAATTTCCTAATGTTTCTAGCTATTTTTATTGAGTGAAATATTTTTCATACAAATTTAAATGTAAAACATTCCTTTGATTGATTTTATATCTATCTATCTATGCATGACTTTGTAATGTAAAGGGTCTCCAAAGGCGATAGCCTAATTTGGACTTGGGTCGTTTTTATATTCAGGTTTTCACGTAAAATATATATATATATATATATATATATATATATATATATGTACTGTACATTATGAAGTACACTAAACGAAGAGTTCCCCCCTAAATCAAATCACTCTAATTTCTAAATGTGGAACCTGTGAGGAAATATGAATGCAGAGGCATGGAGCTGTATTTCTTAGCTTCCTTTCATGTGAAATTCAGCAGATATCAAACGGTCATGCTTCATTGGGCATACTCTAAAGGCAAAATGGTCACTTTTTGAACTTCACAACTCAATTTCGTTACTTTGATTTAACAAATTTCACATATCCAGCATAAGCAGTCGGGCAACAAACAACTAATGTGCTTCCTATCGTGCCATATCAAAATTCAATATATCTAATCGGGTTAAGTGAAAGTATTCTTCTATTCTGATCTTATATCTCAATGTGTTACGCTTCATTGAGCACAGAAATTGGTATTAATAGTACAGTAATTAAAATTAAATCTATGGAAACTTGCTATTAATGGATATTGATTTGTCGTTAAGATCTTGATTCTTGGTGACGTTTTAGACATGCATAAACTCGTAAAAATGAACGTAATTAAACAAAGAGAAGGAGCCACATTTCACGTCTGTTATAAATAACGTGAATGTTCTTCGTTATTGAATATATGGTCTTACAATAAGGAGGCAGATGATTGATATAATGCCCACACTCTCATACATGAGGGACCAAAGAATGCCCGGATCTCGGAAAATATGATAACTAGAACATTCAACATACAATACCATGACTATAACTATGTTTCTTCTGTATAATCAACATGATTGAAGTTTTACACACTTTCTATGTGACAACTCTGACGATATAGGGCTCACACCTGTAAATAAAATGGACTGTCCCAGACCCCTTCACATATTCGTACCAAAGATACCAAAATAAATGAAGAAAAACATTAATTAAAAATCAATGATGAAGTTTGGCAAAAAACTGAATAGCTGTAGATATTGAGTATGAATTCCTCTACAAACTGCATTTTGGTTGGAAGGTGAAAGCTTTTCTGATGGAATTTGAGGGGACTATATTTCATTGGGTACGTGTACGGAAAAAAGATGATTTTTTGAGTGACAAGAACTCGTAGTCTGGCTTTGCGGACCCTTGGACCAACGGCGTAAATCCGTACTGAGGAGTGGGGGGGGGGGGGGGGGGGGGTTATGGTCACCATCACCACGATTACAAGCCCATAACCGGACCGGCGCTGCCTTGGGGGGGGGGGGGGGGGGGGGGGAAAGGGAAGCTTGGTGAACCCCCCCCCCCCCCCACACACACACACACACACTTTACAGGGATCGGATGTCCCACTCTTTTGCATGGAATAAGTTATAGTGGGAGGAAGGTGGCAGCAAAAATATGAAGACATTTTGTTCTTGTTGCTTTTTTTTTTGCTTGTCAGATGACTTTCGGCAGAAAATGAGACCTTAAAAGTATGAAAACATTTTTTTTTTTGTTTTTGAAATATCTGTGAGAGGGAGTGGAACGACCGAACGGGGGGAGGGTGTGTATCCCTCTACCACACGAGGAAGATTTTGCATTTTCAGACCTGAAATTCAGCGATCTGGTGCACACTTTTGGTGAAATTTTGTTTTCTTTTCTTTAAAAAAAAACAAAGAAAATGAAATATTCACAATATATTATTGAATGACTAAATCGTGGTATTTCAGCTCTTGCTCCGCCTGTGCGACATCACTGTGAAGGCCTACTAAATAATGGGGCCTATCACCGGCGTAGACAGGATTTGATCTTAGGAGGAGCGGTTATGTGCCACTGGAGGGAGCGAAGCAAGCGAGGGGGGGGGGGGAGGGTATGGTAGGGAGGTTTCCCCCTCCCACGATGAAATCTTTTTTGCATTAATAATTTAGACATTTTACAGTCCCAAAACTGCCGTTTGTAGCTATATTTTTCGCTTTTGAAACTAAGGAGGGCCACACCGGGCGCAACTGCTGTCAATCACTGGCAGCAACACCAGGAGGATGGCATAGCAATTAAATGCGAGCGAGCGGAGCGAGCGAGCTTGAAATTTTGACATTTTACAGTCTAAAAACTGCCGTTTGTAGCTATATTTTCGCTTTGGAAATTAAGGAGGGGGGGCCGCACCGGGCGCAACTGCTGTCAATCACTGGCAGCAACATCAGGAGAATGACATAGTGGTTAAATGCGAGCGAGCGGAGCGAGCAAGCTTGAAAATTTATGACATTTTACAGTCCAAAGGCTCTGTTTGTGGCTGTATTTTTTCGCTTTGGAAATTATGGGGGGGGGGGGGGCACACCGGGCGCAACTCCTGGCAATTACTGGCAGTAACATCAGGAAAATGGCATAACAATTATTATGTCACAAATGTACACACAAGTAGTTATGTACATGTATCAAGGCTGTATGCATGGTTGTTTTAATGTGTATGTACACAGGTGGACCAGATTAATGGAGAACATTCTATATGATATAGATATAGTACATACAGGCTGACCAGATCAGTGGAGAATTTTCTACGTGGTATAAAATGTAGCTACAGTACATGTATGCATGTGACAGGAAATTCATTATAGCTCACTCAATCTAGAATGGTTTCACCCATTCCAGAAAATTCTGGGAAGTGCTTACATATTTGGCTGAGTGAGGCACTGTCCCTGTAGCACAATGTGATTGGTAGTTAATTTTGGCAATGATGTTATGCACATAGTTAGGCAGTGAGTCACCCAGAATTCCTGGAATTTGGACTTGCTAGTATGTTCAGGTATGTGGCCCCAGGTTGAAGAAAATTACAGAATGTACTAGAAAGGGGTGAATGGATAGTATATAAGCTGGAGAAATTCTGCAGTAGGCAGAGTACCCAACACCTCTGCTCTGAGAGTTACGTCACTTCTGGCTCTGAAGCGACTTGTTATAGTCAGTCCTGTGTTACCTGCTGACCTGCTATACAAACTGTGTTTGTGGAGATAAGGCCTGGGAGACATTTTGCCTGCAGAGAATTAATCTGCCTACGTTGGAGATAGACTCCATATTTTAATGTCAACGAACATTATTATAGCAAATCTGTGATGGGCTGGATTCCTTGCTGGACATTATAAAGTGAATCATCATTCAACGCATCAACTGGACGTGGCCGTCATAACGTTTGGATTTTGCACATTTCGCTGTGGACGTATATCGTGGACTTTACCCCGGATTTATAACGTGGATTATTGCAACCAGTGCCTCTGGATTTATGTCGGAGGAGTCATTCATCGGAGCGTCGCGGATCATTCATCTGTGCATCGAACATCGTATCTGGACACTACCAGGGAACTGTAAGGATTTTGTTCTTTAAGATTTGGATACATGTAAGTGATTCCATGACCGATTTGTAATTGTTTTTATTGATCATTATTGTACTGATGTGAAAACTGATTACGAGTCCGTACCCACAATATCACTGTTAATAAACCGCCTGAACATTAGTTGATTGTTTCTTTTGTGCGATCATTCTCAGAGTGATTTTGGTCGTAACAAAATTGGGGGCTTGTCCGGAAAGTGAATTTAAAGCCAAAACTTAGAATTTGGAACGTTCCGGAATCCAGAATATTGTTACAGACAAAATACCAGTGAGTTGATTGTTCAATTGTACATTGTGTGTAATACATGTGACAATGTCAGTAAGTACAATGGATGTTCAGGCATTTGTTCAGAGGACAGATTTGTCCCTCAAAGATTTGCAAAGGTTACGCAAATGTGATTTGACTGCTATTGCACAGCATTTAAATGTTGATGTTCCACGAGGTGTAAGAAAGGCAGAGATTCTTGACTTGGTAGCTGGTCACATGGAGCTCAAAGAAGAAATCAACATTCCAGATCAAGCTCAAATTTCAGATCAAACACGGCTTGAGCTTGCTAAAATGGAAATGGAAATGAAGAAAGAGGAGATGAGATTAGAAATGGAGAGAGAGAGGGAAAGAGAACAAAGAGAAATGGAAATGAAGAAATTTGAAATTGAGCAACAAGTGAAATTGCGTGAGATGGAATTGACTCATGCACAGACTGTTGGAAATCGTGAAAGGGCTCCCTCTGAATTTGATTTGGCCAAGAACATTCGATTGGTGCCAAAGTTTGAGGAAAACAGAGTTGATGCATACTTTGTGTCATTTGAGAAGGTGGCTAACAGTTTGAAATGGCCACAGGAATTTTGGCCCATGCTCCTTCAAAGTGTGTTTGTCGGCAAAGCAGCCGATGTGTACTCATCTCTCTCTGAAGAGCAATCACGCGACTATGCTACAGTCAAGAAGGCAGTGTTGAATGCTTATGAGTTGGTGCCAGAGGCGTACAGACATAAGTTCAGAAATTCGTACCGCAAACCAGGCCAGACACATGTTGAGTTTGCTCGTGAAAAAGAAATGATGTTCGATAGGTGGTACAGATCCCTGAAAGTGGATCAGGATTTTGATAACCTACGTGAGATTGTTCTTTTGGAAGAATTCAAAAAGAGTGTTGCTTTCAGTGTGATGTCGCATTTGGATGATCACAAAGTGACAAGTTTGCATAAAGCAGCCTTGATGGCTGATGAGTATGAGCTGACCCACAGAAATGACAACAGACCACCTTTCAGGAATTTCTCTGGAAACAAAAGAGACAAAAATCATTCGAGCAATCCAAAGAACGCTGGTTCTGAAAAAGGCACGAGTTCTGAAACTTCATCGGCACCAAAGCCTCAATCTGACAAAGGATCCAGTACAAGTGCAAATGTCATCAAATGTTTTCACTGTAACAAGACAGGGCATGTAAAGTCACAGTGTTGGAAGTTGCAAAACAAAACAAAGAAGGACATGGGATTTGTCATGTCAAAAAGTGTCCTACCCGAAAATAGTGTCCCTTTCAGTGAAACACAGGACATTGAAAGTCGATCTCCCAAATTCAAAGATAGGCTGAAGCGGGTGGATGAGAGTTATCGTAGCTTTTTGTTTGATGGTGAGGTGACCCCATGTACTTCTGGTGAGGCAGGTAAACCAGTAGTCATCCTGCGGGATACGGGGGCCTCTCGGTCGTTGATGGTGGATGGTGGTATGACTTTTCCACCAGATAGTGCAGTGAATGCAAAAGTCTTGATTCAGACTGTTGATGGCAGTTATATGTCAGTTCCACTGTACAGAGTGGATTTGAAGTGTGACCTAGTTTCTGGTGCTGTTACTGTTGGAGTTGTTCCTGAGTTGCCCATGGCAGGCATTGACTTCTTGTTGGGGAATGACTTGGCTGGGGATAAGGTGGTTGCGTCTCCAGTTGTTTCGGATAAACCAGTGGTGGTTGCTGAAACTGAGCAGTTGCAGGAGGAGTTGCCTGGGATTTTCCCAGATTGTGTTGTGACTAGGTCTCAGGCTCGGAGAGCTGTTCAAGATGATGCGGATTCTGTTGATGCGGAGGAGAATTCCGGTGTTTGGTTGGCAAAAACCTTTTTCAAGGATTTGAATGATGGGGTTGCTGTATTAGGCTCCAAGGCTAACAGTGATGGGCTGTTTAGCAAGTCTTCCTTGGTTGAAGCACAGCAGGCAGACTCTGAGTTGAAAGGCTTGTCTCAGACGGCGTGTTCTGAGGCTGAGGCTGAAAAGGTCCCTGAGTACTATTATGTCAAAGATGGCATTTTGATGAGGAAGTGGAGACCTCCCCATAGGCCAGCTGATGAGGATTGGACGGTGGTCCGTCAAGTTGTTGTCCCTCCCTGTTACCGCGGTGAGATCTTGAGGATTGCTCACGAGTTACCTGTTGGCGGCCATTTAGGCGTCAGAAAGACAAAGGATCGGATCATGAGGCATTTCTATTGGCCAGGGTTGAATGTGGATGTGGCTGAGTTTTGCAAGACTTGTCACACATGTCAGGTGGCTGGTAAACCACAGCATTCAGTGAAGCCGGCGCCATTGATTCCGATACCTGCGTTTGAAGAACCATTCAGTCGGGTTCTAGTTGACTGTGTTGGACCTTTGCCTAGGACTAGGTCAGGTCATAAGTACCTCTTGACAATCATGGATATGTCTACACGGTTTCCAGAGGCTATCCCATTGTGGTAGATGCTCTAGTGCAGTTTTTCACTAGGTATGGTTTGCCCAAGGAAGTGCAGTCTGACCAAGGGTCAAATTTCATGTCAGGCATATTTCAAGAGGTGATGTATCGTCTGGGTGTGAAGCAGCTGAAGTCGTCAGCTTATCATCCCCAATCCCAAGGTGCGTTGGAGCGCTACCACCAGACCCTAAAGACAATGATTAGGGCATTTTGTGAGGAGTATCCCGAGGATTGGGATAAGGGCATCCCTTTCCTGCTGTTCGCGACGAGGGACTCCCCAAATGAGTCGACGGGTTTCAGCCCATTTGAGTTGGTGTACGGTCATGAAGTTAGGGGCCCATTGAAGCTCATCAAAGAGAAATTCATGACTGAGGATGATGAGGTCCACCTACTTGACTATGTGTGAAAGTTTCGTGAAAGGCTTTCAAAGACTTGTGAGGTAGCTAGGGAACACTTGAAAGTGTCACAAGACTCTATGAAGAGAAAGGCAGAAAAAATGCCAAATCCCGAACCTTCAAACCAGGGGAAAAAGTTCTTGTACTGCTGCCCATACAAGGTGAACCACAGAAAGCCAAGTTCAGTGGCCCATACTGTGTCAAAAAGAAACTCAATGATGTGAACTATGTGATCAGTACACCAGACAGATGCAAAGAACAGAGGGTGTGTCATGTAAACATGCTGAACGAGTACTATGAGAGAAAGGCTAGTCAGCCTGTAGGTGTAGCTCAGGTGGTAGAAGAGGAAGTAGATGAAGAGGGAAAAGCTCAAGATGAGAATGGAAGTGAGCCCTATAGTGCCAGGTTGTCTAACTCAGAGATGTTAGGGAAAGTAGATGAGGCACTGAACTACCTACCTGAAAATCAGAGGAAAGATGTGACTAGTCTGTTACATGAGTACAAAGAATTGTGTAAAGACAAACCAGGCTGCACCCCTCTGGCTGTACATGACCTTGATGTAGGAGATGCTGACCCTATCAAGCAAAACCCTTACAGACTAAACCCGAGCAAACTGCAAAAAGTACGGGAAGAGGTTCAGTACATGTTAGACAATGACATAATAGAACCGAGTAAAAGCAGTTGGAGCTCCCCAATCGTCATGGTGCCCAGACCGGATGGGTCTCAAAGATTCTGTATAGATTACCGAAAGGTAAACGCCGTGACGAAAACGGATTCTTTCCCCATTCCCAGACTAGAAGACTGCATTGACAGGGTCGGAAATTCTGCATATGTCAGTAAAATAGACCTTCTAAAGGGATACTGGCAAGTGCCCTTGACCGACAAAGCCAGGGAGATTTCTGCCTTTGCCACACCAGATGGCTTGTTCCAATGCAAAGTAATGCCATATGGCATGAAAAATGCTCCGGCCACCTTCCAACGGCTGTCAAACCAAATCATTGCCGGACTTGACAACTGTGTAGTATACATTGATGACATCCTAGTGTATAGTGACACGTGGGAAGAGCACATTACACACTTGCGGCAACTCTTTGATCGACTCAAGAAGGCCGGATTGGTGATTAATCTGGCAAAGAGTGAATTTGCAAAGGCCAAAGTGGTGTATCTCGGGCATGTAGTCGGTCAGGGACAGGTATTGCCAAGAGAAGCCAAGGTAGAAGCTATACTAGGCTTTCCCATCCCCCAATCCAAGAAGGAGTTGCTCAGATTTCTGGGCATGGCTGGTTTCTACAGGAAATTTGTACCGAATTTCAGCACTGTAGTCACCCCCCTAACAAACCTACTGAAGGGCAAGGCAAAGTACACCTGGACTGATGAGTGTCAAAGAGCCTTCGAGAAACTAAAAGCCGTCCTTGCTAATGAGCCTGTCCTGGCAGCTCCTGACTTCCAAAAGCCATTCAAGGTGGCGATAGATGCTAGCGATGTAGGAGTGGGAGCAGTTTTGCTCCAAGAGGATGAAGAAGGCACTGAACGACCGGTTAGCTACTTTTCCAAAAAGTCGAACGCATACCAGAAAAAGTACTCCACAATCGAGAAGGAGGCTCTCAGTCTCATCCTTGCCCTCCAGCAATATGAAGTGTACTTGACAAATAGCAAAGGGGAGATCACGGTCTATACTGACCACAACCCCTCGGTCTTTTTAGACCGGTTCAAAATGAAGAACAACAGACTGTTCAGATGGAGCATGATGACGCAGCCATATGCACTCAAAATCAAACATGTGGCAGGCAAAAATAATGTAATCGCTGACGCTTTGTCAAGAGTGTAACATGAAGAGAGTATCAAAGGTGAAAAGTTTTCACGGCATATCACTTACAGTGTATGTGTTTAGCTTATCTATTACAGATGTATGCAAAACAGTTTGACATGATTGTATAAGTTTCAAGAATCCAAGCAATATCAATGTAAATGGTATCCATGAAAAGAGAACATGGAATTAATGCAGCTATTCAAAAGGCATGTGATAGTATGTGATTATTCGTTGCTTGACTTGGATTGTACTTCACATTCGTTGTACATGTAAATAACAATGAGAAATTGTGAAGGTAAAAGAAACCCTTGCTACGGCAAGGCTTTCTTTTTCCCATGGGGGATGGTGTCACAAATGTACACACAAGTAGTTATGTACATGTATCAAGGCTGTATGCATGGTTGTTTTAATGTGTATGTACACAGGTGGACCAGATTAATGGAGAACATTCTATATGATATAGATATAGTACATACAGGCTGACCAGATCAGTGGAGAATTTTCTACGTGGTATAAAATGTAGCTACAGTACATGTATGCATGTGACAGGAAATACATTATAGCTCACTCAATCTAGAATGGTTTCACCCATTCCAGAAAATTCTGGGAAGTGCTTACATATTTGGCTGAGTGAGGCACTGTCCCTGTAGCCCAATGTGATTGGTAGTTAATTTTGGCAATGATGTTATGCACATAGTTAGGCAGTGAGTCACCCAGGATTCCTGGAATTTGGACTTGCTAGTATGTTCAGGTATGTGGCCCCAGGTTGGAGAAAATTACAGAATGTACTAGAAAGGGGTGAATGGATAGTATATAAGCTGGAGAAATTCTGCAGTAGGCAGAGTACCCAACACCTCTGCTCTGAGAGTTACGTCACTTCTGGCTCTGAAGCGACTTGTTATAGTCAGTCCTGTGTTACCTGCTGACCTGCTATAAAAACTGTGTTTGTGGAGATAAGGCCTGGGAGACATTTTGCCTGCAGAGAATTAATCTGCCTACGTTGGAGATAGACTCCATATTTTAATGTCAACGGACATTATTATAGCAAATCTGTGATGGGCTGGATTCCTTGCTGGACATTATAAAGTGAATCATCATTCAACGCATCAACTGGACGTGGTCGTCATAACGTTTGGATTTTGCACATTTCGCTGTGGACATATATCGTGGACTTTACCCCGGATTTATAACGTGGATTATTGCAACCAGTGCCTCTGGATTTATGTCGGAGGAATCATTCATCGGAGCGTCGCGGATCATTCATATAAAATTCTGTGCATCGAACATCGTATCTGGACACTACCAGGGAACTGTAAGGATTTTGTTCTGTAAGATTTGGATACATGTAAGTGATTCCATGACCGATTTGTAATTGTTTTTATTGATCATTATTGTACTGATGTGAAAACTGATTACGAGTCCGTACCCACATTAATTGATTGTTTCTTTTGTGCGATTTTGGTCGTAACAATTAAATACGAGCGAGCGAAGCGAGTGAGCTTGAAAATTTTGATATTTTACAGTCTAAAAAACTGTCCTTTGTGGCTGTATTTTTTTGCTTTGGAAATTAAGGGGGGCGCACCGGGCGTAAACTGCTGGCAATTACTGGCAGCAACATCATGAGAATGGCATAATGATTAAATGCGAGGGAGCGAAGCGAGTAAGCTTGAAAATTTTGACATTTTACAGTCTAAAAAACTGTCGTTTGTGGCTGTATTTTTTCGCTTTGGAAATTAAGGGGGCGCACCGGGCGAAAACTACTGGCAATTACTGGCAGCAGCATCAGGAGGATGGCGAGCGAAGCGATCGAGCTTCAAAATTTTGACATTTTGCAGTCCCAAAACAGCCGCTTGTAGTTATATTTTTCGCTTTGGAAATTAAGGGGGGCGCATTGGGCGAAAACTGCTGGCAATTACTGGCAGCAAAACAAGGAGAATGGAATAATGATTAGTAATGAGAGCGAGCGAAGCGAGAGAGCTTCAAAATTTTGACATTTTACAGTCCCCAAACTGCCGTTTGTAGCTATATTTTTCGCTTTGGCAATTAAGGGGGGGGGGGGGGCGCACCGGGCGCAACTGCTGTCAGTCACTTGCAGCAACATCAGGAGAATGGCATAGCGGTTAAATGCGAGCGAGCGGAGCGAGCGAGCTTTAAAATTTTGACATTTTATACTCCAAAAACTGCCGTTTGTAGCTATATTTTTCGCTTTTGTTTGTCCCACTTTTATGGGGGAACCAACCCCCCCCCCCCTCGACGCCTCTATGAGGGTGCTTTTGTTAAAGGACAAGTTCACCTTCATAAACATAAGGATTGAGAGAATGCAGCAATATTAGTAGAACACATCAGTGAAAGTTTGAGGAAAATTGGACAATCGATGCAAAAGTTATGAATTTTTAAAATTTTTGTGTTGGAACCGCTGGATGAGGAGACTACTACAGCTTGTGAGTCATACAAATTGTATGCGTACAACAGTATAAAGAAAATGTAAAGAAAATTCAACATATTTTCACTTTTTTCGCATAATAAAAGAGCACTTGACTTGCCTCTTTCTAAAGGCAGGAGGAATGATATTACCCCTAACATATTTGTCGGTAACGAGTCAAGGGAATGTGTACTTTTTTCAAAAGATGAAATTTTGTGAAATTCTCTTTGTATTTTCCTTATATTGTTGTACGCATGTGACATCTAAGTTATTCATACAATGCAGTAGTCTTCTCATCCAGTGGTTACTGCATTAAAACTTCAAAAATTCATAACTTTTGAACGGATTGTCCGATTTTCCTCAAACTTTCAATGATGTGTTCTGCTAATATTGCTACATTCTCTCAATCCTTATGTTTATGAAGGTGAACTTGTCCTTGAAGTGAAAGATCTGCTCCACACTCTTTGATAAATTAGGGAAATATACGTCAATATCAAAAGTGTACAAAGTTTATGGAAAGGGATCCTGTATAGCAGAGCATTTGCATGTTTATGATTGCAATACAACGATCTGGTGCATATTTGGACAATATTTTCCATTAAGAAAGTTCGAGATTTGTCCTCATCTCAGGAATTGCTTGGGGGATAAATGATTTGTCTGCCTAAACACATCCGTATAGGGGCGGGGCAAATGCCCCTTTGCCCCCCCCCCCCCCCCCCCCCCCCATAGATTCGACGCCCCTGATCTTCCCAGGAAATGGAGGGGGTTCAATTATGGCGATATATTTTTTTATTATTGTTTGTTTGTTTGTTTTCGTACATATTTTGCAGATGGTCCCCAGTTACTTGCGTCATAAGATGTTTACAAATATGTAGGCCTATACTATTTGACGTTGTCAACGTCTGAGCCATATACCTCGCAGTGTATGTCGATGTTACTTTCTTCGCGAGCGAGCGAAGCGAGCGAGCGCCTGAGAAAATTGTGTATACATTTTCCTACAAGATAGCATATATTGTTCAGCTCTGTTACCTGTCTGAAGGCCGGCGTACAAACGTCATGCAATATGCCAAAATTGATACATATCACATTTCTGCTTCCTCCATTTTTTCCTAAAAATTCAGGGGGGGGGGGGTGATTGTACAGGCCATCCCCCCTCCTCCATTTCAGGGGGGGGGGGGGGATATATCCCCCCACCCCCCCCCCCCCCCACCCCCACCCGGGATTTACGCCCATGCCTTGGAGAGAATTTGAGCAGAAGAACCTGCCTTGCAAATTTGATGGATGACAGGGTATATCTCACTTATCCAGGTTAGTGAAAATGAAACACCTCATTTCTCCCAGCTATTTTACGGAATTTTTTGACATTTGAATTTAACACACATCTCTATTGGGAATTATTTACCCGTGTGAGCCCTATAGAGAATGCACACAATGCATACAAGTCTATGGGAAGTATTCATCCCATACAAGCTCTGCTGGTTTATGTTGATCTTGTATTTTGTCAGATCTCTTCCTCCCTCCCCCTTCTCCTCCCTAGGCCCCCCTCCCCTACTTCTTTCCTCTACTCCCCCCCCCCCAACTCTGCCTTGCTACAATTTCTTTTCTTATTATGTTCTTGTGGTACTAGTTCTTAGCACACAGCAGTCATCAGTATCACAATATTTTGAATGACTGGTTATTTTAATGTATTTCTTTGTTTTGGCTACCACTGAAACAGCTCAAAATACATAAAGTTAGTCTGTTTGACAAAACAAAGTCTTTTCAAGTACTTTGTAGGCAATTAGGTGATGATGACACCCCCATAATCAAGGATAACTGCCTGCATCTATGTATTCATCTTATGAAGAACTGATCAACACTGCAAGATTTATAAAAAAAAAAAGAAAAAACCCAAAGCGCATGATTTTCAAAAGTGTCCTTTTGAGAAGCTTTACAACCCTTGAATGTGTAATTTCTCATGATGTAGGGGAAAATATCGTCAAAAACACATTTATGATGTTAAAAAGTGAAATGAGAAATATGACCTCCACTATAGAGAATGCACGCAATGCATACAAGTCTATGGGAAGTATTCATCCCATACAAGCTCTACTGGTTTATGTTAATGATCTTGTATTGTGTCAGATCTCTTCCTCCCTCCCCCTTCTCCTCCCTAGCCCCCCCCCCCCCCACCTCTCTCCTCTACTCCCCCCCCCCCAACTCTGCCTTGCTACAATTTCTTTTCTTATTATGTTCTTGTGGTACTAGATCTTAGCACATAGCATTCATCAGTATCACACAATTTTGAATGACTGGTTATTTTAATGTATTTCTTTGTTTTGGCTACCACTTAAACAGCTCAAAATACATAAATTTATAGTCTGTTTGACAAAACAAAGTCTCTTCAAGTACTTTGTAGGCAATAAGGTGATGATGACACCCCCATAATCAAGGATAACTGCCTGCATCTTTGTATTCATCTTATGAAGAACTGATCAACACTGCAAGATTTATAAAAAAAAAAAAAAACAACTAAAGGGCATCATTTTCAAAAGTGTCCCTTTGAGAAGCTTTATAACCCTTGAATGTGTAATTTCTCATATGATGTAGGGGCAAATATCATCGTAAACACATTTATGATGTTAAAAAGTGAAATAAGAAATATGACCTCCACTATAGGGCTCACACCTGTAAATAAAATGGAATGTCCCAGACCCCTTCACAAATTCGTACCAAAGATAACAAGATAAATGAAGAAAAACATTGAATTAAAAATCAGTGATGTAATTTGGCAAAAAAACTGAATAGCTGTAGATATTGAGTATGAATTCTTCTACAAACTGCATTTTGGTTGGAAGGTGAAAGCTTTTCTGATGGAATTTGAGGGGACTATATTTCATTGGGTACGTGCGGAAAATAGGTGATTTTTTGAGTGACAAGAACTCGTAGTCTGGCTTTGCGGACCCTTGGATAGAATTTGAGCAGAAGAACCTGCCTTGCAAATTTGATGGATGACAGGGTATATCTCACTAGTGTCTTATCCACGTTAGTGAAGATGAAACACCTCATTTCTCCCAGCTATTTTATAGAATTTTTTAACATTTGAATTTTAACACACGTCCTTATGGGGAATTATTTACCCGTGTGAGCCCTATAACGTGTAGATTGGGTGGTTCACTAGATAAGACTCTGTAAAGAAGAAGTCCACTCCAAAATTTTATCAATTTCATAAAAAGAGGAAAAAATTCCCTGCAAAACAGTGCAAATATCAAAATTGGATAAGAAGTAAGGAAGCTATGACATTCAGAAATTTGATTTTTTTTTTTTCGGAAAGCGTTTCTTTATTAGTCATTATAGATATAAATCGGCAAGTCTTTTATGATGTCATGCTCTCACAATAATTTTTTTATTTATTTCATATACAGAAATGAAAAATATGTCATATTTCAGCTGTATGAAAATAAAACTTGCTTTTAAACAACCCAAATTAAAAAACAAAAAAACAAAAATGTTAACTCTGATATGTTTTAGTACTGGAATATGCTTTTATCTGTATTAGCTTTAAAAAACATTTTTTTTTTCAAAATTTCATAATTATGAAAATTGTGAGCGCATGACATCTCCAACTTGCTCATTGGAGTATTTATAAGGACTGCTCAAGAAAATACGTTTCCGAAGAAAATGTACAATTTTAAAATGTGATATCTTCCTTATTACTTATCCCATATTTGTCATTTTTTCTAACGTTCGGAAGGAACTTTTTTCTCTTTCTTTCTGAGTTTATATATTTTTTGGAGGATCTCCTCTTAAATGGCGATCCCGGATTCAGATCCCCCCCCCCTTATCTTTGAGCAAGACGTTTTCGTCTCGCTGAGGTACGATAGACCGTTTCTGTGAATATATCAAAATTCATGGAAGTCTCTTTTCCTCCAGCCTAGCAACAAACCGTTTTATTCACTGCTCCTTCCAATGAAGTGTCTTAGGCTTGAATTCAGTGAGATACCCCCTTAAAGCTGGTATCTCACTGAGCGGCGAACATTTGCGAACGTAGTGGATTTGAGATTCGCCAACTTTAATTTCTGACGAATGTTTGCGAAAAATCAAGGTTCGCTTCTGCCACTAGCAACAGTTAGCGACTTTCAGAGATGTTTAGCGACAATTATCAACGCTTGTGCGAATGTTTGCGAAAGTGTTTGGGAAGCAAAGGTGGCGACTATTAGCGACTGTTAGCAAATGTTAGCGACAGTTTTGCAGAATTAATATTAGCAACTGTTTGCAAATTCCCTTGCGACAATTTGCGAATGTTTTGGGACCTGGAAAAACACCAGGCAATTACGTATAGACAGACCCTTAAAACGAACGTACAACCTTCCACTGCAATCAGATCTCTTGTGACCACCATTCAAGATGAATTTCCAGAATATGGAAATGAATGTCTGCCAAGAAGAGGCTCAACGTGCTGCTATCCTTGAAGAACTGCTTTGCCTGGCTGCTCCTACATCTGCCGTGCAACTTGAGAGAAAGAAGATGAAGAAAAACAAGAAAGGAAGAAGAAAAGAAAGACCGTTTGGGTCAGAGAGTGGTTGTTGCAGAGGACAGACTTTGGCCAAAATGAAAAGCTTCTGCAGCAATTACATGATGGAGATGTGAATTAAGAGCTTCAAGAACTTTCTTAGAGTGGAACCTTGCCTGTTTCAGGAGCTTTTCATAGGAACCGTATGGTTACTTTTTCGCTAGCAGTGGCGAATCAAAGAAAAATGTTAGCAACACCGTAGGGAGCTTTTTCAATTTTTCTCTCTTAATGATGCGACCAGGTGCATACTTAAGTGACTATTTTCTACTTATTTTGAAAGACAAAAGGAAAATATACCTTCAATTGCAACTATCATCTTAATCTTTTGAGCTATGCTCATTATTATAGGCCCAAGTTGCAGACTTCGACCGATGCGTGAGAAAAATGGGTGCCATGCGTAAGATCGTGAGACGGCCCCTAAATGCTTGAGTCTCACGCAGAATGCGTGAGACTTGGTAGCTCTGCATTACACGTAAATTGCATTTAATGATAATGTTCCACTTCATGTGTATGCTGTGTAGTGTGCAAAATAATTCAAACTTGTTACGCATAATGCAAAGCCTAGCACATACAAACTTTGCATACATGTGCACGTCAGGGCTGCCAACTCTCACGCATTGAGGTCCTTTCTCACTCGATCTAAAACTTATTTCATTTCCATGCATTTCTATTGATCTCACGCATTCTGACTCCTAAATCATAGCATTGGCCTATGGGAGTCTCACTCTCAACTAGTTTCCCGTGTTGACAGCCCTGGCATGTATGGATAATTACATGTATGTACACTGTATGTTCACACACTCCCACACCACATGCAGGGCTATATCTATCAATACTAATAGCCGAATTGAATACAATCCAGTTCTCAGGTGCGATGTAGAAAATATAGGAGAAGCATAGGCCTAAAGGCTGTGTTTATCATCTTTCTGCGAATTACAAAATTACAAAAAGGCTTAATTTCCATGCACACCTACTATCAAAAGTCGTTTTTGAATATGTGTGCAATGCAATTTACAAAAAAAAAAAAAACAAAACAAACAAACAAACACTGCTAATTAGTTTAATTAACACTTGAGTATTCCAACTTAATCGTAGTTATCAAGATGTTCTATGCTACCTTTCAATTAAATCACAAATAAACATCAGAAAATAAAATCAACAAATCAATCCTCATGAAATTATAAAGCTCATATACAGTCACACTATGTGTCTGTTACAGATGTACACTTTTTAAGAATAATTGACTACTTACAGAGCAGAAGTTTCTTTATGAGTGTTTCGGAAGAGGGCTTGCTTTGAATTCAATTAGTATGTTCTTCTTTACTGAGTGCTTAATTTGTAAATCTAAAAAAAAAAAAAAAAAACATATTTTTTTTTTTTTTTTGTTACGGACATACATGACCCAATGGGCTGAAATTAACGATTAGTACAGAGTAATTACACAGGTAAAATTGATTGTCACTGACAAATGTTTGTTCACTTATCTAAACTCTTCATACACAAAACCAAGACTGGTAATTTCACATTTACTGAAGAAAAAATATAATGAAAACAATTAGATAGCAATTAGAGAGCATCAAAATGCACCTAATATTTTCTCTTCTTTGAAAAGGATTTTGTGATGTATGCCAGGTTCACTTTTTGGCAAACTTGGCAGCCAAGTTTACTTTCTGGCAAACCTGGCAGCCATGTTCGCTTTTTGGCAAACCTGGCCGCCAGGTTCGCTTTCTGGCGAACCTGGCGCCAGGTTCGTTTTTTTTTTGGCGAACCTGGCGGCCAGGTTCGTTTTTTGGCGAACCTGGCGGCCAGGTTCGTTTTTTGGCGAACCTGGCGGCCAGGTTCGCTTTCTGGCAAACCTGGCGGCCAGATTCGTTTTTTGGCGAACCTGGTAGGGCAGCCAGGGTTCGCTTTCTAGCGAACCTGGGAGCATCATTTTCAGTAGCAAAAGCCATTTTTTGCACATTGATGGATCAATTTGTAACAAATTTTTCCCAAAATCGAGTGCTTTTTTGTAGACTGTTTCGGAAAGTCTCTTTTTATTTTGGACTGGGTTAATCACTTCTGTCATGTGTGTATTTTCATCACCAAATAAAAATATTAGTGTTGTCACATGTAATTTTGAACGCTTACACTTCATACATTTTGTTCACGATTGTAATCATTGATATGCCCAAATATATCCCACTTGTTGTGTGTGATGTTGTATAAATGTCAATGTCGATTGTGCAAGTCATCCCCACTTAATTGTATCACCCGAACAGAGTTTGGAGAATTCGATACACCTTGATGGGTGGCCGGAAGAATAAAACTTTGATTCCGATGAGTGACCGATGAGAGACAGAAAAAAAAAATATCTGTGGAATCGGTGCGTAAATGTTGATATCTGGATGTTCAGCTGTAGAGTGAAAGGTTTTTTACTGAGCTTTTAACTGAGCTTTTTATCATCATCAAGGTCATACTTGAAAAACACTGCTTGTATATTAGTGTAGTTTCCACGGTTTATAGCAGTTGATATTTCTTGTAGTGTTTTTATTCAATATATTGATGCGTACCAAATGCAACCGTTTGATGTTGATTCTTCCAGCCTGACTTTGTTGTGAAGAGACATAGACATTGAATTTTGTAGGGGATATAATGAGTTTCAAATCACTTTTATTTTTCCTTTTTGTTGTCACTGCATGAGCATGCCTGGATAATAGAGAAGTTTGGATTTGAGATGGCCAGATTAGCGAGGCCGGACTGTATAGCTCCATGGATAAATATAAGTCACTCCCTTCCAGCTGCTTTACAAGCGCAAAGTGTATGATACTGTATGCTGAAATTTGAGATTTTCTTCTTTTAATAAGGTGTATTTTGGCTGAATAGTCTCATGTAATTTTTCATTTGTTTTTCAAGAAAGGTTGAAGTTATTAAACATTATATATGTTCTGAATATCTCCTGCTTTGTCAAGCAGGGTTTCAACAATTACAGACAATGTGTTTTATGAAGTGAATATGTTGATATAAATCAAACGTGCAAATTGTAATCTACAGATTTGAATGAAAATTCTCTTAAAGGTGAGTATACAAATGAGATACTGTGGCCCAATGAATTTTGCATTATTCTACATAATAACTACAACTGTACATGTATATAAGCATATGCTAAATCTAACTTGATTAAATCGTTCATTTCCGATGATGTTAATGCACTACATTATGTACGTGTATGATTCAAAACTGATAACAATACCACCATTTGCTACCAAAAGTGAATGCGAAAATGCTCTTTTCACAAGTCATAATTACGGTACCATTGTGTATGTTAGACTTACATAGTGTATACACTGTGTAAGTGGCATATCACCGTTTGTAAATTTCTGAAATATCCGCTGTAGACCTATCCATATCTGACAGAAATGTGGTAATAAAAGTACAATAGGGTAACTCTACAGAGAAGTAGTGAAGAATGGAAAGAAAAAATGTTCTTTTGATGTTTGGCTAGATTGTGTATAAATACATGTATACAGTAGCTCTTCGTAATCTAAGCATTTCCTTTTATGATCATTTCATGTTATACATTGAATTTCGTTAGACAGTTAAATTCTATATAAACGAAGAAGCAACAGAATCTGATGACTGACTTCAGCTGTTGGAAATCAGAGTCAGTAATGGTTTGTTTTTTCTAAATTTGTGTTTGTTTGTGTAGTTTCCATATACAACCATGTATCAATTATGGTGGAGTTTGATGTGGTTTTGTTCACCTGAAAAGAGAAAAATATTAGTGTGAATAGAGAAGAAGCAGAGCAATGTACTATTTACATTGAATTGTGTAAATTTCACAGCTTATGTCATTGGCACCAAAATTATAGACCTATGTAGTGGTCGTTGCTCTTATGCATGGACCTGTTTCACAGGGGGCATCCCACGAGACCGACACCCACGAGTCATACGGTCCACGAGACCGACATCAATAATAGGTCCATGAGTCATACAGCCCACGAGTTATACGGCTCAGGAGTCATACAGCCCATGAGTTCGACACTACGCACAAAAGGCTCATGAGAGCGACACTAAGCAAACATAGCCCATGAGACCGACACTAAGCAATAAAGGCTCATGAGACCGACACTAAGCAAAGAAAGCCCACGAGACCGACAGTAGGCAAAAAAGGCCCACGAGACCGACACTAAGCTAAAAAGGATCACGAGACCGACACTAAGCAAAGAAAGCCCACGAGACCGACAGTAGGCAAAGAAGGCCCACGAGACTGACAGGATAAACAGCGCCATCTACATGTCAATCACCTATACAGGGTGTTCCATGAACGGAAAAATAACATACTGGCGGTTGTAATTTCGTCACGCTATCAATTGAAAGATGGTGACCATCTACATAATTATGAACGACATCAAACATGTATTTCTACATACTTCTGGGGGGGGGGGGGCAAGTGTGTCAGGGAGCGACATTGTTATCAAGTAGAAAAATAGAATTGTATTCTTCATGCCCCCCCCAAAAAAAAAATAGAAGAATTAGTATTCTTCATCCCCCCAAAAAAGACCCCCCCCCCAAAAAAAAAAAAAAAAAAAAAAAAAAAACCACAAATGAATTAAAAAGAGGGCAAGAACGATGTATGGATTAATTCTAGAGCTTTGATAATGCCATCGTGCTATTTTAATAGGCTTTCCCAGGTTTTAGCTAGAAGCTGGACAGGATATAATTTTTACCTCTTCTCTTTCCCGATTCACTAGTTACATTTTTGTACTTATTCTATTTTAGATATTCTACCCTCCTGCTTGGAAGTTTTGCAGTAAGATCTATTTGTAATTTTCTCTGTAACTATAGTGTAATGCTACTGATTAAAACGTTTTATATCGCAGGGATTCACCTCAATTTGTGGCTTGTGTTATTCTCCTCCAAACAGTACATTTTTTCGTGAAATACAATAGCTGTTTTCCCGGATGCATCTAATTTTTCCCGAATCCCTTACAGTACCTTAATAGACGATTACGTTATTTTTTTATTTTTAATTAATACTAATTCAACACCCTCGCAGGTTTACTGTGGAAAGATCTGTTACACACTTTTACTGTACTTCGTTCATTTTTTTTTTTCACAAACAAACACCAATGCAAACACAATTAAAGATCCTGATCATTTCGGGGGGGGGGGGGGGGGGGCAACTGATGGGGTCACACCCTGCCGGAGATGGCAACTCTTCTTTTCCATCTCTCATATCTTCCTATGCTATTATCAGGACACCCTATACAAATTATTGGTCTATAGGTGGCGCTGTTCATCCTGTCGGTCTCGTGGGCCTTCTTTGCTTATATAGCCGTATAACTCTTGGGCTTATTTTACTCGATGTCGAACTCGTGGGCTTTATTTACTCAGTGTCGAACTCGTAGGCTGTATAACTGGTGGGCTGTATGACTTGTGAGCTGTATGACTCGTGGGCTGTATGACTTGTGAGCTGTATAACTTGTGGGCTGTATGACTCGTGGGTGTCGGTCTCGTGACGTGCACCCGTTTCACATCCATACACATAGCCTCTATAGCCATATCTTTAAAGTGTGTGTAGAGATTAGTCATATATGATTGTATGTATTGAGCGGTAACATGGCAATGAAACAAATTTTGATCTACACGGAAAGCATGGAGAAATGTGTGAAAGAAAGCCGATACCGCATTAATTTACAATTTCATGCTACTTATGTTTGTGTACATACAACTTGTACATGTATTTTGTTATACCCTGGAAAAGTGTAAGGACATGATATTATTTGTTTGTGATATTGGCCTCTGAAGTACAACATAATGATATACAGTTTGAAAATACCAAATGTGTAAAGTATAGTCGGGGAAAGCAATACACGCTGATTTATCTCAAAAGTATATTAAATCTATCGAAAATATACTACGACATTCGCATTATGTTCAAGACCGCAACATTTGGAAAAGTTTGCTAAAAGCAACAATATTATGTTTTGTGTTTGTTATGATGTTGATACATGTATTACATATGTATAGGCAACAAATGATACATTTTCTGCTGATGTGATACTTATTGTACTTATAGGGAAAATCATTGCATTATCAAGAGTGATGAATAATTTGTACGATAGAATAGAAACATTGGCACTGTGTTAAAGAATAGAACATCCAATGAGTTGTGAAATGAGCATTCATACATTTTGTGTAGGTTTGTTACAGAACTAATAATTATTACTTTCTATGACTGTTTGTGATGCATGTAAATGGATACATGTGATTGATACTGGAAAGCGTTGCGTAGACTTGACATTAACAGTTAGAGAATAATTTTTGAGAATTAGAAAGATACATGTACTCCAAAGCTTTATCATGTTCAGGATTGAAAGAATTGGGAGTCATGAAATGAGCAGCTTACTCTTTGTTACGGTGTTATTTTGTATGTATGTATGTATGTATAAGAGAAAACTGTACATGTTGCTCTTATCATAGTGACACAGACATTATGTCAAGATCAGAGAATAAGTTTTAGAGTAGAATAGCAACACTGACGTGTAGACCTATAATTATGTTCTTTTCAAGCATAGAAAAATAGAAAAAGAAGAAAAAAAAATATGTAAGTCACATTATTTTGCAGGTACATGTATAGTAATGCAAAAATCGAATAACTCGTTTTAAGCAATACATGTATGCTGTTGCAGCTAATTCTAGTAATACATGCAGTAATATCTTTTTCTAGGCTATATAGGCGAGAACAATGTGCTGCGTGTGAATATGTTGAAATTAAGCATTTAAGATAATAATGTGTACATTTGTATATGTGTAGTCAGTCTACGTACTGCTCTGAAGTAGTGATTGTGATACAGTCAATTTAAACCCGCTGGTTATCTAATTGAGGAGCTGGTACGTGTTCTTAAATTTTTACAAAGACATGAATGGACTTAATAGTTCATCAAGTGCCTTATACTATGGATTGGAACATACAGGAATACTGAATGCCCTGCAAAGACTTGCTGGATTTGTATCTTGAATATCACTCAAACGTTATCATAGCTGTCACAGCTGTATAAACATATATTACACTCATTCATGGCTGACAAACAATTTAGTGCATTTTATCTTCATGTATAATAAGTGTGGATTTGATGTTACATAATCTCGTTAATAGTGGCAGAGCTTGTAGGCAGTATACTAGGTTTTACCTGCAAAGATGACATTTTGAAATTAAAAGGTTCATATTATTGATCAAGTTTAGACGTTTCTATCAGAATTTATTATTTATTTTTTTTTTTCCTAAAGAACTGAGCTGATTTTTTTTTTTTTGGTCTTTATTAGTTGCTTTCGGATACATGAACAGGTTTCCATTCACCTCACTGTGTTGAATGGTAGTTATACCCATGAAATAAATTGCAATTATCAGCAATTCTGCCCAAGTGAAACTCAAGAGTACATTGTACTCCCTAAATGTTGAACACTCAATAGTTTAGCTGAATGAATAATTTCAGATCCGAACACGATTGATTACACTGCACAGCACTTAAACTGGAAAGGTCAAAAATGAATGTCACCCCACCTTCAAGACAACATTATCTGTACTGGTAGATGGATTGGGATAAAGACACATATTTTGTTACTCTTCATTACTCCAGCTTACTCTAAAATAAGGTCAGTACTCATAAATAATTTCTCTAAAGACACTGCATGTATTTAGTCGAGTCGATGGTCTCCTGGTTTGTTTGTACTTTTTTTTTACCATTTTAATTGGAAGTTAAACATGTTGGAACATGTTTATTAATTTCTCTTCTGCTCGATTTAGAAATGACATTTTTTACTTAACATACCATTCTGTAAATGTATGACAGTTGTGTTTTGCTCACATGTTACTTTTCTTGTTTAAAGGTATGCTTCATAGTTGTGTATACATTGTGTTTTGTTGTGACTAAGATACAGCACACATTCCTTTCACATTACAGTTTTAAAAGTTTTATATCTAAAATGTTCGGTTAGTATGTGTAATTTCTTATCTTTTCTTTTACCCATGCCGGATATTGTTAGGATACGTGTATTAGCCTAGCAGGAATGTGAAATAAACAGGTGTATTTGATGAAGATCATTTTATGCATGCATATCCACATGTGTTTAACTTGTGTAAGTGTAAAACTCCATTCTTGTTATGTTTATGTTGAGATATTTGTGTTTAGAAGCAGCTGAAAAAAAAGAAGAAAATATGGGATTTTTTAATCATAACTTCTAGAATATTCCTTGTCATGTTACATGTTTGTTACCACCCAAAAGGTTTTATTCTGCTCTATCTGACGATGTACATACATGTTCTTTATTTTTTTTTTCAAAACGGCGCTTGGTTCATTTTGACATGAAACTCTTCTTATTCATGTATTTCTGCAATAAAAAATAATAGATTTTTCAATCCCCCATCCATAGTTCTATACACGCGAATCTCTTATCACACCAGCAAAATATCCATAAAACTGCGGAATTTCTCATTTCATTCGCGATAGCTCATAATCACAAAGAAGAAAAAAATAAATCTACAGTACCTCCTGACCTACAGCATGGTCAAAATACATCTTCCAACTACATGTATAGTACAACTGTATCTTTATTTTCATACAACAGACGCTTCAACCAAATCAACTATCCGTTGTGCTTGAAGAAATAATTTATAATTTGTCATTCTAATTCTTATAACCTTGACATACTATATTCTTTTTAATTCTGTTTTTCCCATTCCATAAAAAATTCAAATATTTCCCCCTCTATCATTACCCAATTTGGAACTTCTGTAAGAGATGAAACATACGAATGTAATTCAATTTTGATAAAACATGTTTTCAAGAGATGATTTTTACCTGCTAAGTTCCTTTGCTTCCACGGTTTTAACAACTGTATTTTTTTTCTTGATATCTCCCTATAGTTAATTTCTTCCTTAACTTAAAATTTAAAGCAAAATAAATTCTTACGATCGTTGCTTGTATTAAATTCCCAAATAAAACATTTTTGCTTTGTCCTTTCCTTTCCCATTCAAACAAAATGTTTTTTTTTTCTTTATTAATTCTAAGACCACTGATTTCGTAATATTCATCAAATACATATTGTAACCTTTTATAGAATTTTCATCTTTACCACAAAGCTAAAAGAACTTGTTTCACTTCATGTTTCCCAAATACAAATCTTTACCACTTCCTTCTTCTCTCACTACATACGCTGAAATCTCTATAGCCAATAAAAACAAAAAATGTGGTGATAGAGGATTTCCCTGCCTAATTCCTTCATTAATATCAAAAGCTACACACACCCACATACGCACACACACGTTGATGAGATAATCCCTGATGCAGCTCTTTCCAAACTTAATTGCTATGGGATGTGCTCTGACAGTAGGTGATGCATCGTTTGGTCAATATGTACATGTAGTATTTCTATTTACTCAGAACAGTGATGCGCATCCTTAAAATCGCGCAACAAGGTTTATGTACAGTAATATTGAACCTACAGAAGGCTCCAACCTATGACGACAGTGGAAGGGCAGCCTCCTAAATGCAAAGCAGCGTCTGTTAGGGCAGTAACTGCCATGATGGCCGATACCTGTCTAATGTAACTGCATGGTTCCAGATGCGAGTGGTTAGGGGGTAGAAGGAGAATTTGTAGGAATCAGTCGTTGGTTCGGCGACACAGTTTCAGTATATGAACTCTTCTGGTGGTGTAATTACCTTGGGTTAGGCCCTACGAAGGTGGGGGGGGGGGGGTGGATTTAATGTTGACGATGAATTAATACATGTTGAGACGCTTCGATGCTCCAACCTAGCTTAGAAACCAGTCTTGAAGCTGCATGATGTAGATCTTCTGTTGTCGTGGGTGATTAAGAGAGCAGCTGTTGCAGCAACGTGTTGCAACAACGTCCGGAGAACTACATTATATAAAATCTTTAAATCTGAATTCTGTTTGTGTCCCGAAAAGATGGTGGCCTGAAATAAAAGCAAAACGAAAAAAAAAAATCAATCTTAATTGTCCGATAGGGCCCCAAAAGATGAATTGGTAGCCCGACACCAACTTTTAGTGGCACCGGTTCACCGCTAATGTCAATCCCAGTATATAAACACAATATCTGTGTAAATACATTTTCGTCCATTTGTTTTGATTTTATTTGAGGGACCTGCACACTATAATATTGTATAGGTTTACAATCACTGCTCTTTAGTGGGTCACCCCATTTTTACTGGCCATGTTTGTATACTTACCTTTAATTGGCATTTGGCAAGCACATTATTTATTTCAAATGAATGTGATATTTGCAAACAGACGTCACTGGCTTGTCATCTCATCTGCATATACTTATACCTTGCTAATTTGTATTCTGTTGAAAAATGAAGTAAAATGAAGTGAATCGAATGATTTCATTTACATTGTACATTTTTTTTTATAGGCCAGAGATTTCCACCCCGTCTTTTCATGCGGAATTTTGTATCACATCGGTGATATTTACGAGTTATTATCAAAATTATTCAATGTTCACATAATAACCCTTTCGCATCCAACACACACACACACACACACACACACACACACACACACACACACACACACACACAAACACAGGTTTATGTATTGATTTTTATACCTGGATGCAAATAGATACTGAAGATGCCGAAGAACATGAAAGCGAATTTGACTAATGCCACCTTTACGCTTGGGCCTCAGAACATTTGGATGCTCCCCCCCCCCTCCATGAATTCGACGGAATCCTGGGCAATTAATGGATTTCTTGTTTATTTGTGTTTTGAAGCCAAGATTTTGTAAGTGTATGTGTGCGTGTGTGTGTGTGTGTGGGGGGGGGGGGTTATTGGTGCCCCCCTCCCCCTTTATAACAGATAGCTGTTCGGTCTATTTCGCTGACTCATCGAAAGAATCAGTCCTTATCGACTTAGTGTTTGGTTATAACATGTGCTAACAGGAATCATATTTTGAAATGGGCATCCTCTGTAAAACGATACTGTATTACATGTATAATGTAATTTTTCGTTCATAATTTCTTAATCATCACGATGTCGATCGTTGCAACAAATAACCGATTTGTATAGAAAGCATCCAGGAATGTCCGTATCGAAGTTGTTCAAAACCTCATCCCATAACGCACCATTCTCCATACTTTTCATTCTCATTTTCCGTGTCTTAATAATTCGTCAGGGTTGCGGTGTTCATTTATGCGTTGCTAAAGATGATAATTACGTGACAAATCTATGACACGACAGATTAATGAAGACACTTTGATGCAGCTAGTATCAAACAATGTAAAAGATTTCCATTGTAATGCATTTATTTTGCAGAAGATTGCTTGGCTGACATAAAAATACACAGTACAATAGCAGGAAAAGAAGCACAAAGAATAATCTTGGCTAGCCATGCAAATCATCTTTCGCTATATGTGCCTGAAAATTGCTACAATCATAACAGAATTTTGGGCTACACTGAAAAAGCCAACATAATTATTATTTTGATTATTTTTTTTTTTATTCATACTAATGCAGTAACAACCAACGCTTGACCTATCACCGATTTTTTTTTTCTTTAAATCATTCTTTTTTTCCTTTTCATTTTTTCACTCCTGTCTGCTTTTAGAGTGTGCAGCGATAGAACTACGATGTCGAACTTCTCGCTATTCTGCAGTTTCAACGAGTGGAGCAAACTACTAAATAAAGCTGGTCACTCCTGTCTGCTTTTAGAGTGTGCAGCGATAGAACTACGATGTCGAACTTCTCGCTATTCTGCAGTTTCAACGAGTGGAGCAAACTACTAAATAAAGCTGCTGGGGAAATTGCAATACCGAGTAGCGTGATATCGACATGTGCAGCGTTATCCCTAACGAGAACTCATTTGCGAAGTGGCTGAATGATTACTCGGCAAAGAATAATTATGCGTGAAGCCCAAGTCAATTATTATAAAGGTACCATATTTGAAATCCTGGAAAATCGGCCTAAAGTGAGCAATATATGAACAAACGTGGGTAACTTTGGATGACATTGTTCGTCCTGTCACCGCACTACCACCTCACATAAAACATCCTCTAAGGGAGAGTCATATCTGCCCATTTCTGCAAGAGGTCATGCCCCATCTCTCCTTGCAGATTGAACTCCCGGCTTCGACCTCTGCTCTTACTTTTGCTCCCGTGACTATGCTTTCCTTTGCTTTTGCTCCCGTGACTATGCTTTCCTTTGCTCTTGCTGCCGTGACTATGTTTCCCTTTGCTTTTGCTGCCCTTGCTTTTGCTGCCCTTGCTTTTGCTCCCCTTGCTGTGTTTACCACTACGGCTGCCAGAGCTACTGCTGCCGCTACTGCTGCCGCTACTGCTGTCACTCCAGTGCCACCAGGGTGGCCGTGGGGCGGGGCCTGGTTTGGGAGAAGGAGGAGGGGCAGGGGGTTTTGGGCTTGGTGGTCTGACCGGGGGTTGTGGTTTGGGCCTTGGAGGGGGACGCGGTTTACCCCCTCCGCCGCCTCCACCTCCACCACCACCTCCACCACCGCCTCCACCTCCACCACCGCCTCCACCACCGCCTCCACCACCGCCTCCACCACCGCCTCCACCACCGCCTCCACCACCTCCACCACCACCGCCTCCACCACCTCCACCACCACCACCTCCACCTCCGTTTCCTGGTCTAGGCTTTGGCATGGGTTTTGGCTTAGGTTTGTACCCCCCTCCTCCGCCTCCACCACCTCCACCTCCGCCCCATCCTCCCCCTCCGCCCCATCCTCCTCCACCACCACCTCCTCCTCCCCCTCCTCCTCCACCACCACCTCCACCCCCACCTCCGCCTCCTCCGTTGCCTGGTCTAGGCTT
Source organism: Diadema setosum (assembly GCA_033980235.1). Taxonomy (NCBI): domain Eukaryota; kingdom Metazoa; phylum Echinodermata; class Echinoidea; order Diadematoida; family Diadematidae; genus Diadema; species Diadema setosum. Next base: position 28,133,964 of record CM067077.1, on the reverse strand, counting down.
TGGCCTGGGTTTTGGCTTGGGCTTATACCCTCCTCCTCCTCCACCACCACCTCCACCTCCGCCCCATCCTCCTCCTCCCCCTCCTCCTCCTCCCCCTCCTCCAGGTTGTGGACGCGGTTTGTACCCTCCACCTCCTCCTCCACCACCACCTCCCCCTCTGCCACCGCCTCCTCCGCCACCTCCACCCCCTCCTCCATTATTTCCATTGCAAGGACCCCGTCCACCACCGCCACCTCCACCACCGCCGCCTCCTCCGCCTCCTCCGCCTCCTCCACCACCACCGCCTCCGCCTCCTCCAGACCCTTTTCCTCTGCTTCCAGTGCGTCGACCACAATTGCCGGTTTTGCAACCTCTTGAAAAGAGTTCCAGTTCTCGCACTATTGCATCCATTGATTCGAGTTCCCCTTCTTTCATCTCAAGACCCTTGAAAGGAGAAAAGAAGCGTAGACCAATTCCATTTAATGATATCGTACAAATGGCATCTGTGGGAAGAACACTCAACAAACACACTGTTAAAAAGATCAAAGGGATGGTACAGTTTTTGGTAGAGATGCTACTTAAACGCGGGACCTACCTATCATAGGACCACTTTCTTCTTTTTTTTTCGATATCTCAGTCACGTCAAAACCAATCTTAATCAAAATTCAAACTTTGAATTTGTCTTAAAATGTCATGCTGTTCGATATTTCAGATGTGGTTTCTAATTATCTTGCAAGAAGTTATACATGTATCTGAATCCCCCCCCCCCCCCCATCTCGACCAAAATTATGCCATCTCTTTAAATAGGACATGCAAATGAGTCCTTTATCACTGCTAGGGAGGGATCTCTTGTCAAATCTGCTTTTGATGGTACATGCAAAAGCATCGCATTATTTGACTATTTTAGCTGAGATCATTATGACAACAACCATGATCACTGTCATAAGATTATGGCAAGGAATAAAAAGAACAAAGCAAACCAGACGTTTCTATCGGTAACATTTGGACACTTTCTATACAGTAAAGAAACCGTGAAATATGGTAGGTGGGAGGTAGACTCTTTTGTGTATTTTTGTTTTTCACAGAATTTTGTTCAATAAATTTTATACAATGTTCAAACACAAAGTGCAAGCATAAACACAAATAAAGAGTCTCAAATTGGCTCCGATACACTACGTTTCTTGTGCCATGGTGAAGCAGACCAAAATTGTCCCCCCCCCCAAAAAAAAAAAAAAAAATCAAGTTTAATAATTAAGTACATGTACATTGACATTAATTCTTGACAGCATAACTTCATAGTGAGCACAAGCAATTGGGTTTCCGAAGGAAAAAAACCAAAAAACAAACAAGCATACTCTAAGACTTGTTTCGATGTAAACGCACTAAGGCATGTAAGGCATAGATATTCGGGTCTAGCACGATACATTTTAGTAACACTTTAGATATTCCCTGGTATTTAGATACTGAGTTGGGACTCTGAATTGAAAAAAAAAAAAGAATCACTACTTGATTTATAGATTCCAGTAACAAGGTTACTGAACTCATGAATTTAGGTTTAAAATCACATTTCACGGGAAAAAACACACACATTACATTCAAATAATAGCATGCACTGCCACAACAACAACAAATATAACAAGTAACTTCCATCATGCTCTAACTCTTAAACATACCAATCTAGGGTTGTATTGAATATTACAGTTCCGACCTGCTTTCAAAGCAAACATTTCTGATTTGTGTTCTTTCACATGTTTCTTATCTATTAAAAGTTTCACGAGGCCAGATTGTTTCTAATTAAACCACCTCCCACCCCCAAAAATCATACTCCGCTGAAGGCTACAACATTATTTCTACTAAAATGCATACGATTTCAAAAGCAATGTAATGGCCTTTTCCAAAGTGACGTATCAGCTGAGTCCTATATTGGTCTCGGATGCTAGCAAAGATATATATATATATATATATATATATGTATATGTATATATATATATATATATATATATATATATATATATTTAAGTTAAGGGAAAGAAAGCAAACAGGAAATTATATTTCAAGATTACCTGTCCCACATCATCGGCATCGGCATCGACCTGGAGTCCCTCTCCTCCGGCATCGTATTCGAGGTCATAATTATCCCCTACGTCATCATTTAGCTCTCGTTCTTCCTCCGTGGACTCATATGAGGCTCGAAATCTGTCGTAACCGATGCCGTGGTGGTAGTCGATCTCCTGGTTGTCGTAGTCTTCCTGGAAATCTCGTTCTTCATCGTCGACCACGAACGCATCGTCATACAGTTGCTGGAAGTTGTCGTCTTCTCCTTCTTCGAGAGTATCGTCGCCGTAACCGTATTCATCTCTGGCATAATACTCTTCATCAGCCCTTGAGTCGACAACGCCGCCACCTCCACCCTGGCCGTAATCGTAGATGTCGTTGTCCGCTGCTGTCTCTTCTGGTGCTTCCTCGAGTTCCTCGGTACCATACGGATACACGTCGGGTAGCTCGACTACTTCGTTTGCGCGTACAGCCGCCCGAGAGGACAACCCCACCAGGACGACGAGGGCGAGCAGAGGAGCGAAGACGCGCCAAGATCCCCTGAAGCCTGCCATGGCAGCGGTATGAGCAACCCAGGTGCAAGCCCCACCTAGATCTAAAGTAGGTGTTCACTTGCACCCCCTTTTAAAGGTCCCTTACCCTGGAAGGAAGGGCTTTGTACCTACCACTTGAACCCGTTCACGAGTGCAATCGCTCAAAATCCGTCATTTGTACCATTCTTGAGGAATATCAAATTTACGTAGTATCAGAGTGTTAGGTCTGTCAATACTGCATATTTGTCTGACAAATGTCACTACATAAGTGCAAACTAGGTGCAGTCTAAGAAGAGCATATAGACCATTGAAGAATGATTGATCATTCGCTAACGGCAACATGGCATCACGACATGGTTAAACTAAATAATCCATTTCAATCAATTCTGTCGAATAAAATAATGACAGAGAATTCCAATCGATCAAAAACAGGACTGAAAATAAGCATCAATGGAAGAGCAAGACATCAAAATAGTTACAGTATAGTTATTGCATCGCACATGTAATCTCTTTGCCAACTCCTTCAGAAACTACGCATAGAATACATTGACTGAATCAAGATGTCGGGTTACAAGAACTAGCGAAAGACATCAGTCTGAGTCCTGGGTTATTGTGGGTTGTCCTTTTAGGCAATATTCGTTATTCCAAAGGTTTCTTAACCCGAAAATGAAACAAGGTTCGTTATTCCGAAACACACAACTTTCGTATACAATGTACTTAGATAATTCTGAAAGTTCGTTTTTATCCCAAATTGAAATATATTTCATTTTTGTTTCTCTCCGCTCCTCCACTTCAACCCAATCTCTCCAATTTCCTCCACTCTGCAATGATCACATGGTCCTCGTACATGTACCCGGCCGTTATGGTGATCGGGCTTTTTCTCTCATTTCTTCATCTCTTTGAAACAAACTCCTTCCTTATATTCGAAATGGTGGAAGTGTAGATAAGTGTAAATGATTGCTTAAAACTTATCTATTTACTCAATCTTAATTTTTGTTGTGGTTATTGTTGTTGTTGTTCTATTTGTACTTAATGTTTAATTGTATCTAAATACAATATTTTCCGCATTAATGCGCTGAGAAACGTCAGTATTATACAAGAAACGTCAGCGCAATATAAGTGTTATTTATTCATTCATGTAGAAAGTTCGTTATTCCAAAACACATGAATTACCCTTTCCTAAAGGTTATTAATCCAAATATTTGTGGCTTTATACCGAAGATTCGCTATTCCCAAAATGAAATCTGAAAATGAAATGATGTTCGATCGTTATTTCAAAAGTTCGCATATCCGAAAATGAAAGGGTTCGTTATTCCTAAGGTTCGTTAATCAAAAATTTAGATAAGGTAAGTAATTCCAAAGGTTCGTTAATCTAAAAGTAAATCTAGGATTGTTATTTCGAAGGTTCGTTATTCCGAAGTATCTTTAACAAACATTGAATAATTTGTGGCGAAGCGGGGGGATCCATTGTTTCTATTGTGTAGTTATTTCATTATTTCTGTCAAGCTGGATCGAAACTGTTGAAAATGTGGATAGATTCTATTTACTTCATCATCGATTTCTATACTGTGATATCTTCGTCGAAGATACTCAACTTAAATAAATAACACTGTCCATCTATTTCGATTTGCATCACTTTCCGTTGAGGCAAGAAGGATTAACTACAGGAGTTGGCACTTTGCGGGTGAGGGCAAAAAAAAAAAATATTATTTTGAATATTTTATGCAACTTCTTATTTAAAAGAAATGTCCTGATTTATCATGCGAAGACTAATTTAAATAAGCAGAACTGAAATTGGTTCGTAGGGACCGTTAAATGGACAAGCATAAACGAAGTTCAGGTTTTCACATAGGTACATGTATTCTTCAATGAATGGTACGAGAATGGTTGGTGATTGTAATTTGAGATTGTACCACTATTTGCCCAATCTTGTGATCGAGATCCTACTAAAGAAAAAAAAAATAATTTGTGTAGGCAACCCCCTTTCGACTCAAAGACCCGAATTCACGAAGGTGGTAGAATTGAAACCATGGTTTAAACCATGGACAAAGACCGTGGTTTTGTATGGGGCGCAAAGTGTCGAATGGCCTATTTCGTTACGAAATCAGTCATTTTTCATTTCGTCGACGAAATGACTGATTTCGTAACGAAATAGGCCATGCGACACTTGGCGCCCCATACAAAACTACGGTCTTTGTCCATGGTTTAAACTATGGTTTCAATTGAACCACCTTCGTGAATTCGGGCCAAAGTGGACGATAATAGATTTAATCTTGTGGAAAAATTCTCTCTTTCACAAGAAAATTAACATAAAGAAAAAAAAAAAGATTCCGTTCATTCCTTAAGAACTGCTATCGAGTTATTTCTCGCTCTGCATAATGTAATCTCAGCCACTTGTCAAATTTCTTGTTAGCCAAGAGTAAACAAAGTTGCTAAGATGTCTGAAACCGCGCGCTTTGAACAGTTACTATCAATGTGGCCCAAACGTTGGCAATAAAGAGTACTCTAATGTCTTTCAAAAAGAGGGCGTAACTAACCCGCTGAGGACGAACAGATTTTTCTATAACGCGCACTTCCCATAGACACCTGCCCAAGTATGCTCGGGACCAGTCTTCAATGGACTAAGTATGTATTCAGAGCAAGGAAGCCCCTGGGATCAAACCTTCGTATAATCTCTTGTGAGGTGACATTTGCAAAGTATACATAGCATGTTCTGCCCCCACCCCCACACCACCCACCGCCCCCGAAGATATGTTGTTGTACAAGCAGTTTAAACACTCTCAACTTGTGTCATAGCAAAAGTATTTTCATCGAATGTGGGCGAGCACAAATATTCCACTATGAGTAACAAGACGATTGATGATGAAGTGTTTTCCGTCTACATATTATGTTTGAAATAATTTAGGTAAACATATCGCCCACTGCATTATCAAATCGGGTAGTATCAGAGAGAAAGACGAGAATACTGAACACGTGCATTTTTTTTTCTTGGTGAGGGTTCATTCTCTTCGCGATTGCTGTCGATTGTTGATGGATAAATGTCAAGTGGTACATTGTTGACTTCGCGAATCGGTAAAATTCCATAACAAGTCATATTGACTATGCGATTATTTTTTTTAAGTATGGCTTGTCATTTCCCCATAAACTTTATTGACTGCTGTATTCCCCTAAAATTACGAAAGAATAAAACGAAAGTTTTGTCTCATGGGATTTTTACAAATTGGTTTTTGCATAATAGTATAAAATGTGTTTGCTTCGTTCGTTACCTTGTTACCTAATGTTGTCTATAATTTCAATTATTTATTCAACATTTTATCTAAGCATTTTTAAGGGGCAGTATGGTATTGGTTGAGATGAGGCTTCAGCTTTTAACATTTTGCGAGATACAGTTGTACATAGAAACCACTTTATGAAATGTTAAAGAGCATATAATTCAAAGAGTAAGTCAAAGTTTATTTGATGAAAATCGGTTTTGAAATGGCCGAGATCTCAACAACAACAACAAAAAAAAAAAGGCCGAGATCTCAACAACAACAAAAAAAAGCAAAACAAAGCGATCCTAATAAAAGGTGGGTTCCACCTTATGCGAGAATTGCTTTGTTTTGGATGTCTCAACCTTTTCAAAACCAAGTTTCATCAAATAAACTTTTAATTTCTCTAAGACATATGCTCTTTCATATTAATTTTCATAAGAGGTTTCTAATCATCTCAAAAAATCACCATAAAAAACATTCGAAACCTCAAGCCCCGTCTTAACCAAACTATACCAACCCTTTAAGCCTCGGTGTCTGCCTGCCCTGCTGCCTGCAGTATATAGGCCTATACCCCTTTCTCTCTTCATTACCATCTTCACAGCTTAGAAGAAGATCTAAACACTGTCTCAGTGATATCAAATTTTGTAATTTGTCTGTAATGATTGCATAAACCATATAACCTAAGAAATTTCTTACAAATTTAATCAAATACTTTTGGGTAAATTTTACCTTTAACTTCAGATGGGGACTTTTCTCAACTGCCATACATCAAGTATCCCTTCCATTGTGGTTAAAGTAGTCTTTATATCATAGATTCCAATTTTCTTCTTGTGTCATACACCATTAGTGGTCAATTGCGAAGCTATATTATGACGTCATTTGATCATGTTCCCTGGATAGAATTTTGACTCAAATTTTATTAAGAGACACATGAGAGATATAGCGTATAGTGAAAATGTGTTAGTCGACACACACAACAAATGTTTATTTATATACATTCACTTTTAGTAATATATATATATATATATATATATATATATAAATGTATTTGAATATATTTATAACATGTTGTCACGTGAGTGACTTTTTTTTTTCTCTGCTACTCTGACTCCGAAAGAACAGAAATTTAAACTGTTTGCATGCAGTTATGTTCGAGTTTAATCTTTCAATTTCTTTGCAGCTTTCTCGTTCACAGCATATAACAATACATTGGGCATAAAAGATAGTCGGAAACAAATTACAAATACATAACTGGGTTATCTTGGGTGACTTGAACCGGTGATCCCCTCAGCTCGGCTCAGTCGTCATCGATGCCCGATGCCCTCGTCGTCGACCTCGGCACAGTCGCTTGGCTTGTCTCTTGGAAGCATCCCTTGACTTGGCCACTCAGCTAGACGCTACCCTATCGGCGGTCCTCTCAGCTCCTCGGCCTTCTCTAGTCCCTGCTACCACGCAGACTCCTGCCTTGACCCGCGTTGCCCGAGCTTAAGCGACGGCGAGCATCAAATGGAGATCGAGCTCCGTACCCAAAATTCGGCTAATAACTGTCAAAGTTCAGTTTATATCGGCAGCTGGAGCTCGCATCTCACCGACGTGGAAAACCCCCAGAAAAACGACTGCTGCCTGTGCGGAGATCTATGCTGGATGTCTGATTAAAGTGTTTCTCCCCGATCCTCTACATTACTCAGCTTTTTAATAGCTCCCCTAGCCATAGAGATTAACACTAAAGTCCCTTACACTCACATACACTTGTCTTTTCATGCCTTTCCTACACTAAAGAAACCATCCAATCATCATGCTTAAATATTGCCCTATTGAAACTGTACACAATATGTCTAGCCATCGTCTAGACTGCTGTTACATAATATCTTTACTCCTGAACTTGTGAACAATAAATTACAACCAACACCCTAGTGACACTGACATAGCTGAGTCTCGCCCGAGCTAGAGAACATTCTTAGCCACCACCTGGATGGGAGCTATTGCATAACACCTCTATTCACTCAATTTCTACAGTCTGAACTAATACATAATACCGCAAACCGGGCATGCTGTTGCCATGCTATTTCTTTAACTTTTGCTTTGTCTCATTTCATGTGACTGCCCTGTCTGAATTTGACTGATTTAGACATGCTGTTGCCATGCCAGTTTATTCTTTTACTTTTACTTTGTCTCATTTAATGTGAATTTCCAGACAGTCACTTTCTCGCAGTTTGACCTAGTGGCTTTCTAGGACAGCTTTAAGACTCTAAATCTTTGCAAACTCAAACAAATGCGATTTTACTTCACTGGCAAAATCAAAGATAAATTTCTCTCCTGACACATGTACATGATGGAAAGTAGAGATATAAAACTCTTTGACTTCAGTATCGATATACATTATAGTTACACGGAGAAGATTTATAAGAGATAAATATAGATATGCATTCGTATTATGAATTTTATATCTAAACATTTGACATTTGATAATAATTGACAGTGAGGGTGCTGTGGAAATACTTTAGAAATGGGAGTTGCTTCCACTTTTCACATCATAGTCCTTGATATTTGAAACTTTACATCGGCGGATTAACATTTCCAGACACTGAAGGATTTCATCAATATTTTGCCAATTCTGAAGAAAAAAATTAATATCTTCGAGTACTGCTTGCCGTGGCAAAAATGACCAATTCTAATTACATTTAACATGATCATGGACCGTAAATAGGCCACAGTTTGGTTAGAGTGAACATGAGAAGTGAAATATGAAGTGAATATATGATATATTCTTAAATTGGGATTAAAGTCAGTTCAATAACAACACTTTGGATTTTCTATATTCCTCATTCATCTTCAGTGGTTATTAAGATAGCGATATTGTGAGGATATGATATTTCAATAACTTTTCAAATTTATTTGTTATCTAAGATAATTAGCGATTCCATCGATCATCTATACAGGCTTTATATAAACGGGATGAGTGCACAAGCAGTGACTGTAACATTACGGTATATATACCGAGACATAACAGCATTGAGGACCTCGTACACATCTCAAATAATACACTTGAATGATTCATATTTCAGTGAAATCAGTCGGGTGACAACAGCAAACAAAACTTATTGACGTACACACACAGGAATGACACACTGTACAGATTTCGAGCAGACGAATACAAAGATGACACACTATAGCATAATTATGCCCCCCCCCCAAAAAAAAAAAGAAGAAAAAAAAAAGAAAATCGGATTTTCTACAACGATAACTTTAAAAATTATAAATTAACCCAAATGAAATTTCAAGGTAGGAAAGTATAACTCATTACCTACATCTATACAGAAAACCCCCATTCAATTTGTTTCAGAGGTCAAAGAGAAATAAGAATCTATGTAGAGCATGTCAGGAATCCCTTCCCTCCAAGCTTTGCCCATTGTCTGATTGTGTTCACAATTCCAAGAGTATCCAAGTCCTGAACTTGGAAGAAACAGACCTATGAAATACTTTAGAACAATGCACATTTCTCCGTGACCACCTAACCAAATTTAATGGGGTTTTCTCCAAAATGTAGGTGAGAAAGTTAGAGCTTAATTCCCTGAAATAGCATTCAGATTGTCTAATCATTTTGAAAGTTATCAATGCAGAAATACGATTGTTTTTTTGTTTGTTTGTTTGTTTGTTTGTTTGTTTTTTTTTTTGGGGGGGGGGGTAGACATACTGTATAGCTATTTCGAGTTTAACAGAGAATTTCTGATACAACATCTGTTTAGCAATTGCGCGTCAGAATACATACGCCATTGTTCATTGGTATGATAATACTGCAGTAAGTTACAAAATACTTTTGCAAAAGTTCTGTGTATTTTGTCGTACATAATTATTATACTAATCACGGTTCGACATTGATGGTAGCCCGTGGGACCACTGTAAAATTAATGTCGGGCCACTATAACTTTTTTTCAAAAAAATAATATTATGTCTTTTGGTTGCCTAGTGGGGTAGTTGAGATTCAAATTAAATATTGTCAGACTACGAGTTCTTTTTATTGAGTGCCACTACACTTTCTTTTGGGTCACCAACACTTCAAATTTAAGGTTTCTGTTGGCCCGAACGGACAAGCAGAGCAAAAGGTTAAAAGATTAATGTATATTTATGTATTTGCCTATATATCTGTATCTTTTTCCGGGAAGGATGGTAAGGGTCATGAAAATGCACTTCATGACATAAATAAAGTACAGTGTACATCTTCGTTCATCATGTTCATTGTCCACAGTGCAGCAGACATTATTCGATTTTGATCCCTTTGCTTGCGACGGCTTGGAAAGCGATATTGACAGTGACTGACTTAGTATAAAATGAAGCAAACTTCCCAGCAGTCAAGATCCATGTAGATGTGCATATGGACAGCTATTACACCAGGGCAAGTTGCATCAAAGGTGTTGAGTGTTTTTGTTGCATCTTATGTTGTCGAATTAGTCAAATGTTTCAACGTCACGATGCGACAAGAGTCGAGAGCAAATCGAGCCCATCATCACCTTCTCCATCATGCATGATCAGTTTGGTTTGCGGCCAAATCTCAGGACTAGATACGAAAGGGTGTAGAACACGACAATAAACCCTCCTAACGCGGCATAGTACCCCCAAATAGGTAGCGACACGATGGTCAGACTGTCGACCAAAGCGGCACTGCTCATAAAGCTCTGCCGAAACTCCGGCGACATCGTTGTGTTGGTCAGGGCACTGACATTAGCCGCTCCATCACTGCTGTTCGTGAAAGCGGACGTGACCAGGCATTCCGCAAAATCGGATACACCTGTGACACTACAACTGTGTAAAACGAATAAAGAATAAATGAAAGAAATAATTAACAAAAGAAATGAAAAACGAATGAATGAATAAATAAATAACGAAAGAAAGAATTCAAGAAAGAAATAAGCGTTTTCACATCAGCCCGACAGAAATCCAAGCTCGATATATTTTTCGCGATCACAAATTAGCGCGCTATTTCATTTCCTATTTACATCAGCCCGAAGATTATCAAATAGCGCGCTAGTTCGCATTAATTATCCTGCTATTTCGGAAATTTCCCGAGTTGGACTCGAGAAATTTTATCGATCAGTTAGCGCGCTAATTTGTATTCATATTATCAAATAGCGCGCTATTTCGTGATCGGGTTAATTTCCCAAGTCAGAAAATAGCGCGCTATATATTTTCGAAACATCGGGCTGATGTGAAAACGCCTTATCTATGAGACCAGTGGCTGACTACATGAATACCGGTAAATTAACAAAACGACAAAAAGACAACTGTTGAATTTTGTTAAAATATATGAGTTTGGTCTATAAAGGTAGAAATATTTTTGATGTATTGATGATACCGTTACTCGTGACAAGTGAGCAATCCCATCACATTGTTGCCTGTAGCTAGTTTCATTTTTTTGCCGTTTTGCTTTCCTTGAAAAAAATGGCGTTTTTCAGTTTCTTTGTTCTGATGTTACTGGCACTGCTTGGAGGAGATTCGAGAGAAAAGAAGAGAACGGGACGATGTAACATGCAACCGTCAGAGATAAAGAGGGCGGGAGGGGGATGGAGGGCGAGAGATACGATAGAGATATAACGATATCAAGAAAATGTAAACAGAATTCAACGTTATTTTCATGTTTCTAGTAAAGTGAAAGAGCGCTTAACTTACCTCTGTCAAATGGAAGAGAGTTTTTTTTTTGATTGAATCATTTCTTTATTCAAGAAAATGTTTATACATAACCAGGTCAATTATCTCTTTAGATAATTGCAGGTACACAATGCAACAACAGAATTCAACGTTATTTTCATGTTTCTAGTAAAGTGAAAGAGCGCTTAACTTACCTCTGTCAAATGGAAGAGAGTTTTTTTTTTTTTGATTGAATCATTTCTTTATTCAAGAAAATGTTTATACATAACCAGGTTAATTATCTCTTTAGATAATTGCAGGTACACATTGAACATACAACACAAATAACATCCATGAAATTAATGTGCCAGTATCAACAATGATATTTAAAACTAACAATCATTATAACATTTACATCAGTTCTTTCATATATATATATCGGACATTTATAGAAACTTCACACTCCGGGCGGACCAATAATCAGTCGATGTTCTGCTTTTTTGTTTTCTGATTTCGTTTTGTACATAATCAAAAACTCCATTTACTTTCCCATTGGAAAAAAAAAAATATCCGTGGTCCTAAAAACTGTAATAAACCTTCTTTCGGTGTATCTAATTCAATATTACATATACAAATATAAAATATTACACATATACTATACTAATCAACAGACTTCAACATTTTGCATACTATAGAGATAAACCCATGAACTGAGAGTGAGAGTTGAATTCTGATAAAATGTGTATCTATATATACTTTTTGTTTACTTTGATAATGAAGTTTATTCTTCTGCATAAAGGGTATTAATGATTTTTTTTGTCCGTTGAGATCATAACCATGTTTACATTGAAAAAAAAAAATTATATATTCCAGGAGAGGCTTAAAACAGTGAAAAAATATAACTGGGGATGGATGGTCGCCTTAAAAAAAAAAAAAAAAAAATGTTCCCACAAAGGTCCTGACACACATCTCTGAAGCCTGCTCTACAATCAATTGATGTAATCTACCAGGAGGGTGCCCTGAATCTACTAAACAACTGGGTACATTGTAGCAAAGGGAAAAAAAAAGGCAATGAGATCGAACTTTCTGCAGCCAAATACTGTATATAACCCGTTTTCATTTTTCTATTTTTTACATTTCACCTCACAGAATAATTTCATCTACCAAAATTTAATAAAATATCTCACTTATACAAAATGTGAGGGAAATCAATAATAAAAAAATATTCAAACAAACTTAAATCACCCGATTTATGTATCAATACAACTTTTAAATTTAACCATATGTTGGACGGATTTAACTTTCCAACATGTGTAGGTGGTGTGTGCAAATACTACTAAATTATCGTCCGTTGAGAATGATAAGGGCTTCAAGTTGTCACAGAACCCATAGTGTTCAAGACAACCTAACGCCCCTCTCACTCCCAACAGACGTAATGTTGCCAAAAATGATAATATCACACAGTCAGAAAACGTTTCAATATATCAAACATACAATTCAGTTTCAAATAATTTACCTGTGTATACAATATACAATGTAAATTATTATCATATAACATTTTCAACATTAACATAATATCAGCAATATGTTAATTTTTGATAACATATTGAATTGGGATTTGGTACTGTATACAAAACCTGATTATACCGACATATACGGTGCATCAGACCATGTTTGTTCGTGTCTGCTGTAAAATATTACAAAAGAAACTAGAAGTGCAGCCTTGCTTAGGTCATTGTACAGCTCCTTTGGCTTCTTGTTACAGTTACACTTGGCGAGGATTTGCTTTATTCGAGTTTTGTTTTCAGCATCAATGAATCCCCTTTGTCCAACCTCAATCGCTTCAAATGAGGTGTCGTAATCGGTTTCATTCAGATCTCGAACCAGGTCTTTGTACCTCTCTATCTTCCTTTTGTGAGCGTCTTTTATGTTGCTCTCAAAAGGAACTGTTAACTCTACTAACATAATCTGTTTGGGATCGTGCCATACGACAACAAGATCTGGGCGTTGGTTAGTTACCATGATGTGCGGGGGTACTGTGCCTCCTGCAATCGTGTGGCCCCCTACGTCACAATAAACATCAAAATTATTAATTTCTGCGCTCATTATAATGGTCTGGATAACCTTAAGAACATTATTGTGTCGCCAAGTATACCTTTCTAACATCGATGGACAGTGTGACAGAATGTGGTGTAGGGTCCCTGTTGTATTTGGACAGAAGGGGCACTTATTGCTTAGTCTCTTTCCCCAACGGGATAGATTTGAATAAGATGGTAGGGAATCAATACACGCGTTAACTGCAAACTTTAAAACATTTCGAGGGAGATTAAACATAATCGATTTCCATGTGAGGTTTCTCTCTCGAGCAGTAATAGTTCTGTAAATTTTCCTTGGCAAAGGAGTGGCTCTATCTTTTCTTTCCAGTATTTTACAACGTCGTCCTCTAATATTTTGTTTATTGTCTTCTTCACTGAAGTCCAGGAGCTATTGGTCTGTACTCTAAGCTCACTTACGGCTTTCTCATGGACACTGTGACAGACGGTTACAGTGGACTGCTTTGTTGTCCACCTCGACTCGCGTTCCAGCGTGGAGTCTAGGGCGTGGTTAACTACGTCGTCACCAGCTAGTCTTGATCTGGTATAAGCTGAACAATTGGCTTTCCAATAAATATCGGAAAAGCGCGGGATGGCCGTCCCTTGCGGGAGATGTACGGTTGCAATGTTTGCCCCTCGACTTTGGATTCCTAACCACTGTTTTAGGTAGCCGTCTGTCATAGTGTCTAATACATCAAGATGTGATTTATTCAGTGTATGGACACTCATCATGAATCTCATGGCAGGTAACAGATAACGGACATATATTGAAACTTTGTACTCCGGGCGGACCAGTAGTCGGTCGATGTTCTGCATTTTCTCTCTAATTTCGTTTTGTACATAATCAAAAACTTCATTAGATTTTCCACTGAAAAATATCCGTGATCCTAAAAACTGATGTGGGCTTTCTTTCAGTGAATCTATTTCTATATTACCAATACGGAATGAGATATCACCTGGAGTACCACTACAAATTGACAGACTTCGACATTTTGCAGGTTTCAGGGAAAGACCCATGGACTGGCAGCGGGAGTTGAGTTCTCCTATGATTTTTTGATGGTGACGTTTATTATTCGAAATCAGATTAAAGTCGTCTGCATAAGGGGTAGTGATGACCTTGTGTCCATTGAGGTCATAGCCATACTTGGATTTAATTGAAGTCAGATATTCCAGTAGAGGGTTGAAACAGGCAAGAAATATAACCGGGGATAGAGGGTCACCTTGAAAGACACCTTTTCGAAAGTGAAAAGTTTTTGATTCCCACGAAGGACCTGAAACATATCCCTGAAGCCTGCCGTACAATCGATTGATGTAGTCTACTACACAACTGGGTACGTTGTATCGATTCAAAGAATGAGCAATAAGATCATGACTTATGCTGCCAAATGCATCAGTAAGATCAAAAATATGTTACGTGAACCGTTTTCTTTTTGGATTTCGCATGCAAAATGATTTCATGTCGCAACTGGTTATGTTCTATACATCCGTTAACATTCTTCACAAAAGCCTTCTGCACAGAATCATCGATGAACTTGTTTGCTGTAAGATATGTTACAAGGCGGTCTGCCAAGATTTGGTGAAATATCTTACTGATACAAGATGTGAGGGAAATCATTCGGAAATTTTCGGGAAATCCCGGATCACCAGTTTTGTGTATGAGTACAACTTTTGAATTTGACCACGTATCGGGTGGATTTTGACTTTCCAGCAACATTCGTGTGTATAGAGTGGCCAAGAAGTGATGTACAGTCGGAAGACGTTTGAATAAACCATACATTAATCCGTCTGGACCTGGGGCGGATGTAGACTTTTTCTTTAAAAGTACACTTTTCACGTGCTTTGGGAGAATTGGTCCTAATTCAAAATGCGTGTGTTCTCTGTCGTCAACATGGATAAATGGGAACCAATTTAAACGGGTCACATCAATGTTAGCCTTACTAGAGTATCTATTTGAGAAAAACTCATCTGCTATTTCTTCAGTAAAGGTAGGCTTTGTGTCAGGATGGTCGAGTTTTCCGTTGCAAGCCCGTTTAGAGAATTTCCAAAAGTCATTCCGATACAAAGTTTCTTGAAAAGCGGCGTCCTTTTCCCGTACCTTCTCATTGTTTCTCTTTTTAAGAAATGAAACGGTTTTTACTGCAGAGCGGAAGTTCTTTCTGTCTTCTTCAGTAGCATTTTTTCGGAAGGCAATCTTTCGAAGGGCGTTTTTCTTCTTTCTGGCTTCTGCGAGAGTTTTGGGTTTATGAAACACATACGGATTTGCATTCCTGTCATCAACAAAATCATCTTGGGAGGCAAAATAGTCAGACATAATAGATGCGAAGCATTCAGCCGCTTCCCGAGGGGTAGTTTCTCTGTGTGACAGATCATGATGCAGTGGTGCGAGACGATCTTTCACCTCCGAGTTTTTGATTGTCCACTCATCACGCGTGAACAATGGGATGGTGAATCGTAGGCTCCCGGCACACTGAAAAGTCGCTAAAAGGATCAGCAGCACTAGGCGTGTCATGTTTAACCAGGCCTTTGTGCGTTCTCAATAGGGTGTTGCTTTACGACAATGATCTCGACAGCAGGTCACGATTCACCGGCCAGCTGGCCACCAGCAGATATTCTAACCAAAATCAGTAGGAATGTCTGGGGTCTAAGAATGAGGAGGTGTTCGATAAAATGGCGTCACTGGAACTTAGGGTGACGAGGTGACGTCCTATATCTCACACATATTCCGTCAGTCAATAACTCTAATTCCAAATATGATCAAATACGGCAAATATTAACACATAATAAAGTACCGGTGTTGTCTCACGACAGTTAACTCGACAACAGATCACAACTCACCGGCCAGCTGACCACCAGCAGGGGGTTTTTTGTATCCGAAATCAACGGGAAAGTCTGGGGTTCAAAATAAGGAGGTGTCCGACAAAATGGCGTCACTGAAACGAAGAATGACTAGGTGACTCCTATGGCTCATACATAGTCCGTCAGTCAATAATGCTGATTCCAAATGTGTTCAGATACGGCACATAATAACACAGAACAACACTACATTCAAATGAAACGATTGGCGGGCTGCTAAAGGGCAAAAATTGCAGAATTTGCAGCGGTGTGAGAAACCTTGACCCTTCAGCGCCGTGACCACTATTATCCCTAAGATGGGTCGGTAACTTTAATCGAGAGAATGTGCGTTTTTCATTGAAGAATTCGAACTTTGTTGATTTATATTTTCTTGATATCGTTGTACATACTGACGTCACAAAGTGTAGTAATCTTTTCATTCAGCGATAGCTGCACAGAAACTTTAAGAATTTATAACTTATAAAATAACGGATTGTCCGATTTCCCAAAACTTTTATAGTGGAGCGGCATAGCTTCAAAAATTAGAGGAATTGTGCATTTTATGATAAAAGCACCAAATTTCGCACATATGTTGACAATGACATTTGAAATAAATTCAGATATTGGGCCGTCGTAAATAGCGCCCTCAGCGGTCATGGCAGCCATTTTTCAAAATGGCCGCCATAAATGCCATTTTTCGTGAAAATTTACAAGTTTCAGAAGGGAAAATCAATAAGATTTTGCAAATGAGTGGGAATAACATTCAAAATAAATTTCGATATTGGGCCTCCGCAAATTGCGCCCTCAACGGCCATGGCAGCCATTTTTCAAAATGGCCGCCATAAATGCCATTTTCGCACAAAATTAAACATTTCAAAAGGGAAAATCAGTAAGGTTATGCAAACGAGTGGAAAATAACATTCAAAAGATTTCAGATATTGGGCCATCGTAAATAGCGCCCTCAACGGCCATAGTAGCCTCTTTTTTTTCAAAATGGGTGCCATAAATGCCATTTTTTGTAAAAATTTACAAATTTCAGAAGGAAAAATCAATAAGATTTTGCAAACGTGTCTGAAATAGCATTCAAAATAAATTCAGATATTGGGCCATCGCAAATTGCGCCCTCAACGGCCATGGCAGGGATTTTTCAAAATGGCCGCCATAAATGCCAGTTTTCATAAATTTTACATATTTCAGAAGGGAAAATCAATAAGATTTTGCAAACGAGTGGGATATAACATTTAAAATAAAGTAGATATTGGGCCATCGCAAATTGCGCCCTCAACACCAATGGCGGCCATGTTTAAAATTGGCTGCCATAAATACCTTTTTTTTTCTCTGAATTTACTAATTCCAGAAGGATAAGTCAATAAGATCTTGCACTCAATTTAAAAATTTCGTTTGAAATATATCTTGCGCCTATGTATTACATTATTGTAAATAACGCCCTCAATGGCCATTGCAGCCATTCACCATGGATTCCATTATTTCTTATTTCCTGATTTCACAAAATGAAAAGTCAATAAGATTTTGCACATAATTTAAAAATTATGTTTGAAATAAATATTTGTATTAGATTATTATAATACTGCCCTCAACGGCCATGGCCGCCATATTCCAAAATGGCTGCCATTGTCATAGTCATTTTGTTTAAAAAAATGGTAATTTCAGAAAGAAAAGTCAACTAATGTGTACATAAATTGAAAATCATGTTTAAAATCAAACAATATATCTAGATTGCATTAACTCTAGAAATTGTTCCTTCGCAAATTTTCAAGAAGAAAAAAATTGCTAATAACGGTAATTGCAGCCATTTTCCAAAATGGCTGTCATAGATGCCATTTTTCTTTTATTAAGATGTCCTTATGCCGGAAGAAGACAATAAACATTTTTTTTTTTTTTTGCGCAAGTTGAGTATTACATACAAAGAAGTTTAAACATTGAGCCATCATAAGCTGTGTTCTCAATGGCTATTTCAGCTATTTGTCAAAATGGCTACAATACACTCTTCTCTTTTTTAGTCTTGAAAATTTGCTTAACTTCAGAAGAAGGCAGTAGAATACTCACAGAGACATTATATAATCTGTAATATGGTGTTTAAGAAATCATTTGAGGAACAACTAAAATAAACAAGGCAAATGCTTAGCGATTATGTATCACCAATGATGAATGCATAACCTATTCTAAGTGGCAAACATGAAAAATTTCCGAAAAAAAAGTAATATGAATATCCAGGGATAATGGCGCCATGTATTAACTTTGACAGTAACACCATATCATTGAATATATGGGACTCTGTGACGTGTATCTATTCTAAAATGTAACTTCCTAAATATTCTTAAGACAGATACAAAAAATGGCCTTTCATTTTACGAAAAAAGTTAATTTACTTGCTATGCTTTCATAAAAACACATATTTTTGATATCCATACTGTTAGCCGTCATACGCGAAATAGTGCAATTAGAACTAAACTGAAAACATGAATTTAGAACTAACCCATCAATGAAACCTTTTTTTTTTATTTAAAGTTCTTTGAACACCAGATTGCATTAGATATAGGCCTAATGCCTGTTTAGCAGTATTTTATTGCTTTCTCCTTCTGGAATAAGCAAATAAAAAAAAAAGGAGTGTGAGGAAGCCATTTTGACTAAGAGCTGCCATAGCCGTTGGGGACGATGTTTAAATGGTGGCTCAATATCTTCATTTCAAATTCAAATTCAAATTCAGACTTGAATTTATTTGAATGTCTTTTGTCAATTTGCACAAGAAATTGTAATGTCTTCTTCTGGCATTATCATATTTTCAAGAAATAAAATAGCATCTATAATGGCCATTTGGAAAATGGCTGCCATGGTCGTTGATGGTGCCATTTGTAATGACCTCATACATTATTTTCTTTTGAATATGATTTTCAACATAATATGTACAAATTTCATTGATTTTCTCTCTGAAATTAGCAAATCTTTCAAAAAAAAAAGAAGAAAAAGAAACAGACAACCATGGCGGTCAGCATGGCCCTTGAGGGCGCCTTCTAAGAAGACCTTATTCTTAAATTTATTTTTGAGCATAATTTTCAACTTGTTTGCAAAGTCTTATTGACTTTTCCTTCTGACATCAGCAAATTTTTGCACAAAAAAAAGGGGGGGGGGGCATCCATGGCAGCTGTTTTGAAACTTGGCTGCTCTGGCTGTTGAGGGTGCACTTTTGAATGGCCTATTATCAAATTCAGTTTGAATGTAATTTGCCACCTTTGTGGAAATTCTGATTGACCTCTGCAACACTTTACGAAAAAAAGACATTCATGGTGGCCATTTTGAAAAATGGCTGTAATGGCCATTGAGGGGGCAATTTGCAATGCCCCAATAAGTTTACTTTTGAATGTAATTTCCCACCTGTTTGCAAAATCTCGTTGGCTTTCCCTTCTGATTTTAATAAATCTTTTCGAAAATATAGCATTTATGGTGGCCATTTTGAAAAATTGCTGTCATGACCGTTGAGGGCGCAATTTCCGATGGCCCAATATCGACATTTATTTTAAATGTCATTTCCCATTTATAACCAAAATTTCATTGACTTTTCCTTTTGAAATTAGCATTTTTTAAAATAAAAAAGTGGCCCGTATGGTGCCCATGAAAAAAAAAAAATGGCTGCCATAACCATTGAGAGCGCAATTTTGAATTGCCGTGCCCAATATCTGGATTTATATTGGATGTAATTTCCCGCTTGTTTGCAAAAAAGAAAAAAAAAATTGGCTTTCCCTTCTTCTTTTGCATTTTTTAACAAAAAATGGCATTTATGTCGGCCATTTTGAAAAAAAAAATGCTACCGTGGCCATTGAGGGCGTAATTTCGGATGGCCCAATATCTAGATTGTTTTTTAATTTAATTAACATTTATGGGCAAAATCTTATTAATTTTTCCCTTCTGAAATTTGCAAAATCATCGAAGAAGTGGCACATTAGACAGCCATTTTGAAAAATGGCTGTCATGGACGTTGAGGGCGAAGGTAACAATGGCCAAATATCTAAATTTATTTTGAATGTAATTTCCCACTTGTTTGCAGAATCTTACTGGCTTTCCCTTCTGAAGTTAGCAAATATTTTGAAAAAAATGACATTTATGGCGGTCATTTTGAAAAATGGCTGCCATGGCCGTTGAGGGCGCTTTTTCCGATGGCCCGATATCTAGATTTATTTTGAATGTAATTTCCCATTAGTAACCAAAATCTTATTGACTTTTCTCTCCTAAAATTAGCAAATTTTACAAAAACATGACATTTATGGCAGCCATTTTGAAAAATGGCTGCCATGGACGTTGAGGGCGCTATTTACGATGACCC
Source organism: Diadema setosum (assembly GCA_033980235.1). Lineage (NCBI taxonomy): Eukaryota > Metazoa > Echinodermata > Echinoidea > Diadematoida > Diadematidae > Diadema > Diadema setosum. The sequence goes on along the minus strand of CM067077.1, from coordinate 28,113,257 downwards.
AATATCTAAATCTAATCTGAACGTGATTGTCAACCTGTGTACAAAATTTGGTGCTTTTATCACAAAATGCACAATTCTTCGGCTATGCCGCTCCACTATTACTAATGTGCTCTACCAATATTGTCGCTTTAACCAGCCCCTTTAACTCAATCCAAATTTATGTCTGGGCTTTGGTTTCCTTTTAATCTGAAATTTTGGTGGCAAAAATGAAACGTCGTGGCCAGGAATGACAGAAGAACATAACAATTAATTTCTAATTTTAAGCGCCCAATCGGGCCACCAAAAATATCTCTTTTTGGGAAATTTGGTAGACCAACATTAATTTCTAGTAGTCCCGGACCACTGGGCCACTGCTAAATGTCTTTCCCTAGGCACCTGCTGCTTATGTGTACCTTATAGGTTGAGGCACGACAACGAAGACGGCTGATAAAAAGGCGCCGTAAACATAGGACGCGAAACTGGTGTAGGGCAGCCATCGGAGGGCGCTAGGCAGCGTCTCCACGTAAAACCCGCCGAGGAGCATCGAGGTGAGCATGGCGAGGCTGGACACCACAAGGGCTTGGTGGGTGGATGAGGCGGATGCGCTGATCAGCAGGCCCATTCCCTGGAGCGAATGAGATTATTTCTCGACTGTAATCACCAATATCATCAATAATAACAATTATCATCATCCTCATCATTATGATAATCATCCTCTCATCATTATAGTCATCATAATCATCACCATAACTCATCATCAACATCATCATCATCTCATCATCCTCATCGTCATCATCATCATCATCATCATCATCATCATCATCGTCATCACCATCCCATCATCATTCAATCTTCATCATCATCGTCGTCGTCGTCGTCGTCACCGTCAATCAATCGATCATCTTTAACTGCGCTGTTCTAAGCGCCAGAGTTGGCTCATTGGTTGCATCAAAAATATACGTGTTATGAAAGGAAAAATAATGATTAAAATTATATGAAGATTTGATCGCAAAATGGATTAATAAGATAGAACAAAAATAAAACCCCTCCAGTAATTTATACCTTATTATTTTGTTACCTAAGAGAGAATAGGTCTGTAATTACGAACAAAAAATATTTCATAATATTTACTTATCATTTTCTTTGTCTTTATGACAGCTTTAATCACAAATACCTCAAATTAACACGAATGGAGTTAACTCGTCTTGCGATTAAACTCTTCATATCTCAACTACAGGTGTGGGAACCGCGACAAACAAAAAATTGTCTGAAAAAGAACATTGTAGAAAAAGTAAAATCTTCAAGCACAAAAGTGAAAGTTTGATCAAAATCGGATGAAATTTAAGGAAGCTATGAAATTGTGAAGTTTCTCTAATTTTCACGAAACAATTCCTGAATAGTCGTATGACTATGCAAATAGCGAATTAATGATGTCATCCCTCACAATTTGCCATACATTATAATAGTAATATAATCATGACTTTTCCAGTTTTGTTTTGTTTTGTTTTGTTTTGTTCTTTGATCAAACACAATTATGCCCAGTCATAATATTATTCCTGATCGAAAGACTTCAAAATAACGGCCTGTTATATCAGCATTTGATAAACTGGTATCCGAGACTTGAATTTTCGTCGGGTTTTTTTTTTTTTCTTTTCGTACATGTTCAGTGAAAAATTGTGGGGCGATGACATCATCAGTTCACTCATTTACATTATTGATATATCAGCTGCTTCAGAACTGTTATACTAAAATTAGCGAATCTTTGACATTTCATAACTTCCTTACTTTTGATCTGATGTTTATCAAATTCTCACTGTTGTTCATTTTTACTCTTTCGTATCGGACTAACAAAAAAGAGTAAATCAGGCCTGGATTTTCCCTCTGAGAGACTTTTAATAAACTTAATACTGACCTGACCGACCTGCACGGCGATCACCACGGTAGCTAAGAAACAGAGGTACGCCACCACCGACAGGTGGAGTCCAACCAGCCAAAACGCCAGGGTGACCGAAACAGCAGGCATGATGACTTTGAGCGGAAAACCGCTGATGATCTTCGAAAGGAAATAGGCGGACAGCCGGTACGCTCCCGACGAACGCTCCTTAAATATGACATGACGCTCACTCGGAACTGTGGGCAAAATGTTGCAGAAAAAAAAAATCTCATCTCAGTTATTCGATTGTGATATGTAACGGAAATTGCAAGGCAATGCCTTAATTTCCGTGAAATAGACAAGGCACCTTGATTATCATAATTGTTTATTTCTGGGTGGGAAGGAAATCGGATTCAATATTCGCCGACAGATGTAGTGATATTCTATTCACACTATATCCTTTCTCCTGATAATTCGTTGGGCTGTCACGAGATCCAAGACTTTGAACAGATCCCAGTTTTTCTTAAACTCCGCTTAATCATATATTATCAGATATATTATACTCTGAAAGAGTAGCGGAAAGATAATACTTGAACAGATCCCAGTTTTTCTTAAACTCCGCTTAATCATATTATACATTATCAGATATATCATACTCTGAAAGAGTAGCGGAAAGATAATAATTTTCATCTTTATTTCGATTCTTATCATCATCATCATCATCACTTATTATCATTTTACGCACTTTATTATCATAACATAGTATTTTACTATGATTGTTGGACGTCACTATTATCATTATCACCATTATGGGCCTCCACGAGTACGTGTAAGTACACGAATGGTACGATGCCATACACGACTATTACACATCGTATCGAGAACAGAATACTAACAGAATCTGACAGTCAGTTCGACCTTGGTTGTGGAATGTACAGACAAAGAACAAAATAGTATACATCCGGTCGGAAGTGTCCAACAACAACAACGACGAAGAAGAAGAAAATGATCATAATAAATCGATGATGAAGGGTGATTCATAGCCCCATTCTGACCTGTGCTATCGAGGACAACACAACGACGCAACTAAAGCCAACGTTTTTAGGTACCTCGCTCCCCCTGTTTAAATGAATGACATTAAAAAAAATTTACAAGTAGGGGACAAACCATGTCGAATAATCAACCTGCTAAACTTCTATCCCCTATAGTTTGTGTCCTCACATTATCGTCTAAATGTATCGAAGAGAAACCCACGCAACCTTGACCGTAGACGTGACTGTATTAAAAAGGAGGTGGGTCCCCACTACGCAACAGTGAAGTCTCATTGGCATTGGACAGATGTCATGTGAAAGTGACATGCTTTTTGAAACGTTTTCAGTGAACAGCAATATCAAAAGCAGGGGCGGATCCTGGAATTCCGTAAAGAGGAGGAGCGTTTACAAAACTAAAGGGGGCGCACGCACCCCCCCCCAATCTTTGTCTTTTTATTTCTTTTGTTTCAACAAAAAATAAGGGAGGGGGGGGGGGCGTGGGCCCGGTTAGGTCCTCCCTGGATCCGCCACTGAAAAGGAATTGTGAAATATCGCTGTTCAGCAAAATTACGTGAAACTATGATTCCAAAGACTGTCATATTTTCTTTTCCACTTTAAATTGTTTGTATGCTTCATTTTTCCATCTGAGAAGATGGCTGGATAGCCCGTGTTCAACTGCACTAGCTGGTCTCCCATGTGGTCCAAGCGGGTGTGAGGTTCACTTTTTTGTTTGTTGGGCTTTGCTCTTCACTAAGGCTGACTTTCTTACGCAATGGGAGTTTGACGTTCGAAACTTAATCGTTTTCTAATTCTTCTATTCTTCACCCCCTCCACCCCTGCTTTTGCAGGCAGCTTTTTGGCTTTGCTCCTCAGTAAAAGTCATCCATAATGACGTCTTGAAATGATTTCGAAATCGATAATTAATGCCCCCTTTCAAAAGAGGCGAGACCGTGAAGAGATCATTGAGTGTTCAAAACTTGAACGGGTGCACTAACGATTTTTTTTTTTCAAATGTCGATTATTGATCACCAGGTCTGTTATGATTTCTTATTGAATACCCATTGAATACTACACGTTCGGCGTGGTCTCCATCAAATTGTGAACTGGTCAAAAAACAGTCGCTCAGTGGTTTCCAGGGAAAGCGGGCTTTTAATGAAAGTTCAGCGATATAGCAACCTGGTGAATTCTCCTCCCCAACGGAGGGCTGCAGGACTCGGAAGCTGTGTGTGTGTGTGTGTGTGGGGGGGGGGGGGGGGGGGGTCACCGAAAAGTTATGCTCACTTTCGAGTTCGTTGATCATAAAAGATCCATTTGAAGTTTTAAACTTCGATGACTGGATTGTAGCTTAGGACCGTGTCAACGAAATCGAAAGTTGCCAATGTAGTCTAAGATTAAACTACAAGATTTCTTCTTGTTTACGACAGACTAAATATCTTATTCACGCCGTTCAAAACCTACAAGATTAGTGATCTTGCGGTTTTGAATCCTCGACTAATCTTACAGATTCGTACAGCTTTCGAGTGAGTGCTGAACTACAAGCTGATGATCCGAAGTTTAAAACATTAAATTAATCACTGAAATTATAACAACATCGCTTGAACCTAAGTATCGATTGCTCATGAATCTCCAGGGTGTTTCCACACAGAGACATTTCTTTTAGGTCGCTTTGGAGGCTACTGAGTGATCTTGTCTTTTTTTTTTTTGTCAAAGATTGCCTAATGGTCTCCATCCTGTGGAAAGGGGCAATGAAGGGTAAAAAAAGTGAGAAGTACCCATGGGTTTGTTGATTCGATGACTATTTTTAACCCTCAGGTATTACGTCAGAATGTTGACTGGAAAAAAAAAATAAAAAAATAAATTTCAGACTTATACCGGACTTTGTCCTTACCATGGAGATGCGTAAAGAGAAATAGGAAATTTACCGAATCTTTTCTCTCAGTAGAAAAAAAGAAAAAAAGTTAAGAATTTAGTGAATTGTCAAATCTGAATGTTCAAAAAAATATGAATAGAAATGAAGTATTTATGAGATGACTATATTGTTCATGACTTTATAATTATGAAGGATTTCTGTTTTGTAATGGGAGTTGTCAATGACACTCTACGTTGTCCAAGAAAAGTACTAAAATCATAAAATTGCATATCAAAATGTATGTGTGTTTAACCTCCGAATAACCCCTCTGTACGAGCCTCTTTCTACAAAACTAGCCAAATATCAAAAGACAAATCATTTCTACGCAAGATCCATACGAAAGAGTCAGCATCTCTCTAAATCAATGGCAAAATATGACATTTTCATTGTTTTTCAATACGATGATACACGAAGAACAAAGTGTTCACATTATGCTTTTATAACCTAGGTCACATGACCAAGACGTCATTACGTCATTCCTTTTCAGTGATCATTCAGATAGATTTGATACGTCATGCAGACTTAAATCGTTTCCTACCAGACCATCTATTCTTCGATCTGCCCCTCCTTGACTTTCTCATTTTCTCATCACTATTCTCTTGCTATTATTGAGATGTGATTTTCATATTCTCTATAATTATGCTACTTTAACTAAAAACTCCCGCTTTCGCTACAAGAAGAGGGGAAATCGAAAGAAAAAAAAAATCAACATCCGAAGGCATCCAATACGCTTGACATACACTCGAGTAATGTCTGCAGAGGAAGGAAGTGTACTTACACCAGCTTAGCACGCTATAGATGGATTCGAAACCCCAGTAGGCGGTCAGGAAGAAAACCTGGGGGTGGATGGAGAGAGGGGTCAGTCACAAATTTTTTACATGGAACTTTCTTTTCTTTTTTTCTTTTCATAGCAAATAGAGAGAATGTATATTATCATTATAGCCCCTCTGGTAAGCGTTCAATCCTTCAGAAATTGAAATCAATGAACTCATAAGACTCTAATATGGGAAGGGGGCATGTGGGATGGAGGGGTGTGGGATGGAGGGAGACTGAACGAAAGAACTGCGGGTTAATAACACTACTTTAGTACTAAGTGTGCGTGAGGCTTGCGGTTGTTGAAATGATAGTGATAATGAATAACATTTATATAGCGCTTAATACTGATATTTCTAAGCACATCAATCCGGAAAAAAAAGTGTGACATTGAGGTAAAATACAGCATTATGTATATATTATGATATAACGACAGCAACAACAACAACAGAATTAAGGTTGAGTAAACAAATAAGTTTTCAACAATGACTTGAACTTATCAACATTTTCAGCATTACGAATATAAAGAGGGAGTTTATTCCAAAGAGATGGGGAAATAACAGAAAAAGCCCTATCACCATAGCGGGTACAGGTGCGGGGACCATGTGATAATTGGAGAGTGAAGAAAGAACGAAGAGAACGGGTAGAAGTGGAGGAGCGGAAGGAAATTAAGTCTTTAAGATAAGATGGGGGCAAGATTATTACATATCTTATAAACAATAAGGAGGATTTTAAAGGTGATATGTTGATGTATTGGGAGCCAGTGGAGGGATTGGAGAACTGGAGTATGCACGCCTTAGTGCACGCCTTCGTTCTTCTTGGCAAAACGCAAGCATGAACTCATCTCTGAGAGTGCATGATATTCCATTCGAAGCACATAGATGTTAGCTTTGATGAAAAAATAAAACTCAGGAGAACAAAGTGGCAGATGTTTCAGCGAAACCGATCCTCTGATTACAAAGTTATGGATTTGTGCACATTTAAATGTTTCCATGAATTAATTTGTCGCAAAGACATCACTATACACGTAAAGCCCGCTGTACACTATACGACTCACGACTATACGACTGACAGACTTTGGATCCGAAATAAATCACAATAGCCTCAGAATAAACACGCTTGTTTATTTCAGATTCAAAGTCTCAGATCCAAAGTTTGTCAGTCGTTAAGTCGTGAGTCGAATAGTGTATGGCGGGCTTTATTAAGACGATGATGTCATAGCCTTAATGTCCCTACTTGACCTGATTTATCTGAAAATCATCAAGTACTTCTATTGTTCAATCTCTCTGACTTTTCACTCTCGCTATCGAATTCGACCTGAACATATAACGACATTTCACATTAAGAGTCAATAATCCTCGCTGAAGAGAAGGCGGACGAAAACGGAAGTGTAAAATGCGAGGGAGTGTGCTACGTCTTATTCAATTAACGCCCCATTGGATATTCACAACTGCACCGTTAAAAGGAAAAGTTTAGCTTGCGAGGTTTGTCGTGACAGCCTTTAGTAGTTGTTCTTTATCCTCCTCCCCTCTCACCTCACGTCTCGTCATTTCAGAGGAATCAAAGCAGAGAGGAGAAGGGGATCCGATAAAGGGGGAAATTGAAAGGATTTACATCAGACTTTGAGAGCGAAGACAAACAATTTCCGAAACACTCTCTTCATTTTATTCGGCTGAACCAGTCACACCCGAAGGAGAACCATCCACGAAGTACTGCTGCCCATAGTTCCCACACTGACTGCCCGTTTATTGATTGAAAAGAAATCCGTTCGTGCAGCGACAATTCTTCGAAACACTCTTATTATGTCTATCAGTCTGTAAGGATATAAACGTCAGACGATAGCAATAGTGATCTTCGGTATCGTTGGGATCGCAATCGGGGCTCTGTATTATGGTTGACTGGTGGTCCTTTTTAAGTTATTTCTATCAAAAGGCCGAGCTAGGTCTCTGTTTGGGAAAAAAAAAATCAGTTGTTTCTATACTCTTCTTGTTTGCAAAGAGCGTCCCTCTTAAAGTCCATAATAACACGTTTCCTGATTGACTGAAATAGACGTTGACTACTAATAGAAAAACAACAACAAATAGAAAAACTCACATGATCTATAGGGAATGACTAAAATGATGGGAGAAGACTTCGATTGGTGGCACCTCTTCCTTCCGTTCTAACATGATTTGATTTTTTTTTTTTTTTTTTTTTTAGGGATATGCACGCTTTGCTCTCCAGTGGAACCCTCTGGTTTTTGTTTTTGTTTTTTTGCACATTGTCAGACTGATATAAGAATTGCACAACGTTTTAGTCATATTCATGAGATCATGTTGGCAGCAAAAAACTGCATTTAAGAACTTTGTGTTTCTCAATGAATTGTTGATTTGTTTGTTTGTTTTTCAATTTGAAGTTAACTGTGACTACTAATATTGATTGATTTTTCTTTCTCAAACACAGAATAACGATAACACACGACTTTCGCAGTAAGGTAAGCTAAAAAGGTAAGCTAAATGTTTTTTTTTTCTTTTTTTGCCATCTAATATACTTAGAGGAAAAGTTCACCTTCATAGACGTGTGGGTTGAGTAATTGCAGCAATATTAGTAAAACACATCAATGAGAGTTTGAGGAAAATCGGACAATCCGTTCAAAAGTTATGAATTTTTGAAGTTTCTGCTCAGTCACGGCTGGATGAGAAGACTACTATAGCTTGTGATGTCATATGCGTACAACTATATACAGAAAGTATAAAGAAAATTCGGTAATCATGTAGAAATGCACACCATGCACACCTACCATTTCCTTCCTTAATTTGCCAGTAAAAACTTTTCGTGGCTCTCAGAAATGTCAAGATGAACCATATCTGATGGTTTCATGAAATTTCATAGCCAATTACAGAAGAAAAGTAGCTAATATTGACTCAAAAGTACGCCGATCGACGGCTGTATCAGCGTAGCATGTTTGATGATCGATTATGTGGAAAAGCGATATAATGATGATGATCGATCGTTGTAGTCTGTGATACAGCCACTTGTTTGGTGTTTAACCACAATAATTACGTAGGCTTAACAGTAAAAGTTGAAGAAAGTGATCTCGATGCGTCTGTTTTTTGTTGTTTTAGTTAATTTTCTCCTGCGTGCTGCGTTTGACTGTATACAAACATTGTATCTGTCAACATATTTTGCTGACTGAATGATGGGAGGATAATATGTGTACAAAACAATAAAAGATAATAAAATGGACCTTACTACGAAACAAAAGCAAATATTGGGGTTGCAGTTCTTGTATACATAATTAATAAAATGAAATGGAAGAATGAATAGCATTATTATCACAAAAACAATAATTTATACTATAAATTGAACTTATCAATTAAAAACATAAATTCAATACCTTTTACCATCACCAGAAACAAACAACAAATCCCCTTCGAATTCAACTTCCTCCTCATCTTCTTTTCTCTCTCTTTCTCTTTCCCCCTTCTTCTAATAGCCTTACTCTTTTCTTCCACTTTTCCTTCAACTTCATTCTTTTCCCTTCACAACTATTCAAATCAAATCATCAACTTTTGTCATGATAAAATCAATACTTGCCACAATTTCTAAAGAAAGGAAGTCTAAATCCTGGTATGAATAATCTGTATCATTAATTTAAATAGTGATAATCATGATGGTGGCAATGAAAAGAATGAGAAAAAATACGAAAATGAAAGTAGATCTACTTAGGGCTCACACGTATTGCACAAGTCGTGTTAATATTGTTAGTAAGCGGCTAATTAGAGACTACCAGAATCGATTATAATCGTTGACATTGTTCTCTGTGAAATCGATGCACTACTTACTACGTCGGAACTATGATCGCGACCGACGTACTTTTCAACTCCGATTTCTCATTTTTCTTCCCTTTTCGGCTTTCTAATTCTATGAAAACTCTCTGATATGGTTCAATTTAGCATCTCCTAGAGCTGCGCAAAATTTTATTGACAAACGGCGAAGCGAACGGTAGGTGTGCATTTCTACATGATTACCGAAAATTCAAGATATTCTCACTTTTCTCTCATAATAAAAGAACACTCGACTTCTCTCTTTCAGAAGTCGGGGGGGGGGGGGGAATAATATTACCCCCTAACATAAGTCAGTAACAAGTCGAGGAAATGTGCACTTTATTAAAAAAGTCAAGTTTTGTGAAATTCTCTTTTTATTTTCCTTATATCGTTGTACGCATGTGACATCATACACTGTGGTAGTCTTCTCCTCCAGCAGTGATTGCACAGATATTTTAAAAATTCATCACTTTTGAACGGATTGTCGGATTTTCCCCAAACTTTCACTGATGTGTTCTACTAACATTGTTGCCTTCACTCAATCCACATGTATATAAAGGTGAACTTGTCCTTTAATTCTCTCTTTTTGATTTAATAGTTGTTGCACTTGTCATTTTGACCTAAAGTAGAGACCAACCCTTCGAAGATCCCAAATAGTTTTAGAAGCGATAGCTCGGTCTTTACCATGCCAGATATGTTGCGGATGTTCTCTTCGGTGTGAGGGATCTGGAACCACAAACAGCCGACCACAAATGCGATAAAGGTATGTTTGAAGACGTCCAGCGGTGACAGGACGATTGCTCTATTCTGCCGGAAGTTTCTCCGCGTCAGCGTCCAGAGCTGGCTCCGAAAACCCGTCACCCACTTGTCGTCCCGCGGCCCGTGTGAACTGCTGTCGACGCTGCTCTCTGGCGAGACCCTCTGGGCCCCCTTCAGTCGCCCGTCCGCCGAGACGCCGAAGTGTCGCGGCAGCTTGTAGTCGGCCCGTAGCGCCTTCTGCGACGCCGCATTCGTGTTGACGTTCGCGTTGCCGAGGATCGTCATCGTGTTGCCCACGCTGACCATGTCCGTACCGTTCACCAGATTATTGGTAAACACCGAGTCGTTCAGGTCTGTCACGTTACAGATGGACATCCCTGATGCCATAATAAGAATTAAAAAAAAAAACACGAAACGTTATCAGAAATCTAGACAGAATATTCTGAGAGTATACGGTCATATCTGTTTTTATGGCACGAAAAAAAAAAAGAAAAAAAGATTTCATACACAAACATGTTCATTTTGCTTGTAAATGTCAAATTAACTAATCAAATGCATGAAACAGTCACAATGCCAAAACAGTTTACAAATACAGTAATCAGACAGTCAGACGATTAATAATTGTCTCATTTTTATTTAATTATTTTTTGCTTTAGGATGTTTGGCATGGATTTTGAAATGCTGGCAGCGGTGTAGGCGTCGACACCAACATGACGTAGGACATATTTTAACATTTTAGTGAGGACGAAAATAGTAACAACAACGAAAATATACTCGTCTGTCATGATTGATAACAATAGGCTTAATAAGAAGGCAATAGGTGTCAGCCGAAAATTATAGGTTGACTGGCTTTTCTCACATTACTTTAATGCTTCTGGTGGCTCAAGGGTTCACTAACGGGAGGATTTTATCATTCTTGGCAGACGGAATATTTTATGTAGCCTTTCCCATTTCGTTCCTCATCCCACTCTCCCATTTTCACCCCCTTAAAGGTAGAAAAATTTCTGTTGCAGATCAGAGAAGTTGAACTTAATTGGTTATAGGCTAGAGGCGGACGTGACAAAGAATTGGACAAGGTTAGAAAGGGGTTGCTCCTGGGACTCGTAAATGGACAGGAAAATTGTAAGACATTATCTTGACCATCGTGACCAAGGCCTCGTGTTCAAGGAGACGAGCATTGACCAGGGAAGAGAATTACGTTAAAAAAGTAGGGGATTAAAGAATGACAGGGGGATACATGTTCATTTGCACGGGGCGTGAGAGTATAGATCGCTAGAGAGAGAAAGGCATAGTTGTCTTGCGTGTACAAGTACAGTAGTGTATAATTACTCAGAGAAGGAGATAAAGGCGGGCAAGTTTTAGATAGATCGAGTTGGCAAAGAAAAAGAGAGGGAGGTGAAAATTGGAATGGGTGGAATTATACTTTCTGGTTTCTGTTTTTATGAGTGAAGATATAGAAAGTAAATCGTGGTCATTAGAACTACCATGGTTGAATCTTCCCTCGAAGCCATTCAAAGCCACATCTATGACGTCACTGTTGATAGTCACCACCGAGTGTCGGACATTATTGTCAGGCTCGTTCCACGACTGTTGTCGCGCGATCTGGTGGATTATGGCTTGCTCTTCATCGGTGCCTTTAACCTTGTCAACTGAAGCGAAAACAGAGGAAAGTGGACAGGAAATCACTTTTCACTGAAGAGAATAGAAGCCATTGTCAATTGTTCTCAGAAAGTAGGCCCTACAAATCAATTATGTTTTCTTCACTTTTACTCCCTGGAAATAAAATCATGTGCCCGGATATGTGTTATTATCAACACCAAACATTTCAAGAATGAGTCAAAACGTGACGGTAAACATTTCGAAGTTTCGGCAACTCGGCGAACATCTTTTACTTACATGAATTTCCTCACATGCATTCCCCCGAACTTATTTTAGATTATCTAGGACAAGTAAATGGAGATTCGTGTGCAGGTCGAGTGGAGACGTTTGAGGCAATGATATCATTACTTCATCTAATTTGCATATATTAATATATAATAGTCTGTGACCAATGATACTGCTTCGGGAAAACACGTGACTTTTAAAGGGCATTCAAGACAACTATACGCTTTCACATCAGGGGATACATATATCGATAGTGCCACGTAAAGATTTGTGGAAATTATTGTGATCCTGGAGCAGATAAACCAATACTTAAAAAAACATGAAATACACTGAACATGTATGATAACATAGAGGGCTCACACATTCTAGTAAATGTAGTAACGTAATCCATAACAATTGAACTTGCTTAACAAGGACACCTGTGTGGAATTTATTCATGGCTTCTTCTTAGAATACCCAGTCATGCATTCATAATTATATGTGAAGCTGTTATGTCATCGTCCTTGTTCATTGTGATTTGTTATAAATTTTGAAAACATTCTTAACATATTCCTCATCCCAATCACTATAAATTTTGAGACTCTACCGAATATAAACAATTTATAGATGTTCAAATACATATCTAAAAATCATCCGGAGGTCTCCTTTAAATTATTCCATAATTTACCTATCAAAGTCACGTTTTAATGAAAATTTCACTGCCCAGGCTGTTCGACATCTCTCTCTCTCTCTCTCTCTCTCTCTCTCTCGATAACGCGGAGTGGCTTTTCAAGCTTATTCCCGTCATTTGGTTAACGGTGGGAAAATGGTTAGTGAGACATGCACGTTTTTTTTTTTTTCGTTTTTTTTTTGTTTTTTTTTTTGTTTTGTTTTTTTTTTTACAGATACGTACGCTTTGTGTTGGTCTCACTTCTTCAAACTTCACATTTTAATTATCGAAGTTAGGAAAAGCGCTGGTAACTCACCCATAAGCTAAACAACCAGGTGAACAATCGAGGAGCGGAAATGACGTTATAGTATGACACATCATTCTAAAATGAATGTGGTTTTGAGCACTTCTCAGAGAGACAAGTATGATATAATATTCAAATACCTCTGGTCCTACTCCTCGAACAGTTGTTGAAAAAATACAACTCTTGAGGAGAACCCAAACCCAAACAGCAACTTGGATTTAGTGAAAGCGGCAACATTAGTAGAATACAACAGTGAAAGTTTGAGGAAAATCGGACAATCGATGCAAAAGTTATGAAATTTTACAGTTTTGGTGTTGGAACCGCTGAATGAGGAGACTACTAGAGGTTATGATGTATGTGTGGAAAACAATGTAAAGAAAATATAAAGAACATTCCACAAAAATTCGCTTTTCTAGCATAATGAAAGAGCACTTGACAAACCGCTTTCAGAAAACATGGGAAATAATTGCTACCCTTATATACATATGTCAGTATCAAGTTGATGGAATGTGTAATTTTCACGAAAAATGAATTCTTGTGGAAATCCCTTTATATTTTCTTTATATTACTTTAGATTTTAGACTTCTTCTCTTTTTTTTCTTTTTTTTTTTGGAGTGGGAGGGGGGGGGGGGGGGGGCTTCTGCATAATATTAAGTTTAGAACTCATACTGCTATTCGAATACCGTGATCACATCTTGGGGTGGCAAAGATCGCATATCTATCCACTCATCTATTCACAGGTAACATTTCATATAATCTGACCAGAGAAGTAAAAAGGTGTATCTTAAAGTAAGGGTGCGTTCGAACGCTCTAAAGCGAACCAAAGCGAACTGAACTAAAGCGTACCGTACGTACTGTGCCAGTTTGGGAGCGTTCGAATGCTCTGTTGAGAAAGCGTACCTGTACCTCTCGAGTTATTTTTGGAAAAGGTCACGCTTGTTTGTAGCAAGAAGGTCATTCACCTTGCGCTTGACCTACTTAGAGCTATCCCGAACAAAGAGAATTATGTTTTTGCGTTGTGACGTATGCGCATGATACGCGCATGCTTTACAAGGAACTTTTGGTACGCTTTGGTACGCTTTTGGAGCACATCGGGAAGTGATCCACTTTTGGCTCGGTACAGTACGGTACGGTACACTTAAGGAGCGTTCGAACGCTCCCCTGGCGCGGTACGGTACGGTACAGTTCACTTTAGGAGAGCGCTCGAACGCACCCTAAGTAAGCCATCGGACTATCATTCAAAACAACAACAATAACAACTGTAAATCTCATTGCGATCGCATATTTTTTTTCTTTCTCCGATGTAATGATATTATCATGAGTCAATGTCGTTTCAAAGTTCACTAGAAAACTCGCGGTGGGACTTTCAGACGATGTCATTAGGAGAGCTTATCATCCGGTAATTTGTAATTTAGGGAAAGTGACAAGGATTGTAGTTTCTTTTGGCTATTATCGCCAGCCGTGATCTCGTCTGGAGTTAATTATCGGAGTTGTTAGTCACCTGGGGATACTGAGGTCATAATAGTCTGTTCGGGGTTCTAATGCAACTGTTTTTAAGGTAAGACAATTTACTCGGAACTTCAAACCTCTTGTTTACCTCACATCCAAATACATTGAAACCCTAAAATAAATTAGCGTTGCGCTAATGAAACATGTTAAGGTTCGTCAAATCCATTTTGTGTTTTCCTTTACTATCTCTTTACAACTGAAAACGGGGTGGTGTCGCATTTGCATCCGGCAAAGACGTCACATTGAATAGAACGAATCAATAAAACTCACAGATTTTGATTGGGTGGTGCCATTGTTTGTTTTGTTTTTTCTAACTCCCACTGCGTGTTTCACTATTGTCCCCATGTATTCAGTGAATCCACAGATAAAATGATCTGGAAACTTTACCCCTAATTCTTAAGGGAAACCAAATCCCAAATATAAATGTGAATTGACATAAAGCCTCAACATTAGCAGAAAACATCGATGGAATTTTAAGGACTATACACTTTATGACGTCATCATGGCAGAAATATAAAGAAAATATAGAGAAAATTCAATATAGCCTCACCTCTTTCGGAAAGTAGGAAATAATCCCGCTCGATTGTGTCAGTAACAAGCCCATGGAATATATGCTTTTCATGGCAAATTAAATTTTGTGGAATTCTCCTTATATTTTCTTTAAATTAATAGCGACATAAACTGTGGTAGCTTTCTTATCCAGTAATGACGGCAAGGAAATTTTGACAATATAACATTTTCTTTGGACTATCACTTAGTTTTTGCAGCCATTTCAGATTCGATTTTCCGCCAATAACTTTGACTTCCTCTCAGAATTTAAGGCCTCTTGTCTTCTCATCCCCAAAACCAAAAGATCATGGGGAGATAGAGCAATTGTGTCTGCAGCTCCCCGCCCACGTGGAACAGACTCCCTGACTCAGTGAAGGATTGTGACACTGTCAATAACTTGAAAAGAAAACTAAAAATGCACATCTGGTCTACTTTTCTTTGAGGAGGAACATGTTGCAGCTGTTGGAACTTATGTGTAATATACCGTCGGATTGTGTATTTGGTAATAAACATTGATTGTGAGCTCCTTGAGCACCTTTGAGTGGATATATCGCGGTTATAAATGTCTATATCATTATTATTATTATTATTATTATTATTATGAGTATTATTATTACTACTATTATTATCTGATTTCCCTCAAATTTTAATCAACTGATGTGGTAAAAAACAATAGCAATATTTGTCTTCAAAATAGAATTGTTTGATTATTAGGCAGCGTATCACCTATAGTAATGCTGAATAATCGTGACAATATTATCATGAAATTAGGCTTATTTTACAGGGCTGCCAACATTGGAAACTAGTTGAGAGTGAGACTGCCATAGGCCAATGCTATAATTACGAGTCAAAATGAGTTAGATCAATAGAAATGCATGCAAATGAAATAAAGTTTTAGAGTGAGAAAGGACCAAAATGAGTGAGTCTCACTCTCAATGAGTGGGAGTTGGCAGCCCTGGGCTTATGACATTGATGATATACAGTAGCCTACTACTTGTTCAACAAGGTGTTTATGTGTACAAAACTATGAACAAAACCATACCATGCTGTTTTAGAGACATTTTCCCCCTCAAAAAGAGTTTTCATAATTACAGCACACGGTCATCGGTTTGGCTATACACCTTGGAAGACACAGAACAATGTCATACCAGTACAACATTCGTTTTACTAGACCAAAGACTGTGGAACTCACTACCTCTGCACATTACCAGTGCCTCATCTGTGGGCATGTTTTTAAAAGCAGATTAAAATACCTGTTATCAATGCACTGTAAAGAGTAATATTTGAGATTTAAGAATTGTTGACAAAGGGTTGATAAACTAGCATTTAAAATGTTCATTTTTTTTTCTTTCGTTGTAATGTCTGTGAACTTGTACCTTGCTTAGATCTTTTTTCTTTGTGTGTGTGTGTGTGTGTGTGTATGTGTAATTGTGTAATTGTGTAATTGTGTGCGTTTGTACATAAATTTTGTATCGTTGTATTCAAACTGTTCTATCTTGTCAGGGCATCCCAACACAAGTTAACTGTTAGTGTAACTTCTCGAGACATGCTCATCAGATCTCTGTATAGCTATCGTATTCCTTGTAAATTGTGTCCTTGCGATTAATGACCTGATTTGAATGGAATAAATTTATTTGTAGTTTATTTGTATTTTACTGATGTTGCTGCTTTCACTCAATCCGCATTTATATTTGGACTTTAGTTTTCTTTTATAACTGGTGAAAATTACTGATGGAATCGATCCTTTTATAACTGGTGATACTTACTGATGAAATCGGCCGGATTGTAGTGCTGAGGACAGCGGAGGCCCATTTGAGCAAAATAGTCCAGAACTTGAAAAGCTTCCCCAAAATAAACAGTCTGAGAAATGAAACAGAAACACGTAATATACAGCAAGTGATACGAAGCTTTAGCAAAGTTTAAATTGATGATATAATTTTGGTTGAGATGGGGCTTCAGGAATGATAATGAGAGAACACTTATGAAATATGAAAAAGCATTAAATTCTAAGAGGAAGTCAAAGTTATTGGCTAAAAATCGATTCTAAAATGGCTGAGATACCCAGAAATTAAGTGGTCCAAAGAAAAGGTGGGACCCAACTTTTTTTTTTCTTTTTTTTTTTTGGGGGGGGGGGGACACTGTGTTTTTGGATATCTCAGTCATTTCGAATATTTCAGATTTTCTGCCAGAAACAACGAAAATTATTTCTTTTTTCCTGATTTTCTTTTTTGTGCAATTATTAAAACAAGCTACTGGACATTTTTTTTTTTAGCTAATTCGCAGGTAGAAGCTTATTCTCATACCAAAATATATCAGAGGTAACATTTGTTCTTTTTTGGGAGTGGTTTTAAGGCAAGTTTTAAATTCATGCGGCTGAATATTTTGAGATTGAGTCATTTCTGTATATGAAATGAATATTGTGAGGGCATGATACTATCAACTTTCTGGTTTTGATATTCATAAGGACTGGTCAAGAAGTGATTTCCGATTTTTTTTTTTTATTTCCAAATGTAATAACTTCCTTATTTCTTCTCCAATTTTGATAAGTTTTCTATTCTGCAGGGATTTTTTTTCTGTCTTTCTTACGATATTGACACAAATTTTGAGGGAATTTCTTCTTTAAGAGGAGAAGGGAAAAGGGAAAGAGAGCTAATGGCAAATTTCTCACGGAAACGGTTTAAGATTAAACTTATTTCCAAGTGGCCTCATCTCATCCTCAATCTGTAACTTCGTCAGGCTGATTGAACTTTTCAAATATCCCAAGAGACTGAAAAAAAAAGTCCTCATTTCTTTTTTAGGGGAAAACAAAAATATTTCTTTATGTGACCTCTATGTCTGCAATTTTTCGCCCATAAAGACTGGCCAATTACATTCTCTTCCGATTGGTCATAATTCGCTTAGGTACTTCTGACTGGCTATCTGCGAGGGCAGGGTGGACAAGTGTCGTGTATAGCATTTTAGCTAAACCATGACATCCATGAGGTATATATTTTTAGCAGTTGGTCAACGGCCCCCTGCTGAGTGATTTTCATGACATTTTTTTTTTCTGCACCGACATATGTTTCAAGTAAAAAAAAAAAAAAAAAAAAAAAAAAAAAAACCGTGTCACATGGAGCATTCCGTGATGAACTAAGCCCCCAGGTCAGCTCCTATTAGTCACGGATATAGCAGTGTATAGTGTACGTGACTTTCCCGTGAATAACGCGCAAACACTGAATAGTGTTTATCAGAAGCAGAATGCGATCTAAAAGAGTAGATAATTCACAATCCTGTCGGACATCTGCATACATTGCTGTTTCTTCTCTGTCTTTTATCCTAACTAGGCTGTGATGTCTATTCCTTATCCCCACCAGTCATTTTGAGTTTTACCCGTTCAATACTGAATTCACGAAACCCTCATAAACTTGATACGCAGGTCACCAGGTTCCCGTACGGAACGGGTTGATTAGCTCTATCATGATTGTGTAGAGACGACGAGATCATGCGCTTTTGTGGTTCACCAAGGCCTTACTATACTACATCCGGGAACTTGAAGACGAGCGAAAAGTGAGAAAAAAATAATCATGGTACCCTGTTCATAATCTCAAAATGATATTCGCCATATAGGGTTGTCCGTGAAATTAACAGATGTTTACTTCAATGGTTGTCGATGCAACTTATCTGGGTTTGTCGTCTTTTTGCAAGTTCTATGCGCCGTTCTTTCTTTCCTTTGGGCGCTTATGCGGTAGTAGTAGTGGTATGGCATGTAGGGATAAGAACATTTTCTTGTTGATGCTTGATATCTTACTTAAAAACCAAAGCAATTTCAAATCAACTGTTGATGATGTCATTTCGTATTTGGGGATGTTAGAAAAATTATTTTGGGATAAACAAGGGACAAATTCAGTACCTTTATACTACACTACAATCTTCTTCAACTTGAGACAGTATAAGCTGTGTCGCTCTCAGAGAATGGCCGTCATCTTGACGGCATTAGTTGATATACTAACCCCCATGAATCTAAAACATTTTCCCGCGCACAAATAGTGGTGTGGAAACACAAAATGGTTATGAATGAATTAACTGCGCACGAGCGAACGGGATCTCATTTATTATTCTCGACCGAGAATTGCGTGATAAAAATAATACATTCCCGTACAAGAGATGAGAGACTCGATGTATATCGCGTGTGGTATCAAAGAAAACAATGTCTCCTTCGACTCTAAAAATAAAGAAGAGGGGGTGGGGTGTTCTGTTTAAACCTCGCTTGAAGATTTTCAGAGGCTGACTGTGGTTTTATCGCCCACGCAATGTGGCACGTTCGGGAAGCAGAATGGTGAATCCAGACGCCGACGAAAATTGTAGTTTATCTGTTTTTTCAGTAATGGTTGAGGTGAGGATTCAGCTTTTAACTTTTTGCGAGATATTTACGTAGAAACCACTCAATGCATCAATACAATCTTTAGAGGAATTCAAAGTTTATTTTTGAAAATCGGATTTGAAATGGGTGAGTTTTCAAAAAAAACAAGTAAAACAATGCAATCCTAATAAAAGTTGGGTCCCACCCTTTATTCGGTTAGATTTAATTTGGATATATCGGCAATTTCAAACCCAATTTTCATCAAATGAACTTTGGATTCGTCTTAGAATTAAGTTTTTTTTTTTCATTTTTCATAAGATGTTTATCATTATCTTACAAAAAAAAAATCATCAAATTCTTTCGAAACCTGAAGCCCCATCTCAACCGAGACTTTATCATCCATTTATTATCCCTTTATCATCCACTAGGGTGCATTGTAGAGGAATTAAACCTTGTTAACAAAATCCACTCAGTTCTTACGTAGTAACAAGCTGATACTGTTCTGTATCTTATCACTTTTTCCCCCGAAGAACATTTCGTTAGACGAAATATTCAAACAGGAAATTACTTAATGACTGCCGTGGTACATTTTAGTTTGTATTTGGATGTGTCCATGTTTGGATAAGGATAATTTGAATGACAGGTGCTCCTTAATTTCGCATGTGAGCTTTATTGTAATGCACCCGACACTGTTTAGTGCCACAAGAAGATTGAAAATTTCAAAATGAAGTCATGTCAATGTGTATCGCAAGCCCGCCAGATCAGTCCACTTTTTTCTTTTTTCTTTTTGTCGCTGTTCGCACGCGACTGACGCATCGGCACAATTTGCACTCACTCCTCACGCCATAAGCCACTTCAGAGTTAAACGACCTTTCCGGGCTTTTTTTTTTCTCTCTCTCTCTCTCTCTCAGATGGTTAGGCACTTCACTACAAAGCGACACAATGCATAATTTTGCTCGACACAACAATAAATATATTTAGGGAATTTATCGATTTTGTTCAAACAAAAGATGAACTTGTATAGACCAGGTGGCCATAATGATCCATCAATAAGCACTTAGGAAAATTCATTCTCTTGCATTGAATGCATCAACATTTTTTTTTCTATTGATTTTGCTAAATACCACTTTTGCCGTCAGGTTGATGTGCTAGCAAGCAACATTTATACAAGGAGTCTTAAATGATCTTTATATCAAAGGTGCTTATCAAGGTGAATTTATAAACCAACATGCGTTCTTGATATAAATGACCTCTTTTATGCGCAAAGTGGAACCCCAAATTTGTTCAAAATCTTACTTCTTTACTATAAAGACACACACACACACACACACACACACACACACACACACTCACCTGCCCCTCAGAAAGAAGAAGGAGCCTGTCGAACAAGTGAAACACGTGACTTGATGGCTGGTGGATAGACGTTACCACAGTCTTGTTGGACGAGATCGCGTATCTCTTCAGCGTGTCAAGCAGGTCGGAGGCTGTGCGCGAGTCTAAGCCAGACGTGGGCTCCTATGTTACGTCGTGGAAAACAGACGGACAGACAGACACAAATACACAGTGATTTAAACAAACCAACTCTTACTATCAAGATTAACTCGGATTGATTTAAAGCAAAGTCTGTTGCCAAAATGAAGCGAGAGTCATTTTACCATCAATTGCATACTTCTCACAGTTTGAGAAGTTTGACGTTTTTGACGTTTGAATTTTTTGCACTGATGGTAAGGTGATGATGCTGATAATAATAATGATGTTGAAATAATACTGATAATAATAGTTCAGATAAAAATAGTATCAATTACAATGATGATGATAATGATAATGATTATAATAACCACAGTAATAACATCAATGATAATAAGGACAAAGGTAAGAATCGATGTGTTTTGCAATGCCCCTTGTCTGCGTAAGTGATCATGCCAAATTAAAAACAATTATATATATCTCAATCAGGTCACTATTATCATTGATAGTAACGTTAGATCTCCGGGGAGTCATCCCCCTGCTATACCCCCTCCCTCCCGAAAAATTAGATTCTATATTTTCATTATAATCCCTTCTTCACCAGTACCTCATGGCGAAATGTAGGTTAACCTACACTCTAAGAAAAAAAGGTTCTCAAATGGTTCTCGTCGGCTCCAAAATGGTTCTCATTAGATGGTTCTCGCAAAATGGTTCCGATGAGCACCTATAAATGGTTCCCAATCGAAATGGTTCCGTTCGTCACCATTTGGTAGTATGCGACCCAGTCCCCGAGTGTTATTTGTGGTACTCTTGCAGGTCAAACAATATCTTTAGGTCCTCTTTCATTTTCCCTTTGCTGTATATTCAAATGCCAGATGTAAGAATCACCAAAACTGTGGTATTGGTACAAAAATATTGTATGTGTTTCTACTGCTGTGATAATAAAAAGTACATATTGTTTTTCTCGTAGACTAATGACTTCTCTTGGCTGCGTGCCAACTGACAGCTGCCACGTTAGCGCTCGATCAGATATGCGTACGCGTAAACGTACACATACTAGTACTGCACTGTAGGACTATGTAACCGCCGCGGCACGCGCCGCGGCTATATGTAGCCCTGTGCTGCCTGCCTGCTGCGCGCCTATGCAAACCTACGACCACAGTGGCAGGAGAGTACCAATGCAATAACATGCATGCAGCAGCAAGGTCTATGCAGCGCATATCATATCACCAGTATCACACCCCAACGAACGGCACCCGGCTACGTCTTAGACATTAATTTTGTCTGAAGTGGACTGGAAACGTGTCACTGTCAATTCCATTTTCGCCATGGCAGTCATCACAATTTAGGAGAATATAGGTAAGATTTTTAGTTTTAATGTGGTTTTATCTCATTTTTAGATGACATTCGTTGGTACAAAATCAAGTTAGATTCATCACTCAGTTTTCGTTTTCAGTCAGTGAACGGTTAGCTAGATCCTAACGTTAATGTTAGATCTAGGCCTAATTTGATCGAAGCTGCTATCTTGTGTAATGTTTACCAGGTACGGTTGATCCAGATCTAACAATAACATGTTAGGCCTAACACTTTACAATTAGAAATTTGGTATAGCAATGGCCCATGGGCTAGCCCGAACAGACGCCGTGCGGGGACGGAGCATGGCTGTCACGTTTTTACAGCGACTGGGCCGGGCTAAGTTACTTAGCTAGGCCTGCATGTACGTTTATGCCTATTAAAAATAGAGTCTACTAACTCCGAAACACAGCCCGAACGCCGAACGCAAAGATAACTGTGTACAAGGAGCGCCCGGGTAAGGTCTACCGGTAGGCCTACATGCGATAACTTTTGTTCTATACTGTAAGTTATAACTGTCATTGTTAACGTTTAAACTTTAATAGAGCCAATATATAACGTTAGATTCTAGAGGTCTGTCTACAGCCCAGCAGTAGGCCTAACTTGGTAGGTCAAAATCTCGACTTCAGTATGTTTTCAGGCTTGTTCTATTGAAGTAAGGAGTCACGTCATGTAATGCCGTGTTGTGTTTATCGAATTATAGCAATGACTTTGTTTTATTAACGCGGTGTAGGTCTGTTGTTTCTTTCAATTTATATGTCAGGGAAGTGGACACACCAACATGCACAGAAACCAGGGAACAAGTAACTCCGGCCGGGACGATGAAGCAGAACGTACGTGTTTGGGTCGCTGGTGCGGTTAGGGAAAAAGGTAGACTCTACATTGATCAGAGAGACAGCCCGTGACAGACCGTTGACAACATCGGCCAGAACCGTCGTAGGCTTAACACTAGCCAAGAATGAGCTGGGCGGCCACAAGAATTCATCGATCAGAATAAGAGCCCGGGATAGCCCATTTACAGCATCAGCCAGAACCCTTGGCTAGTCGAGAATGAGCTGTGTGGCTAAGACGATACATCGATCAGAATGACAGCCCGGGATAGCCCGTTGACAGCATCAAACAGAACCCTGGGCTAGTCAAGAATGATCTGGGTGACCAAAAGAATGCATCGATCAGAATGACAATTTTAGCCCGATAGCCCATTGACAGCATCGACCAGAAACCTACGCTAGCCATGAATGAGCTGAGTCAAAGAAAAAACACTGATGCTGCCAGAGAAAACCTTTGAGAAATATGTAGATAGGGTAGGTAAGTCCGTTTGCATTGACTTATAGTGTATTTTATAGCTGCTCTTTCAGAATCTGCCGTCAACCAAATATTCATGTCAGGCGACTTTTTGTTGGTTTGTATGATGGAGGGTCACATATGTTTTGTATATGATTCCAATACAGTATTTGCAACTTACAATGTACCAGTGATAATGTTTCACTATTATTTGCATTTAACAGCTTTGAATCAACTGTATTGGGGGTGGGGGGGGGGGGGGGGGGTAGACGTACTGAGATCAGACCACATGCCAGTCTGAGAAGTGGAGTCATTCATAGTTCTAAACTTTAAAAGCACAAACGGAAAATGCTCTTTATACTTCTCCTGTCATTGTGTGGTCGATTTCTGCACACTTTTAAAGTTTGCACCTAGACTGGTAAAACTTATTGCATTTATACCCACGCAGGAATTACGTATTGGGTAGACAATTGAAGATTATGTAATTTATTTCAAAGCACTGATGCACCTCTTGTCACCAGTTTATATTGCTTTTGCAGAAATATAAAATGTGCATGTACGTGGTGGTGGTGTTTAAAAGACTGTTGGCAAATTTGGTGAACAAAATGAAAAATGCTAACAACATATTATTGTCATAGGCAGGTTATAGGACAGCAAATTCAAACCTCAGCTTTAGGCCTGCATCATATATAGTTTACTCTAATGAATTTGTTGCTCTGCTTTAAAAAAAAAGTGTAAATTTTTATTGATTCCCAATGTTACATATTTTAGATCATGGTTGAGGAATTTTGTTCATTCATGCTTGTGAAACTGTGTGGGTGTCGTATCCTAGCTCTTTTCCCCTTGGGATTTTTATTATCCTTCACATTAAAAAACAATGTGTTCTTTTTTTTTTCTTTTTTTTGTGTGTGTTTTCGTAGGACATGCTGTAAATTGTCAGAAGTCATGATTGACCTGAATTGATAATCTTCTTGTATTTGCAGTTGTATAGATGTGTCTATGGTGCTTTCAACTTGCAGAACAACAACAACAAAAAAAAAGGTCACTCGTGTACAAACAAAGATAAGTCAATTCAAGTACTCGACGTTATGAATGTGAAGTGAAGTGAAGAAGTGTAAAGCTTATCCTATCCCAAGTATCATACCAGCAATATAATGTATGTTTTCTGTGACAATACCAAAGGTCCTGTTTAACGGAATTGTTTTCCTGCCCTTTGTAGTTGCGTTTAGGACAAATAATGCATTAAAAGAAAAAAAAAAACAACAACAACACCGAACAAACTAGCAAATATGTGGAAAAAGTTCCATGACCTCTGCCTTTCTTGAGACTGACACAATTACTGTATCTCATCCATGCAGGAATTATTTCACAGAGAATTAGAAATTTTGTTATGTATTTCAAAAGCCTGATGCACCTCTTGCTATTTCATATCATCTGTACAGAGATGTGTGATGGTATTTCAAGAACTGCTCGGTACACAAATGACAAATATTGTGGAAAAAGAATTTTAATAGTGAACTAATGAAAATACTTTGTTAAGAATATTTGACTGATTATAACATGACAAATACAAACCTCACCTTTAGATTGTAAAAGTGAAGGTGAATAAATACATTTTTGCGAATTTGTGAAAGAGCAAATTTCTATGGTTTTCAGTTATTGAGTAATGTTTCATGAAAAAATATTGGTGAATGTCATGTACATGTATTCATGCTTGTGAAACTATGTGTGCATGGGTGTGTTATCCTTGCTCTTTTTTTTTCAGTGTCAATGATAATGTGTGACATGCTAATGTATTGCTAATATACATGTTTTGAACGTATGTTTGACTGACGAGATGAAATTCAGATGAATTCATTTCATTTCAAATGAGTTTGTGATGCACATTTTCAATGCAGATAGGTAATGTACCTTTAAGAATGGTGCCAATGAAGCACCTTACCAGCACTACATGTGAAACACGCCAAAAATACACAGACATCAATTCACATACTACATTCTAAGAAAAAAGAAAAAGGTTCTTTTGAGCACCATTAAATGGTTCTCAGCACTGTCACAATAGCGACACCTTTTTTGGAGCCTGTGAGAACCTTTTTAAATGGTGCCTGTCAGCACCTTTTAACATTGGTGCCCATTAGAACCTTTTCCAATGAAATGGTTCCCATGAGCACCTTTTGAAAAGAGTCAAAAAGGTGCCCATCTTTAGTCAAAAAGGTGCCCATGGGCACCTTTTAAATGGTACTCACGAGCACCATTTTATCGGGAAAAAGGTTCTAATGGGCACCTTTTGCAAAAGGTGCCGACAAGCACCATTTAAAAAAGGTTCTCACGAGCACCTAAAAGGGTGTCGCTATTGTGACAGTGCTGAGAACCATTTAATGGTGCTCGAAAGAACCTTTTTTTCTAAGACTGTAGGATTTTTGTTGCGTGTCATTCTAGCACGCGAGGGAAGGTGTCAAATTCGCGTCAACTTCGATTGGAAAAGTGGACTGCCTTCAAAAAAAAAAAAAAAAAAAAGTCTGGGAGGGCTATTCCATTCACGCAACAGCCCGATCTCATCTAGGTGATTCATTATACGGAAACCACACACGCTGTCGACCGCAAAGGTCGGGGACGGGGCGCGCGTGCGGAACATAGTACATCCTCTGTATTTCTCGTATATAATCAGGCTGATGAATACGCAGAGTGATGCTTTGCTTCATTTCCAAGACGATAAAAAAAAAGTGAACAGGAAACTCATGCATGTGGCATGGAAATTGATATCTTTCCTTATTCAAAAACTACCACATGAAACTGGCTATTATTGTAAATCCTGTTTAGAAGAAGTGGGCATTTAAATAAACATGTTGAAAATAACTGTAATCTGCAAAAAGCTTAAGAAATCGGGCCTACGGAGATGTTTGTCTTAGCAGCGGTTTGTATCTAAGAATCCGAAAACAAATATACAATACAAGGAGTTTACAAAAAAAAAGTCCAAATATAAGAGAAAGCTATAATAAATGTAACAATTTAACCTGTACATAATAAAATTTCTCAAGAAATTGATATTAATAGGTAAACATACAGCTATTTTTCCAAGGTAGCCCTATACAGTGTATATATATGGCATATTATTTAAGTATCATCTTATGTATGATTTTGTGTGTGTGTGTTTGAAAAATGCTGAAATGATAAACCACACAAAACGAAACAAAAATCATAAATGATAAAACAAAAACGCAAGAACCAAAGCGATTTTGCACCTATATACAAGAAAACCATAAACTTAACAGACGAAAACATAAACACGATTATACACGTGAACAGCGGCATATTTGTCTGCATGCGAAGATCCGAGAGAATAAGCCTTATGATAGGGTGTGTCCTTTATATTGTCTGAAACACTCACATCCAGTAGGAGAATTGACGGATCTGTAAGCAATTCGCAGCCGATGTTAGCCCGTTTCTTCTCCCCTCCGGACAGACCACGATTTAGTGAGTTTCCGATCTCTGCAAATTACGGGCAGGGAAGAGAGGAGATAACCACCCAAAACACATTTTGCACGATTGGGAGATTTTGTGCAGATACATAATAGTCTGAATTATAAAAATATCTATTAATGTACATTTATTTTAACAGCTTATAACTACAAGCATGAATTCTTTTCAAACGCCAAATGGAGTACCCGAAGTTGAAGAAGCTCTTATTCTGCTCTCACTGATCCACACCATTTTGGAAGCTGAAGCCCTATTCGACAAACCCTCCTTATTTGCATTGTTTTCAATTCAATTGAATTCATATATTTCATTCTCATTTTTCTTCCAACAAAACATAACACAAGGTAACTCAGGAATTCTATCATAAGCATTACAAAGTACGAAAAATAAACGATAGTCAACAATCTAAATGAAGATAAGTTATGCACACATACCGGAAAATACAAAGTTATGTTTAAAGGGGAAAAAAGAGAAATGAGAGGTCCAGTGTAAAAAAAAAAAAAAAAAAAAAAAAAAAAATCAAAGATGTAACCCGTAAAGGAAAGGATTTAATCTGTCCGCGAGTCAATAAAAGTGAAAACTGTTTTTTTTTTGTTCGTTATGTGGTAAAAGTGTAAGCACAAAGCTCGTCTGAGAGTTCGTCAGAAATATTAATCGGACACTCTAGTAAATTTCGAGGAAAATTGGACAATCTTTAATATCAACAGGTAAATATTTCCAAAGTTTGGTTAAATCTGTGTCATCACTGGATAAGAAGATCTCATCAGCTCCTGATGTCAGAGTTGCCAGGGCAACAATGTGCCAGGCACAACTTACTTGTATCAAGACACCTGCGGAGGTCCAGCACATCTACGATATTTTCCACCTTCTGCAGCTTCTCTTGGTAGCTCATGCTGTCGGGTAATCTAAGCTGAGCTGTGAACTGTAGAGACCAGGTGTACGGTACCAAGCAATGGTGGAATTATCACAGTGTATAGAAATAAAACAAGGTGTATTACCAATGCATTTATAAAGATGATATTTGGTGAACAGATATTGTTGATTTTATGTAGTAATGCGATCTGAGGTCACCACGATATCGAACAATTAGCAGTTTTGTTTGTGTATATCGGACTGATTTAACAACCCTCGAACACACTTAATACCGTCGTAGTATTGACATTGTATTGAAGCTTCTAATAGATTTATCAGTAGAATCTTATCGAATAACTCTTTCTGTGCCATAGACTGTAGCAGCGTATCAAACGCAATGGATTTTTCTCTGCCAATTGGAACTGAAAGCACCCAAGGGGTTAGCGATTTGGCAATATGGAGCCTCCAAGGATACCTCTCTAGTGAAAGGTCTAAGCGTCTTGTTTGGAATCATTGCCATCATTAGTTTATACCATCGTCGTGAGTATCGTCACTATCAACTTTGCCTAGGTCGAAGTCGCTTGGGTAAAATGTCAATTAAGTTGAAATCAGTTTTAAGACGGATATAAATCATTTTTAAGACGAAAATGATCAAGTGTGTCAATCCACTGCTGCTGATGATATCATGCAAGTCAAACATCTACCTCCTGAGTATCAAAAAACTTAATCTCAATGACTTGAATTCACGAAGGTGGTACAATCTTTGTCCATG
Organism: Diadema setosum; assembly: GCA_033980235.1. Taxonomy (NCBI): domain Eukaryota; kingdom Metazoa; phylum Echinodermata; class Echinoidea; order Diadematoida; family Diadematidae; genus Diadema; species Diadema setosum. The sequence continues at coordinate 28,084,648 of CM067077.1, read as the reverse complement.
GTTTAGACCATGGACAAATGTATGGTGGGCCAAGTGTAGCATGGTCTATTTCATTACGCAATCAGTCAGTTCGTCACGAAATAGGCCATACTACACTTGGCGCACCATACGTTTGTCCATGGTTTAAACCACGGACACAGATTGTACCACCTTCGTGAATTCGGGCCATTGGGTTTGACTAATCCAGAGTGCTCGACTATAATTATCACCAAATTTCATGTCGTTGTTGTTATTTTTTGTCTCATCAGCATGGACCATGCAGGCGGTTGCTCCAAGTGCAACGTGCAGACGACAAAAAGGGGTACATGCAGGTAAGTCACGTAAGTATTGCAGATAGCCTACCATCAGAGTTTCCCTAAGGGTCAGTTGATCGAGGAAGAGATCCTCTTGGAGTACGAAGCTAATTTGTCTTCTCAGCTGCTTGTTCAGTCTGTGTCCGTTGAGACGGATGCGACCTCCCTCAAGTCGCCGATGTCTCCCGGCTAGGCAGTTCAGTAGGACCGTCTTACCAGACCCTGACACAAGCATGTCGGCATGAATGGAAAAAAAAATAAAACGAAATAAGAGTTTCTCACAAATGCTCGTTCAGTCGCAATTTAAGGGGAATCTTAATACACCAAAGATATATTGTATGTGCAGAAAGATGAGCAATAAACATCAGTGAAGTTTAGGAAAATCGGACTGTAGCAGTTCAGAAGTTCAGAAATAGGAAGAATTGGTTAAATCAATTTGCCATCATCCCGTTGGATGATTAAGAAGATTGTGACTTTTTGGCATGTCGCGGTATGGCAACAATATAAAGACTACACAAAGATAATTCAACATAATTACGTTTATTTCTCTGTTATAATGAAGAGACAGTGACTAAATTCTTTCAGAAGTCAGGGGAATGATATCACTACATAAGCATAACATGTAAAAAACACATGTCAGGAATGTGTACTTTTCATAAAAATGAAATCATCGTGAAAACTTAATAACATTATAAGATAAAAAAAAATATTCCTACGATCACTGAATCCACATATTGCATAGAATATTTCAGGTAAATTTCCCTTAAGTTGAGAGATATCCTATACACAGTATTTCTTGAGTACACAGATCTAAGAAATAACCTATAATGTCTACGCCTACTTGATGATCTTGGCGACCAAGAACAAGTCATCAATTCATGTGAGCAAATCCTAGAGGGCACACCCTCCACATAATACCCACTTAACTATTTTCTGTCACAACATAAAATGTGTCGATTTTCTCTCCCTCAAGGAGTATTCGACGTTCTCTTGACTTTCTCGCATAATAATATTTGTTACCCAGGGAGAATAGTGTCACTATGTTCACTTCTTCTCCCAATATCCCCTCTGCATAATGACAACAACACGCGTGCCTCGATCCTTTACTGGAGGAAAATTTGAGGGGAGCAAAAGCCATCAAATTTGCTCTAAATTCTGGCAACGACATAAAAGTTGGAATTAAGGAAACGTGTAGTATCCTCGGTTGGCACTGTATTATACGTGTATCAAAAGAGATCTTTAATGAGATGTTGGCCCAAAAAGAATGAGATATTACTTATCATTACCTATACGAGGTAGTTTTGCGAGGCAATTACAGTTGTTATTTTGCAGGGTCGGGAGTTCAGCGGGCGATATTACAGCATATTATTACGAGCATCCGGGGTTTTACATATACAGTGGGCTCCCGTTATAACGATAAGTATTGCCCGCACTGAAAGAATATTGCCCTCGTCTTCGACTCGGGCAATATTCTTTCAGTTTGGGCAATATTTTCTGGTATCTCCTTCGAGGCCAGTCAATATTATATAAATGGGTCCGATATCTATGGGCAAAGCAAACATGAAGGCTGACGCAGTCGTTCCACACGGTAGCTTGCGTACACGCGTTATACGTCAAACTTTAGACTGATCAGGTGGCACTGTTCGCCGACCATGTGATCATGGAATTTCTTACTCACCGCTCGGACCCATTATCGCCAAGAGTTGTCCCGGCTCGGCCACCCCGGACACGCCCTTGAGAACATCCCGCTGACCGATGCGGAGACAGAGGTCAGTGAAGTCGAGGGTGACCTTCTTCCTCGATGGCGACATGCAGCAAACGCTTTCGCTGAACTACAGAACCACAAGAAACAGACACACAACGGTTAACCCTCGGCTCCCAGAATTCAATTTTTTAAGAGCGCTATATTTAATCATTTCTTTCAAATCTATTGTTTTGATGCTTTTTTTTGTCACATGAAAAATAAAGGAAATAATAAGAAGACTATTTCATAGCCATTCACAACATAATTGTGACCCTGCATCACAAATGAACAAAAAGTTGCCAGATATGAATTTTTAGTTGAGGATAGATCATGAAAGAGCAGACTCTAAGCTTTAAAATGATGTATAACTCAATTCAAATGGACTCCCCTAACCTATCCAAATACTAGAAAGAAAGCACACACTCTGGAAAAGTGTGAACTGAGAAAAGAGGCTCTGAAGTACAGGGTCTATTCAAGCGCTTTATCTTTACCAAGCCGTGCGAGCTGTGCAATGAAAGGGACAAAACACATGATGTAAACCACCGGAGCAACAGGGGTTACCAAATTAAGCTGATATTGAGCATGTTCTATTACACATTCTGTCCATGGTTAATGCTAACTTTCAGAATAGCAGAGTTATCTTTTCAAAAGGTTTTAGACTGGAAAGTGAAGAGTGTGTAAAGGAGTTCAAGAAATGAAAAGGGGACTCTAAGACATACCCGATCATTCTATTCTCCCCCAAAAATGGGTTTCAGAAAAACTGCTGAAAACACACTTTCTCATTCATGTTATGATCCCAAACTTAAGTATAATGTAGGAGAAGGATAGCTCTTTCAAAAAATATGAAAAAAAATCAAGATTGACTTGGTTGACCAAATCAAGGGGTGCGACTTTTTGTTCGCTTTGTGATGCACGGTCACAATTGCTTCATATTTTGGTCCTTCAGCAAATTATGGTTAATAACACCTTATTTAATTTTATCCACTGAACATTTTTTCCCGAATTTGGAACAAAAAGTATGCAAAATTCCACAGAAATAGTTGTTAATTTACGGTTGCCATGGTTACCAGCAAAGTATACAAATTGTTTGCAATAAGATTATAGAAAAAAGTCACCATATTTGGTTGAAATTGAGTGAAGGTTGTATGAGAGTGGCAAATGAAAATAAGACAGAGGGCACAATGTGCCCTCCCCTCCTTGTGCTTTAAAGGGTTAGAGAGAATAAACACAAATGCATTATGCGGATTGACTGAAATGCAGTACCATTATTATGTAGATCACATCAGTGAAATTTGAGAATATCAGAGTATTCAATCCATTCAAACGTTATGAAATTTCAAAGTCTAGGTGTAGTCAATGGTGGATGAGAAAACTACAACATTCTGTGTCGTCACGTAATGGACAACGGTATAAAGAGAATATAGACGAAAAAGTAACACATTTTCACTTTTCAAGCATAATGAAGGATATACATCTTGCGGATAGCAGGTGGAATGATACTACCCTTATGACAGTATAAAGTCAACAGAATGCGTACGTTTCATAAAGAATGACATTTTGTGAAATTCTTTTCAGTAGAGCAGTTAAGCCCTCAAAATCATGATAATTGTGCAAAATTTGACTAAAGCATGAAACTTTCACCAGTGTTAGTACATACCATAAGACTCATTTTAAGATCGGGAGGTAAGTCTGATTTGACCTCTGATGACCTCCAGAGGTCAATGAACTTTAAATATCAGAATATTGATGTTTGGAGGCATTTGTGAATGATAGGCCTAGATCTTGGTTACGCTGCACTAAATATGCATTTGTACTACAAATCTTCCGATTCCACAGAGCATTGACAGGTTTCTGTCTTTGACCTCTGATGACCTTTAGAAGTCAATGACCTCAAAATACCATAATATTGATCTGAGATGTTATTAGTTAGTAATAAATATGGTTAAGATGTGCAAAACAAGCATATCTGTTTTACAATGAAACTGTCTTCATATTCCAAAGAGCAAAGACAGTTTCTACCTCTGACCTCTGGTGACCTTTAGAAGTCAATGACCTCAAAATATCATAATATTGAACTATGGTGTCATTAGTTAATGATAAACATGGTTAAGGTGTACAAAACAAGCATATCTGTTTTACAATTAAATTGTCTTCATATTCCAAAAAGCACAGACAGTCAACCTTTGACATCTGGTGATCTTTATAAGATGTACAAAACAAACATATCTTCAAAATTGCGTTAAACAAATACATACTACTGAACGTTTTCGACGTGCACTCTTCGGAGTAGAACCACACGTATAAAACAAGAAACGCGAACATAACAATATTATATACAACACGAGCAAACCATTCAAGCGAGCGAAACAGTGCGTACGTTGATTGGCTGACGTCAGCATGAGTCAGAATCTAACTCAAAAGAGCGCCAATGTGCGTACAAACTCCTTTTGCCTGCATAGAATAGGACTGGTCAGCTGAATGAATGTAGCCTCAAGCATACGCAGGTGAGCGTCGCTCCGGGCTCTACTGACTATGCGAAACTGTGACGAGGTGAAATGCTCAGCGCATGTGCGACTAGTCAGTAAAGCCGTGGTCACAACTCGCCGTACTTGCAAGTGCGTGCTGTCTACTTGCAAAAACGTGGGCAAAATTTGGGGATCCGTACGTAGTAAGTACCGCCTCAGTACGGATTTTGGAGCACGCAGACACGCCGTAGCACTTTTAGGACACGAGGAACTTTCGCTGCGTTCGGGCTACGGATTCACCCTAAGTGCGGGCAACGTACGTGCCTTCTAAAGCGAACGTGCGTACAACGCACTGACTCCGTGCGTCTTTTATAATTTTCCAACCGTCACGTGCTCGACGGACGGCGCACGTAGCACGTACGTGTTGAGCACGTAATAAGTGCGCAGCCCGTGCTTAATCGACACTTCCCTGAGTTCAACTGTTCAATAGAGCACGCAGACCGTACCGAACTTGCCGAATAAGCACCTGCTCCGCACTTAAAACGCAAGTTGTGCGCAGTGATTTCAATGTACACGAGCCGAGCCGAGCCGACGGACGAGTATCATCATTTCGTCTCCAAGATGTCCTTATGTTGGCAATTATATATTCATACTGTTCTATTTCACCTACCGAGCAGAAATGCCTGTAAGGATTATGGGATCGAAAAAATCGCATACACAGAAAAATGATTGTTGTATCACTAGAAAGGGCTTTCAAAACTCTTTCGAATTGTGTCACAAACCAAAATGTCATGCTATAGGACCCTTCTGCTTGGAAGGCGATGAGTAATGACCACGGTTATTAATTTTTATATGAAGAGTTTGTTCGCAAAAACCGATAAGTCCATATTTGCCAAATGGAGATATTTGCGATTAAAGGTCAAGAAAAATAGAGAGAATAATAAGAACATTATTGCTTCTTTTGACCATAACTTCAAAAATATACCTTTATATGTAGTGACCAACACTTTAAAAGGTATTATTTTGTACTTTATGGCAGAGACCATACTTCAAAATTCAAAAATGGACTTATCGGTTTTTGCGAACAGACTCTAATAGATAGATAGATATAATCATATATATATATATATATATATATATATATATATATACACTTGTATCATATTTTGCGGCACATAAGACACAGTCAAAAACTGCTTGAAGAAGCAAAGCATATAGAAATCTTGAGCTCTGAGTGGTCAGTACGTGAAGTGACCAAGTTTTTGGAGTTTTGAAAAATTGTTACATTTAAGAGCTGCACAAGCGTGGTTAAAAGGCATTGACCATCATTGTGTATGCAGAACAGTGATAAAGTCAGTACCATTCTCTGAAATTGAGAATGTGTATATTTTGAAATTAAGCAAGGAAGAAATGTATATGACAGTATTACCTTATATAGGGCCTTAATTGCAAACGTGACACCTTCAGACTCAGATAAAACTGCAAACCATAGGCCTACATTCATTGTTCTAGTAATATGCTGATAAGTCTAGCTCAAAAATGCCTCCATGGCTGAAATGCCACCACCTCTGAAACTGGGTAGAAAGATGGCAGACTTCATAACAGCAAATCATATGCATCTCACCTCCAGTGCTAATGTGTTAGGATGTTTCAACCAAAATAATGTTATACAATGTCATTGTATACCTGATATTGACAGTAGCCTATTAGCCTACATCAGGTATACAATGCCGTTTTATACGTGATGTAACCTATGTCCTATACCTGATATAGCCTATTAACCCTTTCTCTGTCAGTGAGTCAAATATGCACACATTTCACATATTTCATTTAGTTCATTTATTTCAATCTCATTTTCTGTCAACAAAGTATAAAAACCTATAGACATGAAATGAATATGACACACAGAAGGTTAAACTACCATTTACACGTATGGAGAAGACGTATGATTATACATCTGAAGAACCTCGGAAGGTGGTCCTATAATAATTAGGCCTACCCCTAGCATCTGACGGGGGAAAAAAAAATCATCGCACTTGCACGCACTTACAACATGCGACAGAGTAGGGATACCGTACGTGAGCAGCAAGTGTAATTACAGCCTCCGCAAGAGAACGTGGTAATCGCACGCAGATTGTAAGTTGTAAGCACGTACAACTCACTTACCACGTGCACAACGTACGATGCACGTAACCCCTCATGGCAAGGCGTGGCGTGCGGGCTACGTACCTACACCCTGCGCAACCGTGCGAGTGTCGAGCGTTGACGTACTTCCTCCCTGCGCTAGTCACTTCCTCCCCACGTTTTTAGAAAAAACGTGAATGCCGTGACCTCCGCCAAAAACGTACGGACTAAAAGCACGCACGGCGAGTTGTGACCAGGGCTTGAGTGCTGTGCAATGGCAAAAGAAGGGTTACCGGCGGTGGCTGCACTGTCAGCGGGGCGTTTACACTGGCGCGAAGGCTGTGCGCGATCAACTAGCTGCTTATTACGTATGTGTGCTGGCACATGCTGTTTAATGCGGTCCGCAAGTCGCTGTGATGTTCGCCCTATCATATCTGTTTTACATATCTGTTTTACAATTGTAGCCCAGATGGATACTAGCACATATGATAAAGAATAAAATTGAATAGAATAGAAAAGGATAGAGAGTAAAAGAAACCAGAACACTGCACTTGAGTGCATTCGTTTTCCTAGTCACCCTGTGACATCAATATGCTCATTCTTTTCCCTTTCTTGGAGTTTATGAAACTGTTTATCTTCCTTCCAGCTATTTCCTTCTTTTTTTTTTTGTCAAAACCCCCTCTCACAAGAAAAGTCTAATGTCGTATGAATTTATGAGTTTGACATTGGCTACTTTCCCCGCTAGTGGTCAGTTCCATGCACTCTCCATCCCTAGAGCCCCGCACCAAATTACGGGGAATGACATGATGATGTGTTTTTGCCCTCTGATCCCCAAACATAAATGACCCTCTGAGCTGGAAGGCCGCCCTCCTGCCAGAACATTTATTGTTTAGTGGAGTGGGTCAAAGAGGAACTCCGAAGACAAATTCAGGGACAACGACCCAGAACAAGGATGACGTTGGTTGTCATAAGGACACTAATATTCATTTGGTTTATCACTTGTTATCCAAGAAACAATAAATCTTTACCAGTGGTTACAGAGAAGTTTAATGAAGAAACTACAAGACAGTGGGTGAGTTAATAAGAAATTGAGATGAATCATAGAAAACTGAGTTTTCACAGAAACGAATAGGAGGAGCAAATTGAACATTTGACCAATAAGGAATTAATTTCTAGTGAACACTACACCCAAATATAAGATTGAGCCAATGAAATGCTTTAGGGAAAGGAACTTGGTTAGTAAATTAGTTATTAGAAAAAAAAAAAAAAAACATGTTTGAGCCGAGAAATCAGAGTGGCAAGCACAATGGAAGCGGCTTCACACTATGTAGTGAAGCAAAGGCTGCAGAGTATTTTGGAAGTTTGAGGAACTTTCGAGAATAGTTGGAGACCACAGAGATGAAGTCAGGAGCTCCCCTTCCTTGGTACATCATGCCCCCCTCCAAGTCAATCAACTAATCTTTATCGACGCTCAGTGCACCATCGACCTACGCTGTGAATGTGATGACCAATCCAATATCTATTCGCTTCTGTACAACAATATTGGTCGCCGGTGTAGTAGGCGATTATCCGGCTTGGAGAAAGTCGTAAGGAGTTTTGGGGAACTTACACAATAATGACGTTGTCTTCATATGAAGAGTTTGTTTGCAAAAACCGATAAGTCCATTTTTGAAGATTTTGAAGTAAGGTCTTTGTCATAAAGTACAAAATAATACCTTTTAAATGATATATTGGTCACTACATATAAAGGTACATTTTTGAAGTTATGGTGAAAAGAAACAAAAATTTTCTTATTATTCTCTTTATTTTTCTTGACCTTTAATTACAAATATCTCCATTTGACAAATATGGACTTATCGGTTTTTGCAAACAAACTCTTCATATATATTAATATTATTTCAAATATAAATATTATTTCAAAGAGCACAGATAGGTTTCTACCACTGGCCTCTGATGACCTTGACAGTTCAATGACCACAAAGTATCAGAATATTGATGTTTGATGGCATCATTGATTAATGGTAAACATGATGATGTTCTATAGAGAGCAGTGGTTGGCCCTATATACTAATCTGGTCTTATAGTGCATACTGAAAACGGAAAAAGCATAATTAAGACATCGACCATTGACCCTTGCCAAAAACGCTGCCCCGGAGGCCCCCCCCCCCCCACCCCACGCTCTTAATAGAAAAAATACACACACACACACACACACACACACACAATTCCGCCGCCCCTGTTTAAGTGTAGGGCCTAATCCTTTGAAAAAAAAAAAAAGAAAAAAAGTGAACATGGAATTGTGAAGTGCAAGTCACCATGTCCCCGGGGAAGAAATTACACTGTATACAAATGCACTCGCAGATCTGTCTAACCTGTACCGCCCCACCCTGGTAAAAGGCAGCAAGTGACAAATGAGGTATATTTCTTATAAATTAAAAAAAAAAGTATTGCGCTGACGATTGCAATGACATATCTCAATAGGATTGAATTCTACGCCATATTTTTTTTCCAGGAAAACCAATAAATCGGATTTGAGTAATTTGTCGAACCCTCCCCCCCCCCCGCTAAAGTAGGACAGTAGATATATATATATATATATATATATATATATATATATGAGATATGATAAAGGAAGGAGAAAATCGGTGCGTAGCTTTGACATTATTATTCCTCTTACTGTTCCTCCTTTTCGGAAAAGCGCAAGAGTTGAAAAATTGGTCTCCGCCGGGACTCGAACCCGGGTCTTTGGCATGGAACGCCAACGCCTTAACCGCTCGGCCACGGAGACGTCATAGCGGTTCAGGCAGACCCAAGCTCGAATACCCGACGGACCAACCTTTCAACTCTTTGACTTTATCTGCCCCCCCCCCCCCCCCCCTCCCAAGGAAAAACGCAGTATCTAACATTTTTGGCGATTTTCATTTTTTTGCATAAATATAGTCAGTGGGCAATCCTTCTTCATATGACATATTCAGATTTTTGAAAAAATGTTTGGAAAGCTACTTTTCCGTAACTGCCAAACGCAGTATCTACACTTAACTTGCACTTTCCCCAAGGAAAAACGCAGTATCTACATCATGAATATTTCCCCAAGGAAAAACGCAGTATCTACAAAGCTAGTCTTAATTACCAGACACTGTTATTTATATATGTGAATACTTTGCCGGTTGTTCTGTAATTTGAACGTAAATTACTTTCTTTAGATATACTTGCTCAATAATGAGACATAATGTTCAAAATATCTAACCGAAACAATACTGATTAGTAAATATTTTGATGAGATCGTGATCCTAATATAAAACACAGTGTGTGATTAAGACTAACCGAGTGCACATTAAACAATACAGCACAACACTGACAGCTTGCATATTAGCTGCACTGAGCATGCAGTCAGCTGCACAGGGCCCGGCCGGCCAGTCAGCATTTACAGTGTGAGTGTGTACTTGTCTTGGATTAAAACAAAATGTTGTCGCGGGGAAAATTACTCGTGAGCCTAGCCCTCAAGAAAAATTTATCTGCAGATAATGAGTAAGTAATTCAAAACTATTTCAATATTGAAAGAATAAAGCTGATCGTTTGTCACACGAAGCGAGGTAAACACAAATGCATGTTTGTCACACGAAGCGAGGTAACATTAGAGTTCTAAACACAAATGCATGTTTACCTTGCTTCGTGTGATTAACGATCAGCTTTTCTTTCATATTCTACCTCGATGATGAACATCTTTCGTACTATTTCAATATTAACTTGTTGTGAAGTAACTTTGATAGGCCTAGACCCTTGTCAAAATTCCTCAGGCTCCAAATCTGAAAGTTTCGTCGAAAGGCAATAGACCCAGGTGCCTAGATCTATTTGTGTTGTATCGGATAAACGTCGCGTTTATACTAACATTAGACCCTAGCCTACATCTAGGCCTAAGTCCAAGTCTAAGACTTGTCTAGACAGTAACGTTTGAGTCTTGCGTCTCTTTTCTAACGTTAGACTTAACGTTAATCAGAACTTTCAGGGTCCGTATTCCGAAAGTCTAAAGAAAGATGTAGTGTAGGACTAAAATAGGCCTACTCTACGGCAGGCCTGTTTATAAAACTAAGAAAGAAGTCTAAGACTAAAACTTAACCACTCAGAATCCTCAAAATCTAACACCGCTAGTGAAGTCTACTCCATACCATACTGTCTTAAAATTACATAGACAGCGATCTAGTTGAAAATAGATTATGTGAAAAATAGGTAGGGGCCTAGACCGGTAATCTAATTAAGGGCTTAGACTAAACCTTCTGCAGTTCTAGCGTTAGGCCTAGGCTATTTTTTTTTTTTCTGTGAGTATCGTGCATAGCCTTTCTGAGGCTGTAGACTTGTGTAGCCTGCTACGTAGCCAGCCTAGAATAAACGATATAAAAACTAGACCTAGTCTAGATCGATCTAGGTCCAGACATCCGATTTAGATTTATTTTGGTCTAGACAGACTCTAGCCTAGACTGTACAGATCTAGATCTAGTATTCTAGATGCTAACATTAGTTAGCGGCTAGGCCATATCACATTACAGCCCTGGCAAGCTTCATATTTTAAACGCGTAACGTTTACAGCAAGATCGGTCTGGGAATGTAAGCAAAACGTTCCAAGAACGATCTGTTATTTGTTAATGCTATTGTTATGAAGCCTCCTCTGTAATCAGGGCATAAATGGGGGATGGAGGATGCATCCCCCAGGGCCAGAGGTTGAGGATGGTGCATCATGAATACTTGTACAATGATGTATAGGAACTGTCTACATGCATACATAATTATGACAGTCATTCCGCTGTAGATACTGCGTTTTTCCTTGGGGAAATACGTTCCATTGTAGATACTGCGTTTTTCCTTGGGGAAATCAGTCCGCATGGGGTTTCCCCAAAGTATCTACATTTTCATTAATAACTTAAAAACAAAACAAAATCACAAAATGATATTTTCCAGGAAAATTGGTAGCTAGATAGACTAAAATTCCACAATGAAGGAATTTTTCAAAAGAGTATATTTTCCAGGGGCTTTGGCAAAAACATAAAATGGTGAATATCTCGGTTGTTGAGAAATGGAGCTGGATGTAGATACTGCGTTTTTCCTTGGGGGGCAGTTATGCACACGTTCCTTTTTGGGGCAGAGAGTTATGAATAATAACCAGCCGCGTGCCTCAGCTGGATCTTCTAATGAGATTCACGTAGCGGTGAATTGGGATAATGTTTTTGTGAAAGAAGTCACCACTACAACAGCTTTTTGGCTTCTCCTGGATAATTTTGCATATGTGAGATATGATAAAGGAAGGAGAAAATCGGTGCGTAGCTTTGACATTATTATTCCTCTTACTGTTCCTCCTTTTCGGAAAAGCGCAAGAGTTGAAAAATTGGTCTCCGCCGGGACTCGAACCCGGGTCTTTGGCATGGAACGCCAACGCCTTAACCGCTCGGCCACGGAGACGTCATAGCGGTTCAGGCAGACCCAAGCTCGAATACCCGACGGACCAACCTTTCAACTCTTTGACTTTATGCACTTGTCAATGTAATGACGCACCCCACTACCCCCGGACATGGGTGCGTCATGGTCATTTTTTGACTGACCACACGGGGTTTTTGACGGACACCACAGTCACTTTTTTGACGGACATAACGCTGCAAGTGACGAACACCACCGTCACTTTTTTGACGGACAACACGTTGAAAGTGACGCACACCTCGGTCACTTTTGTGACGGACATCCTCGGTACATGTGACGCACCCCCGTAAATACTGAAACGATTTTTGCATACGTTTTATTCAAGCAATTTCATTTTCTTTTGGTTCGTACACATAATTTGTAAAAGTTTCGGCAAGTTTCCCTTACCATGTAAGCACCGTATTGTCATTCACCGTACATCACGCTGCTGCTACGACAATAGTATTCCGTATAGTAGTACCGGTATGTATTCTGTGCATGCAATCCATGCATGACAATCACAATAACATGTGTGCAGAGTGTTGCGCTGTGTGTGCGCGGCCATTGCTAGCGGATAGTGCGGTGGATGCATACTGCTGCAGCGCAGGTAGGTACACACCACGCCACGGCATTCATATTCCCGCTCGAGTTCTGCGTAACTGCAGCCTACTACTAGTAGTCGCTGTACGTAGAGATTCGCACATCTAACGTCGCGCGCGCGTCTAGCCAGCTGGTCGGGCTATCCCGCGAGCAGAAAATGGCATGCAGCAGGCAATTCCTCTGCTGCCGTTTCGACAGGAAAGATTGAACTAAGTTGTTACATCGCTGAACAGTCCCTGGTTTGAGATTGAGTATGCATGATTTCATGGGTTTGTTGGAGGGAAAATGTAAGGAGAAAGGGTGGCTTTTAAATTCTTTGCTTGCCAGATTCTGGCAAGCATTTTTTCCTCTTATTCCAAAACGCTTCCCGACTTTGATTTTCACTTGCCGCGGGAAAGCGCTCACTGTAATTTCACTCGCGGTACGTGTATCCAGCGTGCAAAATTGCGTGTTATTTTCCATAGCCAAGTGACGTACCATGACGCACCCCTCGGTCAAAATTTTGACCGACAATGATGGGATTTTGACGCACCCCTCGGTCAAAAATTTGACGGACAAAGCTGGTAAAATGACGAACACCTGGGTCACAAATTTGACGGACCAAACGAGGAAATGACGCACCCATGTCCGGGGGTAGTGGGGTGAGTCATTACATTGACAAGTGCATTATGCACACGTTCCTTTTTGGGGCAGAGAGTTATGAATAATAACCAGCCGCGTGCCTCAGCTGGATCTTCTAATGAGATTCACGTAGCGGTGAATTGGGATAATGTTTTTGTGAAAGAAGTCACCACTACAACAGCTTTTTGGCTTCTCCTGGATATATATATATATATATATATATAATATATAAGAGAGTAATCAAGTAAGAGGAATAACTTTAATTTACCTTTGAAGACATTTCAAGATATGTAGTCTGAGGCAAATCATTTTACTGTTTGCAGTCTTGTAAACATATTTGTATAGTTAGCGAAAACTGTTCGAGTACATGGACGGTGATAAGTAGGCCCCTATAAATCACTATGTCGAGTAAATCATGTATGAGCCACATGGTTTCTTTTGAACATGTTTTATGTTGAAAAGTTCTTGGTAATTCTTTTTCAGGCAAAATGTGTACATGAAAATTCCAATGCTTAAAGAGACTGTACAGTACTGGTTGAGGTGGGGATTCATGTTTTGAACATTCCTAAGTGAGATAATGAAAAGCTTCTTATGAAATATTAAAGAACATTTAATTTTAAGAAGGATTCAACGTTTATTTGATGAAAATTGGTTTTCAAATGGCTGAGATATTCAAAAAAGTGCTAATAATAAAAGGTGACATGCCGCAACTTTATTAGGATCTCTTTGTTTCACTTTGTTTTTTGGATATCTCAGCCATTTCAAAACCGATTTTCATCGAATAAACTTTTGATATCCCTTAGACCTGCATGCTCTTTGACATCTCATAGAGTGGTTTCTGAATATCTCGCAAAACGTTAAAAGCTAAATCCTCACCTCGACCAGAACTGTACACACCCTGCTGTGATGGGAAATGTAAACAGTATGTGCGAATGCTTCTATGTTTCCTGCTAAACTTATTTGTTAGTGGGGAAAAGAAAAGAAAAGAGAAGTCTCGCCCCAACAATATGTCTACACCACAACGCCTACGGATGTCTAAGCTGGAGGTGGGTTGGAATGTCTTGTATAGAGCACCAACCGTTATAAGTACAGATTATTTGGCACGCTATCTTCACATGATCTTTTGAAGAGAAACAATACTCTGTTTCACATTGTTAGTGGGGAAAAGAAAAGAAAAGAGAAGTCTCGCTTCATGAAAGATGTTCAGATCCTTCTCTACACCACAACGCCTTCAGAAAGACAACTGATAATCATCCGCTCATGTGAAATCAAGCAGAAATTTTTAAAAACATTTCAAGAGGCATCTTGGTTAGTAACAGTCTGTTAAACAATAATGTCAGTAAAATGTGAAAAACAGACTGAACTAGGCCACCTGCAATAGGTCACCTGCAATACAGCCTCGCATTTTCCGACATCACAACAACTTCACGTGAATTAATGATCAACACAGGTACGTTCCATATTACAGATACTCGTGATGGAGAGGGAAAATAATAAACAACAACATTGCAAGATTGATGCATTTCTGCCAAGACAACAGACGGGAACTGATTCCACGTAAAATATATAAACATAATTATTTTGATTTCTCCATGCATTTTCCCATATCATTACACACAATCATTGCACACGTATACGTATAATTGGTGTTCAGCTCACTGTGTGCAGACTGAGCACGACCCGATAATTCAGAACCTCTGCCTAAGAAAGAATTGTAGTCTATCCCGCGAGCCAAAAAGAAGCTTTATCTTCTCATCTCGTGCATCCTGTACTCTATGTGCAATGTACCCATCATAGAGACAAGCTTGCCTTCAATCAAACTGTTTGGATATTGCCATTGGAAGACTTTGATGATCGCATACGGTGGCTGTGCACCTATAAGAACGCTGGTCTGACCTCAGGATGTCTATTAGTCGTGATGAAGATCTGTGTGCCGTGCAATGTAAGCTCAATGGCGTGCTTCACTGAAGACGCAGATGCTGCCCTGTCTTGATAGAAATCGCGGGTATAGATCTAGACCGATTTCAGCAGGAGGTTACACTGAATCATCATTTGCTGGCAGAGAGTTTTAACCGGATCATTCAGGTGATATTACCCGCTGCCAGAGTACCCTGATTTACACATTGGATGCAAACCGGATGGCGGCCATATTAGAAACAAGCAATATTTGGGCATGGGGGCACAACTCTTGGCCAGGCCCAATTGTTATGGAGTACGTATCGAGTATAAAGAAGACAATTAGGGCAAATAGTAGTTCCACTCCTATTTTGGATGTTGCAAGACACAGGATTGCTTCATGTGGACTGCATGTTCAGGCCTCACAGTATGTCGTTTTCTAGATGGTCCATTACGTCAATGTATGCTCCAGGACCATGAGTCATTCATCGGAACCATACAGCCCACGAGCTTGACATTGGCCAACACAGGCCCACCAGCTCGCCGAAACTAGGGAGCATTGTCCATGAGCTTGACTCTTAGGCAAACCAGGCCCATAAGAGTCCGACACATTGGGGGGGGGGGGGAGGAGGGGGTCCACAAGACCTACACTGAATAGATTATATTATATTAATCTCGTGGGCCTTATTTCCTTGAGTGTCGAGCTCGCGGACCGCACAGTTTGTGGGCCAATTATATTTGATGTCGAGCTCATGGACCTTGCTCATCTAGTGTTTAGGTCACGGGATGTATTACTCGTGGGCTGCGTTGGATAATGTTGCACCTAATTTCATGCAAGCTATGCTGCATAACTAACCCAAACATAAATATTATATTTGAGGTCACTGCCATCACTGAAGACACGTAAGCTTCATTTCTGAAGTAATTGACCCCTCACATTCCTGAGACCTGTTACTATGAACCAATGCTCTGTGGAATTTGCATACATACTTTGATCATAACGTCAAGTCGTGATTTGTACATGATCAAACATTCAGGATGTAACCAGGGAGGTGAGTCTCACCTCCCTGATTAAACCAATGAAGCCAAACATCAATATTTGTCATCCTACAAAAATTCTAATATTCTAAAAGTCTGACCTAACATTGTCCTTAGAGGTCAAAGTTGGATATACACAGGGTAATGACCAATGTTCTGTGGAATGAGAAGACACTTCTATTGTAGCAAAAATGCTAATACATAATTGTAGCATCATGCATGATTGCATACCAGGTATACAGTTGACCATTGAATATACGTCAAATATCATTTTTAGATATTTTGATGTCATTGACCTGTCACAGTCCTTAGAGGTCAAAGGCAGAGATATGTAGATGATTTCCTTTGATCTGAGGAATAGGAAAACGATCCAGTTGTAACACAAATGTTTTTTTAGGACATCGTTATCATATTTATCATCAACCAATTGCACCAAATATCAAACTTTTGATAATTTGAGGTCATTGACCTCTGGAGGTCATCAGAGGTCAAAGGTAGAAACCTGTCAGGATTCTTTGGAACATGAAGACAATTCCACTGTAACAAAAATTAGTTTTTACTAATCATTACCATATCTAACATTAATCAATGACGCAAAATATCATTTTTTTCACATTTTGAGGTCATTGACCTTTGGAGGTCATCAGAGGTCAATTCAGACTTACCTCCCGATTTTAAAATGAATCTTATAACATGTAAAAACACTTGTGCAAGTTTCATGCTTAGTCAAATTATGCAAAATGTTTCGGTTTATCTGCTCTACCATTTCATATTTCTTTACATCAATTTCTTTTCAATACTTGTGGTACGTCATAAACACTATATAGTACTATTCTCATCCAGCGGTGGCTTTACCGAAACTTTACAAATGCATAACTTTGAACTTATAGCAAGACTTTCGTTAGAGATTTGGGTTTATTCCCCTTTAACTCTATGTTGCCTTGGAGTTCACTATTAAAACTTCCATGACAGTGGGTGCGGAAGGGAGTTAGACTTCACGCTAGGGACTGCATGACTCGTAGTAACCATCAACACTTCTTGCCAGATGATTCCGCGTGGTTAAATCCTGAACAGCAAAATGACAGCCTTCCTCCACCCAACCCTACCCGAACTTTATCATTGGGTGGTGCTCATAATTTATTTAAAAGCTATGAGACTGGTCATGGACAATCAGCATCATGCATGCTGTGAAGAAACCCAAACTTAAGGAGCAATGTCACAGTCCATCGGTAAATCACTTTCATCGACCGTTAAGTAACGGTGTGGATATAGCTAGTGACTATGGCTCAGATCAGGCTCAGAATAAGAACGAATGAGTTGATATACAGGTGCAAAGGAACTTTAACCGACCCAGCTTAGCCGTAGCCACTCATACTAAAACCACACAACAGCCGCTTAAAATCTGCACGAAGCATCGCTACAGTAGCTGTAACGTTCAGAGTAATAATGTGGTTTTGTGTGCAACTGAAATCTTCAAAAGGAAAGAAGTCAAAAGTCGAAAAACTTGTGACCTTACGTTGTTAGGGTGGACAACGGCGTCATAAAATGATGACCCTTATAAAAGCTGTTTTAGCATTGTTTGCTATTGAAATATGCCTATAAACTCACAGTTCAGTCAGGGTTGTATACGTCATTTATTCAGGTGAGGCACCTAACGAACAAGGGATGCAGAGTCGCTAAAAGCATGCATTACTAAAAAAAAAAAAAAGAAAAAATGCTGTAAAATTACAGCAAATCTGACGGCAGCAGAGTCACCATAAAATTCGCTTAAAAAACAACAACAGGTCGCTAAGTATAAACCCGGACTACCAGAAATATACTGTAAAACGTGTAACGTTTTATCTTTAATTTTTACATTTATGTTTAAGGGAGTACGAGACGTACATACCGAAATTCAGTATTATAGCTTGGGTAATTATTCAATATGTCAACTCAACTAGATGGAAAAAAATAGTTGATGAGTATAATTAGGGTGAAAATCCAGGTCTTATGCTATAAATATGAAAATATTATCATTGTAATTCAAAGTGATGGTAATGAATGGGAGGAATAAAAGAGTTAAAGTGAAAGAGGAAGGTCATTTGATAGCTGTCAACGTGAAACATCCGACAAAGGAATTTCCTGGCTTTTTGCGAGTAAAAGATACGTCAGATGAATCAATATGAAATAAAGAAGAAGTTAGCAACATCCGAAGAACAAGAGATTCCCCTTTAAAGTATTCAAATTCAGAGGGATATTATTCAGGTGCATTATTGTTGATAGTAATAAGTGCTGTTGTGTCTCTACACGAGTTCATAATGACACCACGCACGATCCTACTGATAGTTTTATTTATTGAGAGGAAAAATGCCATTCAGAAATCTGAGCCGCCCTCATTTTCATCTTAGATATCACACAATGATATAATATAATATAATATAATATAATATGATATAATAAAATATAATATAATATAATACAATACAATATAATATAATATAATATAATATAATATAAAATAATATAATATAATATAATATAATATAATATAATATAATATAATATAATATAATATTATATTATATTATATTATAATATAATACAATATAATATAATATAATATATCATAATATAATATATATTATATTATATTATATTTTATTATATTATATTATACATCATAATACATAATTCTACTTTGTCATATTACGTTATCAATTATGTATAAACCTCATCATGAGCATTATTACATAAAGTAAAATAAAGATTATATTTGTAGTACTCAGTCACGTAAAAACACACTCTGTGCTATCAATTGTCCTATGGCTAGACATATCCTGGAAAATAAATGTTCAAATACAAGTGATCGTCTCCGTCACCACAGCAAGGAGTTAACTCCTTGATCTCAGTATATCAGGGTGATGAGGGGACTCACTCGCAGTGAATAATTTCGCCACATCTGCCTTGCAATCGAATGGCCTGTGTCCGAGTCTCATTGAATCAATCGGCGAGCGATGCTGCATGACTGTAATCACGCCATCGACTATATATCCCGTGAATAATGATAATCATGACGTTAAGCCATCTCTGTCGCTACGTGAACACTTTACATGATGGGATTACTATGAAAATAAATAAAAACAAAACATCATCTAAACCAAATCAGTAGATCTTTAAGCGAAAATGAAATGCTTTCTTGTCGCCAAATATTTTGTCTTAGAGAAAACAAAAATAAAATTAACGCTGGTAACAGAAGTGTTGGACATACTTTTTTTTTTTCTCGAAACAAAAGACATTTTTTTCTGATAAAACATATGTGAAATGTCGAACGATATAATAAATGGGGATGTGAGCTCTAGAAGCAGCCATGTGGTAGTCATTTCCGAACTGTTGTTCTGAAGGCATTGAACCTCGATGTGACATGCCATCCCTGATCGTTCACGACTGACATTATGAACAACTTCTGCGCCGGTAAAGTTGCCTGCAATTAATTGTAAATAGGACATGATGACGGGGTTGCACGTGCATAGGGGTGGGTCACCTTCCGTTAGGAAGGAGATTCTGAAAGTTTGGATCCCTTGCACGACGACCTTTCAAGTGGAAATCATCTTCATGATCAAGTCAACTCGGAAAAATAGAGTATAAAATCATCAAAAATGAAAAAAAAAATGAATAACTAAGAACGGACATTAGCTTAGTCAGTTTCACACGACTTCGGATGTTTCCGAGAGGACAGTTGGTCACAATCATTATGTCAACGATTATGAGGTTATTACATGGTGCAATATCCTGGAAATCAAATATGTGTATAACTAGAATACACAACAAACAGTCATAATTCACCTGTGATCGCCCCTGAAAGTATATCATACATATTTCGAATTAGAAAAAAAAAAAGGAAGAAAGCAGATCACGAAATTATCTCTATAACAATTTGGCACTTGTTCTTGGCGGGTTAAAGTTCTGCTCCGTAAGCACCGGTACTGATGTGTGCGCGTTCCAGTTATTCGCCTATAGTACGTTTTTAAAAATAATATCGAGATTCCATGTCAATTGGTTAGCTGAGCGCGCATTACAGTACATATCACTATCGTTCATTATCGTTACGATACAATACGTATTTGGAAAAAAAAATCGACATCGTTTCATTGAAAGAATTGAGGGGGTCGACTAGTCTATTTTAAGTCGTCTTCGTTTTCTGCATACTATCTTAAATTAACATTTAAACCCTAATAGATAAAAATTATTAACAAAAAATTATGATATTTCGCAGAGGGCATGTCTCAAATATATTATACAAATGTAGAAAACATAATACTCAGAGTATTAGTACATTTTAATGCTTCACTATATAGGTCAACCTCCATTCTACTCTACATTTTTTTTTCTTCACTCAATTTCCATCTTCGAAAGGAAAAGATGAAGAATCAATACATTTCAAACTACGCTCTGTATTTTGTGGAGTTCCAATAAGTAAACCTTTCCATACATTACGTAGCAATGATGACTTTTATGATGAGAAACTGTGCCTCCTTAATTATTGAAGAAAGAAAAAAAATGTTTTTATTGTTATTCGTTTGAGGTTCAAACCAATGGTTCCATCTACTTCTTACTGGTTGTGGTAAAGACCGATATGACTTACGAAATTTTTAGAAACTTCCAGAACTTTCTCATTTCATTTCCCATAAAATGAAACATTCATTTGCCTTTATAACTTGTAAGATAAGCGCTTTCCTCATGAATATATATATACAATTAATGATGGCAAAATTTAGAAATTTTCTTTTTACTACACTCTGAAAACTTAAACTAGTCTATCTCTTGCTGGACTAGCATTATGCTAGTCCAGCATGATGACAAAATTAAGTAATTTTCTGGTTACTACGTTTATATCGAAAAGCAGAAAAAGAAGAGTTAAGCTGGTTGTTATCGTTTCCTTTCTTAAGTCCTTTTGACATCGAGAGCTATTCCGGAAAGATCTGGATTAAAACTTGAGATGTTAAACGGCTACGGAAAAGATCAACGATAGGAAGAGTAAGGATTCATTTGCCTCCTCAATTCCATAACGAGATGAGAGGAGAAAAGTGTTGGTCTGTTGGTAGAGTGATTGTGCACGTAATTCTGTTTTTGTCAACGCAAGCCGATTTTCCTTTTAACCCAAAAGAGTTAAACCTCCCCATCGCGGTCTATTCGGTCATGTATGTGGCTCCCTGTACAGTTTCTGGGTATTAAAAAAGCCGTGGTTTCTGAAGTGATGAGATTTCTCGCTCATTTTCTTTTGATACCATGAGAGTTGACAGCCAGGCTTAGCCTTTGCTTGAAATGAACAACTCCCTGGCTAATTATGTATTTTAGTAAACAGATACCCGGATACCACTTCTTGCTTTAACAAGTATCATATTTGGTATGAAGTTTTGTTAGATTTTATTTATGATGACTGATCAGCGATAAGTACGTAAGATGCAAATATGACAGAAGGAAAGCCTGCAGAAGATAAAATGTCAGAGGTTAAAGGCATAATATATACCATTTGCATATAAAACAAAGGAAAACAGCATTTGTGCTTCAAAATAGTTTTAAGATGTGAGTTAGGGATAGAAACAACCAATGTACAGATTTGAATCAGTATAATCGATGCTAAGTTTTGTTAAATAAACAAATTTGAACAATAGTCATAATAAAAAAGTTTCCAGACTAAACTGTCTGCAGTTATGGTGAATTGGAAAAAGAGTGATATCTCCTTGTATTTTAGGCTTTATTGTGAAAGTTTTATATGGCATGCAGGCTATTTTGTGATACAAGTGACCTACACTCATCAAATGTGATATCTTGAACATTTCTAAAATCACTGCTCCCAAAAGTAAACAGAACCCTAAATCTTTTCTGAGATACGTTTGTACTTCTGTATAAGGCTAAACAATTCTGAGTGTTATAACATTATAAAGTGAGTTGATTATGTTTCAGGTAAAAAGGTCCAATGACATTATCCTGAAAATATACAAGTACAAAATACTAGTACAATCAATACGCGATCTATTTGAAAATGCTGAGGGCCCATCTCTAGAAGAACAAAAACTTGTGGTGAGTGTGTCCTTAACAGTAATGAGTGTGATATCCTGAGATAATGCAGTATCACAGTAAACAGAAATACCAGACCAAGACATGACAAATACAGAGACAGAAATATAAACAGACAAAACCAGAAAAAAAAGGGGGGGCAGCGGCATACATACAACAGGGGCTGATCCAGGCATTCCGTAAAGAGGGGGCGTGTTTACAAAATTAAAGGGGGGCGCACGCACCCCTCCCCCCATTCTTTTCTTTTTATTGCTTTTGTTTCAACAAAAAATAAAGGGGGGGGGGCGTGCGCCGGTTGCGGTCCTCCCTGGATCCGCCCCTGTACAAGCATTGACGTTGATAGGGACATCAATTTCGATTTATATAACACTAATAATGGCACCCAACAAACGAACGTAATGCAGAAGGATTGTCGAGGGTACATAAAGAATGGAAAATTGGGGACAGCCATTAGGCAGCCAGTAAAGATCGAGATAAAGGCACCTAGAGTGACAGTAAGAGAGAGAGAGAAAAAAAAAAGACATACTCTCTGTGTATTCATACTACGCGAAGTCATGAAATAGAATTAAACAATATTATGGAATGAATTTTCTTTTAGTTTTGAAGTTGTTTAGCGAACTGAAAGCTTTTATGCATGAGGGGCGGGATCTCGTTCCAGATTTTTGGGCGTGATTTGTGCAGGTGCGAAGATAAAGAGGAACGGGCACTGTATTGACAATGAAAGCAGATTAGAGAATTGAGTGGCAGAAGGCCATTGACCCATTGATAAAGTGAAGATGCCCAGTTGATATCTCACAACTTCAGTGACATAAAGAAGTGTCCATCCCTGATAAAGTGGTTTAACATTGTGATCGTGGCTGCGCTTTTGAAATTATTCGAATTACTTTATTATGTATAATTATTTAATGCTTTACATCTAAAGTGAATGTGTTTGCCCATGCTATGTAACAATACGATAAACATAAAAATGACAGAATGAGAATACAAATATATCATTCGTAAGACGCTTCTCGGCAGTATATACATGTATTAAAGTTTGCTTATAATATCGGTATTTTTAAAGATTCTCCTTTGAACTTCATTGAGATTATTCCACGATAGTCTAAAGTCCAGATAAACTCTAAGAAATGTTGTATATAAATTGAGCAATGTCAGCCATTATTGAAGTTGACACTTTGCTTACGTACTATCTGTTACACACACACAAACACACACACAGACACACACGCATATATATATATATATATATATATATATATATATAATATATATATATATATATATATAATTCAAATTAATGGCACTCAGTTGCAATATATAAGTTAAGTACAACTTATTTTGGAGAGGTTCTGCAATAAGTCTCTCCGTATAGCAAGTCTGATTTAATCTGCAACAATAAAAGATCGACGTATCTTTTTTTCTTTTTTTTTATATGAACTAGTTTGAAAAAAGAAGCACTTGCACTTGCTGTGAGATTGTTGGAAATTCTGTCGAATGCAACAAGTGCAATTTAAGCAGTTGGATCGATCTATTAAAGGTTATGTTACTGCTTAAAAAAAAAAAAATTCGAGTTATCACATTTGATGCATTATCATGTGTAAGTAATTTATATCAACAAAACATCCTACCTAATAAAAGTTTCGCAGTAAGGCCTAAAACATAAGGAGATATCACTATTTTTCTCAATAAACTATAATTACTGTAGACGGTTTATTCTAGAAGCAAAAACATTATATTTTTGTATATTCAACAATATCTAACATTGATTATACTGATCAACATTTTTGCATTGGTTTTTCTATCCCTAACTCACATTTTGATCTAGTAACCTCCATGGCTTCTCGTCAGTGCTCCTCCGGAAGTGAGAAAAATGTGTAAGGGTATACCAGTGAGGTGTGCAGTCACCACCGTCTAGACAACCCGAAAATGAAAGGATTGCTTATAAGGCTATGGCGGTCCTTTTGCTGGGGACATCGAACAATCTGACTAAGTATTCGTGGTCAGCACCTGATCCAACCTGCACCGCACCGCAGATGGGCCCGTTCGCCTCCTCACAGAAATATAATATCCACCCAGAACGCGTGTGGGTTCTAAACTTGAAATGCGTGGCGCCTACATGGTTTCCGCCTTGACCTGCTATTAAAAATAAAGACCTTCTGACATTAACAGGTTAAGTCCTCGCAGGTTTCAACACGACACTGTCCATCCAGGAAGGCATACACCCTTCACGAAGTGTCAAACCAATTGGCAAGTCCTTCTTAAAAATTCCGTTCTCTCATAAAGGAGCAAAACTATCGTAAGCATGCCAGCCATAAACTCTTTAGATGCGAATGAAAATCTTTGAACCGCATATCACATGTCACAATGCAAATGTATTTGTCTTCTACTCTCGTCTCCTATCTTTACTCACCTCGGACCTTACAACCTTTAGAATCGGTCCGCGAGCTTTATAGAACTCTAGGAGAACTTTTGATCTCTTTCATAATTTCAGGCTGTCGATTCCTTTCATGTCATATCAGAGGTTTGTATATACGTCATTTTCTAATTCATTGACGTGATATAGTTCGGTATCAAAAAGGAAAAGAAAAACAGAACCGCGCCCAGAGAAATTCTTCTCATTGGAGATTAGGGTAACGCTTTGTTATCTCTAGAAGTGACGGCTATAAATAAAAGAAAATAATAATTAGGCCAAAGGTTCTACTGAATAGCATAAAACCCGAATCTCATCGAGATCTCGCTCGATAAATTCTTTCAGCCCAAAGAATCTTTCCGATGCCATCGCTATAAGTCAGCAAAGCAACATTGCCTCAAGCTACTTCTTTCATCAACTCTTGCGTAAATAATAATGAAAATGAAGTATATAAGATTTGTATGTGGCTCAAAATCCACTTGATTCCAAGTGATCGAAGCGCACTTGATGCAAAAATAAAAATGATGACAGAAAATAGATAAACGTGTTGAAGGTTTTACACCAGATATTCGCAAAAATACAAAAGTTAACGAAGAAAGTGTACAAACCTAGATAAGGTTCCAAAATCTGAAAGTTTTCAAAAGTCTGAAAGTTTTCATGGATCAGAAAAGATGTTTGTCATTAAACAGAAAATACCTTTAATGGTACTTCAACACAAAGCATGCACATCCTTGGAAGTCAATGAGAACTTGATTTGTATACTGATGGAATGTTCTGTTTAACAAGGGATTTTTATGAAGGTATCTAATAGTGTATAGGCCTATTGTAACGTGACGCGTAAGGAATCCACATACGCGTAATAGGCAATTTCATTCCAATTCATTCCAAAATACAGCGGCCTAACCAGGGAGGTGAGTCACCTCCCTGGCCTAACCAATCGCCCTCGAGATATTGTGTATAACGTGTATGCCGATTCTCGGCGGAGTGTAATGGTTTTCTGTTTGGAGCTTGGTAGGATGAGTGGAATGCCTTAAGATTGATATCTAACAACTTTCTTTTCCACCCTGGGACTGTGACAACCCGTCGTCGCGTGGGGTGGAGGCATAACACTTTGTTTCTTAAATCTTGGTGAAAATATCTTTCTTTTTAATCTTTCTTCGCTCTTCTGTTTGTTTGACATTTTTGAGATATGAGGTTCTGTCAAACCAACAGCGATATCATACTTGTATGAATACATACATGATATATATACATATATATATATTACATATATATATATATATATATATATATATATATATATTATAAACTCCTAAAAAAAAGTTCTGCAAGTCCAATTTGACGTATCATATTTCTCTCAAAACTATATCATTTCATTCATTCACATGTGACATCATAAGAAATGCTTATCTTTAAAATGACACCTCACTTGCTATGATTGGGTATTCCTGGAATGCACAGTATGACTGAGTATGAGGAAAGGCCAAATGTGAAATGTTGCAAAATAGAACAAACATGTTATGTCAAACAGTGTAGTTCCCATTTGCTTTGTCGTTTCAGGGAAGGAATGTGCTTGAAAAGAATGCATTGTGAGATTATCATTAGATTCCAGGCTTCATCCATGAATTAAAAACTGCAGTAGTATCTGCAGATTCAAATTAAACATAAAGGTTGACCAAACAGTCATCTAATGTCTAGGAAATGAGAGTTTTTGAAAGTGCTGTCATTTCAGCATTGCTTATTCCAGTGGCCTTTTTTTCATCAAAACTGTACATTATCAATAGCAGAATTGTTGCGACTTTTCACTTTTGATCTGTCCCCATACTCAGCTGTTTTGCACATTCCAAGAACACCCAATCATAGCAAGTGAGGTGTAATTCTAAAGATAATTAATCAGGCTTTCTTATGATGTCATATTAAATGAAGATAATGTGGGTATAAGAGAAATTGGGATTATGATATATCAATCTTTAATTGCAGAACTTATTTTGAGGAGTTTATATGAACAGGAAGAAGAAGAAGAAGAAGAAGATACTAGTATACAGTGTATAATTATGTATTATGTACGTATTATGTTGTGCTCATATTTATGTTTATCTCTCAAAGGAAATGGAGCTGAGGAAGACAATTTAAGATCAAAAGTTTCTACAAATTTGGCAATCTATCCTGCGGCATCCCTTGTCATCATTTGTCAATACGATCAAGATAACAAAATGACTACAGTACACATACATCAGCACCATACCATCACATAATATAATGTATATTGGGCCTCTATTATAATATGTATATGTACAGCGGAAGAGGTCACAACCGTAGTTGCTGTTGATGAATTTTGGACTTGCCTTAATACGAAAAACGTGTTCCCCTAAAAATACAAAAGGACAAATAGCTTTATCCAGTTTTGTTCAATACAACACCGTCAATACGAAAAATTCCACACAACATAGTCAAGCGTCTCCTTTACAATGGTTTAGAGGACTTTTTAAGGTATAAACCTCAGATTTCACCAAAAAAAAGTATGGATTGATGTTGACTCGGATAAACATGTGCTCCTGTCTATGATGAGTTACTGAACCATTAGAAGAGTTTTCTAAAGAGTTACGCTAGGAATATTCAATGCACACTCTACCTAGAAAGTCGTTGCTGATTTCTTTACTGTGAACGACAAAGGCTGTTTGTTGTTTGCTGTTTTGTGTGTGTGTGTGTGTGTGTGTGTGTGTGTGTGTGTTGGAAAATCTGACCAAGATCAACTGTGAAAAAGTTAAATCTTTATGGCATGATTTCATTGAGTACTTTCAGTTAGAAGAGTTACGTAATTTAGTTTGGCGGGATACACATATTGGTTTAGAAGGAATTTCTCACAGAATCAAATTGTACAACACTCTTATTCTTACAGTTAAATGTATGTTATATAAAGCGAGGTCACAGTTAATAACACCGACATTGGCAGAATTAAACAAGACATTAATGATATGTCGAAAGGAAGAGAATGTTATTGTCATTAGAAGAAATAAATCGGGTTTGCATTTGCTGAAATGGGAATGCTTAAATAATTTGTAAAGGATTAGTTTATTCATGCACTCGTACTTCTCCCCTTTTGTGTGTGTTTGATGACTGACTTTTTTTTTTCCTCTAAAATTTTCAGAGATAAGTATTGTGTATATAAAATATATTTGCAGGTATGTGGACACGTATATTATGTGTATATGTGTATGTGCATGCATGTATTGTGTGTATGTAGCATAATTATAAGCATAATTAGTAGAATTATTTATGTTCTGAATGCGAGCAGAAATAATTGTGTGTTGTGTTAAGTAAATGTGTGTGCAGGGGGAGGGGGTGTGGATGTGTGTTTAAGTGGATGTGTGTGCAGGGTGGGTGTGTGAATGGGTGGTGGATGAGAGGGGGTGTGTCTGTCTCGGGTAAGGAGGTGGATGTGGTGTAGAGGGCGGGGAGGTGGTTTGGAGATGAGAGGGACGGTTTCTTTTTGTGGGAGGGGGGGGGGGGTAAAGTTATGAGTGGTTGAAGGTTGGGTATGGTGGAAAGGTGGGAATGAGGGTGGTTTTTGTTGTTGTTGTTTGTTATTGTTCTTTTAATATAATAAGAAATTTCATTTTCTTTTTTTTTTTTTTTTTTTTAGTGTTTGGCTAAATTACCTACAATTGCATATGATTTTTTTTTGTAGTTAAAAAGGAATGATCGGATAATTCATTTTCTTTCTTTTGTTTGATTTCTGCCTTAAAATGAATTGAATGATTATTCTTGTCTTATGGGTTATGGATTAAGTCTCATACATGTAGGAACATTTATGACAGATGTTATGTAGAATGTATGTATTTTTTTTTGAATTGTTATATTTTCAAAGATATGGAATATTGATAAAAAGATCACTGAAAAAAAAAATCAAGGGCAAAAGGTATTTGTTTATTAAGGTGAATGCACTTTGCTGACAAAAGGAAAGAACAAGTAGGAAGGAGAAGTTTGGGAGGAGAAGAACAAAGCGATGAAATGTGATGGTAATAGCTTGCAGCGACAAGCTAAATCATGAACATTGTAGGTAATGATACTAAAATCAACATAATGCATACGGAAGTGCATGTAAAGTGGAAATCTTGGTAATATTCACACAATCTGCCGCAAATGAGGCAGACATTCGAATTAAACGCCTCATAAAGAGGAAATTGCATTAATACCGGAGGAGGAAGCTTCTTAGAAATAGTGATAGTGAGGACCCAAAGAGGTGGGTAAGGACTTACCGAAACATCGCTGCTCCTCGTCATAACGCCGATTGCTTGACAAGAGACACAAGCAATTAAAAAAAGAAATGCACTTGGTATGATCTATGCGAATGCTGTACCACTCTTCCGTATTGTAAGAGATAATTCCACTAAAGTGCAAAGGATGTTTGGTGTCCGTTGGACAGGGCGAGTGACAAATCCAAATTGCCGACTATCCCTGCTTCCTCGTAGACCATCGAGGAGGATGGGGTCGTAGGATGCGACGGAAGGATGCAGCGACAGGCAAAGTTTCTAGCCGTACCCAACGAGGTCTCGGCTCTCTTCTGCAGTGAGGCTCATCAGAGCGACAGAAGACATTAGGTGCGTGAACCACTAACAAGCGGGAAAGGTCCGCTCTCTCGCTCATGTCATAACGCCTGCCTTGGTTGTTGTTAAGCAGGTCGGGACCCGCGCACTCCTTTGTCCACGTGAGTCGCGTTCCAAGAGATACTTCCATTGATTGATCATCTTCACCCTGCAGTAAGCAAGGAGAAAAGCGCTTGCTAAAACCCTCTCTTATACGTGACAGAGGGCACAAAAGAATCACGTGGCCACGTCTGAAGACATGTCCACAACAATTAATGTCTTAATGCCATATGAAGGCTACTCAGTTGTTATGTAGCACGGTCGGGATGTCGTTTTGTTTTTTTGTTTTTTCATATGCACAGGACGTTGTCTTTCTCACCTGTAAATACAATTAGACTACTCCCCAAGAATGTTTCTTTATGAAATATTTATCGCGTTGGTGTATCTATTTAATCAAGCTCAAAATTTTCATCCTTGGATGACGCGCCTCTCAAGGAGAGCAACAACCACAACGCAGTCCAACTTTGTTTTTATTTCTTTATCCAACGAGATAGGTGTATGTTTTCCTTTATAAGGGCATCATATCAACCATTTGCAGGTGAAACAGCCCACAGAATTTCTACTGTTCTTAGCAACGTAAAGATTTTGTTTATCTGAACATCACTCTGAGATACAAAAAAAAAAACCACACACAAAAACCTACCACATTCTATTGCGTAAAAATTGAGGCAAAATCAGCAAAATCAATGGATGGATTGATATGATTGATCAAATAATTCCAAGAAAATATCAGTTGGCGAATGAAAACAGTTAGCTTCTAATAAAGCACTGGATAATGATCTCCTTGGAATGACTGGCTGATTTGTTTGTTTTGTATTTTACATTACCAATGTATTATAGATCCCCCCGGCCAATTTCGCACTTTCGTAAGTCCATTTGATAGAAGGTTCATTCCAGCAAAAACCCTCGTTATCGCATAGTCTGTCTTTCAAAATTGGAACTTGTGCGTTCAATTTAGCATTTCGATCAATAAAATTTGCACATTTGGCTTTCGAATTCATAAAAAGTGTTTTCAAATTAGCATGTACTCTACGTTCATTCAAATTCGCCATCACTGACCGAAAAGGGTATTTGAGTCATTCATTTTCGCGAATGGGCAGTCAAATTCCAAACATATTAATTCAAATTAATGTCACGTTGTTTCTATTTTGAAAAAGTGAGAACACTTAAGCGTGTATTTCAATGGGACTTTTTGTGTAATCCACACACTGTTAAGCAGTAAAGTATCATATTTTTGGCCCTATTTAACTCGAGTTTGTTGTTCTGTAACGCCCATTCTCTTTCATACATGTCATTAAGGCCTACTTGTACCGGTACTATACAGATTAACTTCATCTTCTTACAGTTATGGCAGCACAAGTTAGATATAGACGAATATCTCAGGAAGACAAAGAAAGCATTGTAGAAACATCTGAGGACCATAACCTTGACTACTTAGAACTGGCCGACACACTCGGAAATAAAACGCTAAACAGCCCTCAGGGCCAGATAAGTTGTGGCCGTATGCACTATCTTCCGACTGGGAGACTCAATAAACACATCGCAAAAAAAAAAAATGTTGCCACAATCTCTAAAACAAATACGAAATTATGAATTGTTATAATACTTACAAAACGATAACTATAATGAGAAAAGATAAAGAAAGAACCAAAGCTATAACATGTATGCTAAATTGACTGCAAAACATGTTAAATCGGATGCCCAAAAATGAATTCGAATGAACGAGCGCAGTTACGTGATCACGTGACTATGTCATTCTAAATTGAATGAACGAATAGCGAAATGGTGCTTGTTGTACAATTTTCAGTTCGAAAAGTGTTGATTAGAATGAGGATAAAGGTAAATCGAATGCTCCAAAAAGAACTTGAATGAAGTGATTATAAAATTGAAATAACAATCATGTCATCTAGGCTAGATTTTGCTAAATTGAGTGCAGCAAAAAGGAATTGGACTGAAAAAAAGTGCGAAATTGGCCTCGAAAACCTATAAAAAAAAACCTTAAAAACCCTCTATTTTGAGGGGAAAGGTCTCAACTTGTTAAAAAGAAAAATAGGCCAGTGAATTACTGAAGTATACCCTAAAATGATTTAACGACATATTCATTATATATATATATATATATTTTTTTTTTTTTTTTAGATTTACAGCAAAAAGCATAGGGGACTTTCCGTTCGACGCACTCTAATGACACAATTAAATAATATCAAATTTATATTAAATTATCATATTAAATAATATCTACATGACCCACATAATTATGAAACATGACTTGGCTCCATGGGTTGTTATAAATAAGAAACAGGATTAGACTCAAATAATTATTTTATATTATGATCATTCAACAGTTTATCACAAAAAGAGAATTCCTATCATGTAAATCGAAAGGTTTTGTTTTTGTTTATCTAAATCATACACTGGTCACTCTTTCTTTGTTTGAAAGATACGGATCAATTTATATACATATTACCATAGGGTCAATTGTGGATTTACCATTGCGAAATCTGGTAAATGTCCGTCACGCAACACATTGTTTCCTTCAACATAAGAAACTATTGAGTAGGTTATGTTCACAAACAACTTCTCAAAGGAGGTGACTAAAGTTATTCCCCCGTATAGTCATCATTATCGCTCGGATCACGTCTTCTTCTTCTCCTCCTCGTCCTCATTCTCCTCCTCCTTCTTCTCCCAAAGAGAACGAATTAATTCTTGCTCTTCCGTTCTTCCCGCAATTTCACGACAATCATTATTCAATGTCGTAAAGAACAACAGAGGGCGCACTCAATTTTATTGCTGTGCCGATATGAACATGATGAAGGTAAATTCTTTTGTTGTTTTTTAAGCTCACAGCCACCATCGTCCCATCTGCTTTCAATAACCTGAATTCTGCCATTATATCTGTTTTATGAAAGCATGTTTCGTTTTCGTAATTCTTTTTATATCCCCTTCTTTTTTCTTTATGTTTCATAACAATTTTTTGTTATCCACAGTTGTGTTTGCTGGATTTCTTATTCATTTCGTTGATGCCAAAACTTGAAGGTTTGAAAGGAAGATTACTTTTGGTTATAAATACAGATGTATGTCGATCTTTATTATTTATTTATTGCTCTGACCGATTCAAAGAAACACAATGTGCTAATTCAGCCTCAATTTCTGTGTTTTTTCCCCATCAAATCAAGTGTTCCGGCAGGGTAGGCACTACTCGTGCCACTGTATAATTTCGCCTTCTTTTTCTTATCTGCCAGGATTACTGCTGCTCACCGAATAGAGTATGGACTTTCTTTGCTTATCGCAGTTGTATTAAGGTGAAAATTGCTTATAACAATTATGGCGTCGAGCACATGGATCGGCGGTTATTGTTAAGAACATGAAACAACTATTACTACACATTTTGACAGACGACGGAAAAACCAAAGACACTTATTCATCCTACAAGTAACTCACCACAAACTGTACTTGACAACAATAATAATATGACAATCCAGGGAGGGGAGTGAAGTGTAAACATTCGGGACGTGAGGGTAGGTTGCAAATAATGATAAGCGTGACAGATCGGCTCTCACAAATACAGGTTCAGGTCTCTCTATATGTTCCGATTTGTTATGTCGGTGCATGATATGGTTTTGTTGGTGCGTGACACAGATGAATCATGGGAATATCATATCACATTCGATATTGCAGACGTTTATCCACTTCAATCGCACGAGAATACGCATTTCTTTCTCTGTGCGCGCGCGTGTGTGTATATGTGTTTGATTTATGAGATTTAACCAAAGAGATCTCTTTGGATCTAACCAAAGTGGCATTTTCTTACCCTAGAAATGTGATTTGTTTGAATTCGGCTGAATACCCCTCGGGAAAAAAAAAAAACAAAAAAAAAAACACAGTACAGCCACTTACAGCAAGTGGTATCATATATAAACAACCAGTACTGAGGACGTAAAGCCTTATAAATAGCTACAAACTCGCTTTACTCCGCTCGAGTGCCTGTATAAGATAAGTGAGGGTTCCATTATTTTAATTCCTGTGCTATGATCCACATTTCTAAGGCTTTTGGAATAATTATAATGTCGGTGCCACCGTTTTCTCCCTCATTATCATCATCTTCTTCCACATCGTGGTCTCCGTCTCCTTTTAGAGATAAATCGACAAGTCGATCTTCATATACATGGGGATTGAGTGAAGGCAACAATATTAGTAGAACACATCAGTAAAAGTTTTGGGAAAATCGGACAATCCGTTCAAAAGTTATGAATTTTTAAAGTATCTGCGCAGTCACTGCTGAATGAGAAGACTACTACAGTGCATGATGTCACGTGCATAGAACGATGTAAGGAAAATAAAAAGAGAATTTCACAAAACCTTACTTTTTTGATAAAGTACGACGGACGTAAAAGGATGATATATAAAGTGAAAATGTGTTGAATTTCTTTATTCTTTCTTTATATAGGTGTACACATGTGAAATCACAAGCTATAGTAGTCTTCTCGCCAGCCGTGACTGAGCAGAAACTTCAAAAATTCATAACTTTTGAACGAATTGTCCGATTTTCCTCAAACTCTCACTTGATGTGTTCTACTAATATTGCTGCATTCACAAAACCCACATGTCTATGAAGGT
The DNA here is from genome assembly GCA_033980235.1 of Diadema setosum. NCBI lineage: Eukaryota > Metazoa > Echinodermata > Echinoidea > Diadematoida > Diadematidae > Diadema > Diadema setosum. Next base: position 28,050,692 of record CM067077.1, on the reverse strand, counting down.
GAAATTGTCCATTAACTTGGTGCGGTTTTGTTCGAAAACAGAATGGCCTGATGTCTCTTCGTTTGCTAAGAAATCATTTGAAATAGTTCGAACAAGCTAGAGCTGTACCAAGATGTTAAGTGCTTTCACTCCATGGTAAGTCTAAGGAAAGATATCCCTGAAAGTGAGACATGAAAGAGCACTGCAACAAAAGGTAACAGCAAAACTTTCAAATTTTAGGAGCATAATGCACAGTGACTTCAGAGTCTAACCCTCACAAAAGGAAAAAAAATGAAGGGCATTAAGTGACTCGTATCTAAAGCGCCCTCTATTAACAGAATCTGTTTACTTTGAGAGCTAACTCTTTTAGTTTAAGTTAATTCGGCGGTATAATTAGGATTGTGTGTGTGTGTGTGTGTGTGTGTGTGTGTGTGTGCGAAAGAGGTGCCGTGGTCCTATACGTTACTTTATAACATGTGATGAATTAACCCAAATGCTGGAACGACATGACATTAAATGTGCGTAGGTGGTTTTTTTTCTTTGTCACTTTTGCCAAACCTCCTTTGACGTATTATTGTCTTCTTTTGTTGCCAGGAACCGAAACAATTCCCTCAAGTGTCGTGTTTGAATGTGACACTGTGCGTATAGAAAATATAGTTGATAGACACTGACGTGTGCTAGACGATTCAGGTCTAATGGTGAGAGTGCTTGAAAAGTTCACAGATTTCTCTGTGTGACCATGCAGTCTCCAGCGTGAAAGCCTGATGACATTATCGACCGTCGATTGTATGGTTCCATTCAAAAGTACCATTGCCATCAAATTTTCTTGCGTAGAGGCTTTGAATGTTATTATGAATATATCCTATTGGTCTGTGCGGGTAAAACACAGAGTGTGAAAATGTTAACTTCCTTTCAAGCGGCTACCAAATTCGTTCTGACACTGTTTGTCACGTAATCAAACAGCTGAAATATAATCAAACATTTCTCTTCTTTTGTGCAATGGCCTCTCGAGTTGGTTACCAAGCCATACTTCACGTAGAGGCCTATTTACTTTTACGCTGGCAATACACGTCCATACTTCGTTTGTTCTTGTCCAGTCTTGTTTTGTAAATATTTGTTTATTTGTTTATGTATTTATGTATTCATTTATTCATTACTTACTTATTTATTTATTTATCTATTTATTTATTTGTTCATTCATTCATTTTATTCACAGTAAAATCACAAAAAGATACAATACAAGTGAAATGGAAAATTAAAGATAGACGGATGGATTGCCCTACTCACCTCGGCCTTTAATGTCACCCATTAAACGTAGAAGACACTAATTAGACATCAAAAGCAGATTTCGATATTTTTGACGACCAAATGATGGTTTTGTTTCCCTTCTTCGCTGTGTTTGGCGTCAAACTCTTTGCACATCTGCGGACTAGATGTGGAAAATTCACGAATCTCAGGACAGGTAGTGGTCATCCCTTTATGTATTATTTCCTCTTTATACCGAATTAAGTATGATGATTATGGACGAAGGGGCAATTCATCATCTCTTTATTCTCCTCTCCAGGCAGTGGCAGTATGAACATAGTTTGTCGGCACGCATTAATGACAATTCAACTCTTTTTCTCGGCAGAAACAGGTTTTCCAAACGGCTTTCAAGGAATTTTAGGAGTGGATAAACGCAAAGCTGTTTTGATTTTGGGGTTCGGAAAGCCTTTTCGAAAGCTGCAAATTTGTGCTTTCAGAAACAGGTTTCCGAAACAGGTTTCCAGAAACCTGTTTCTAGAAGCCCTTTGAAGCAAGATAAACGCAAAGCTGTTTCGAAACGGCTTTGTACTGCAGTTGCAGTATGACCCCCTTCTCCTCTAATGTCAAATTGCGCAATGCAGCTGCGAAGTGACAAGGCCAGATTTCGTGTTCGCGATGAGTTGATAAACGCAACTCTTTTGGAAGCTGTTTCTAAAGGGCTTTGGAAACGGCTTTTGAAAGCTGTTTCAAACAGGGGAAAGATGATAAACGCAGCCAATGGCTGTTAGTTGTCAAAGGGAGCTTTCACATGAATAACTTAATCCAGCACTATAATCATGGCTATATAGTGACAACTCTCACGTGGTAAAATATGTGGAATCGGCAGTCTAATCTAAAAAACATTGCTAGGAAATCATTGAATGATGTGTCACATGCTTTTAAGTAGAGGAACAAATGTTTGCACTCCACACGGCAAACATAGACCCTATAGCTGTACACAGTGTAGCCTACTTCTTTTTCTCTAGGTCAAGATTCGATAGCAGATATAGTTTGTGAACGTATTTTCCCAGGCAGTATTTCTTTATTCTATATTCTCTTAAAGGGATCGTACAGTTTTGGTTGAGACGTAATTTCAGGTTTCTAAGATTTTTTGGTGAGATAATGAGAAACCTCTTATGAAATATGAAAGAGCATGTGATTCTATGAGGAATTCTACGTTTATTTGATGAAAATTGGTTTTGAAATGGCTGAGATATCCAAAAAAGAGCGATTCTAATAAAGTGTGGGACCCACACTTTATTACGATCGCTTTGTTTTACTTTGTTTATGGATGTTTCATTCATTCCACACTCGATTTTCATCAAATAAACTTTGAATTCCTCTTAAAATGGTATGCTCTGTACTATATCATAAGTGTTTTCTTGGTGTCTCGCAAAAAGTTAAAAGCCCAATTCTCATCTCCACCAATACTGTACTATCCCTTTAACTTCGTTTTTCCCGTTTTCTTTTCATTCGTCGTGCCATTTTGACAGTAATATTGATACAGTGTACATGATTGCACGCATGCAAGTACAGTTCAGTGTTCGTTCCGATTCTTTTGTCCATTTTCCTCGCACTGTACCACGAACAAAATAATGATGCCACCTTTTCAAGGCTGCTGTTGGACAATAGTATCAACAATACAAAGATAAAAAAAAACACTCTCCGTGTTTCGATGACGTCACACCAAGCGTTTCTTTTCAACTGAAACACGTCGAGAGCACGTTTCGTTCCGATCAACCGTGACAGTTTTACTCCTGACACGAACATTATGAAGGGAAAGCAATGTGTATCAGGGAAGGTGTCGGATGATATAAATTATGGAAGGCACAAAAAAAAAGAAATTGCATGCAGACGGTCTTAGATTATTGTGGCTGTTCCGTGAGATAGTAGACATTTGCCGTGTCTTTTTTGATTTCCTGATGACTCGTGGAAATAAACGTCGTTCATTAAAAGCATGGATAGCAACGAGCGTAAAAGGAGTTTAAAGAAGGCATAAAACTTGATACCTCTGAGCTAGTAACGAATCCAACGAGGCTGTTGAATCCAACGAGGCTAAGCAACAGGGCTACGGAATTCAGCTGAGTATTCGCAAAATTGATGTTCATTTACACGCATCCTGTCAGTGAAGACGAAGGTATTATTATTTTGAGTTTGTTTTACATGATTCACCCTTTCATTGGATTCAATTTGAATTACTGGAGTTGCTTTTTTTTTTCTTCCTTTTTGCTAGAAGCGTCATTTCAGAGAATATGAAGACCAGATCGCGAAGTATTGAAAAGAATGAGGAATTCCCAAGATAGTATTACAAAGAAAAGGCAGGAAAATTGATCCTTTGATACACAATTTCACATGTTTAAGCACTTTGGTAATGTGTAACATGTCGGGTAATTCACAGTTTTCAGCAGACGTACGCATCGACTATAGGACTCGAACCCACGACCTCGTTTTTAAGGGTCCAAGCACTATCTGCTATGATCATAATGCTCCTATATTCACAAGCGTAAACAGGTAATTCGTAAGAATCGAAAGGTAGGATTATGCAAGCTATATGTTTACCCCCTTTTTTCCTCTTTTTTTTTTCTTCTCAGTTTGATCTCATGTCAGTTGACATTGGTTCCTTTGATTTTGTTTCATATCTGTCTGTAGTTCATTAATTCATTATCCGTTCTCTTCTGTATCTTTTAGGGTCCCATTTTGTACAAGCTTTGCTTTTTAATGGGACCCTCCATTTTCATTCCCTTCCTTATCTAATTTGTACAATGCGTAAATGTATGTATTAAAAAAAAATACGATTTTGTTTTCTTCATTTATTTAATCATTATCACATGTATTTTGTCAATCTATCTTTTGTAATCATTACACCGCTTATACATTGCATTTAATTTTCTCAGTTCATTTGTTGGAAGTGAAAATTAATTTGATCTTTGAACTTCGAACATTAAAAAAAAAAGTTCAAGCACCTTACAATGAACACTTGTTCTCGATTTGTAGCTAAACTTGTCAGGGGATTTTAACGTACTTTTTATTGCATTGTTTTGTTAAAGTTATTTCTAAACTTCACGCGACTTTACTGTAGTAGGTATTAATTTCACATTTACATTCTACCATTGAAATGAAGGATTAGTACTTGCATGGGATCAACCTGAGATCATTTTTTCAGCAAGATCACTTAGAGCATAAAAGAGACGAATGAGGCGAAATGTATCTTAGAGAGTAAGATGATATTACGTCTTAAATTTCCAGAGAAACAGTAAAATAACGGACTCATCTCTGTTGGACTTGGCTTCCTGCTTTTATTTTTCATTTTTTGTTTTTTTTCCCGTTTTTTTTTTCCTCCAGATGATTCTCCAGTCATGTGATGGAGAGAGGGAGCACGGACCAGCTCTTCAGTTTAGCAACCTGTCCCTACGTCTTGGAGACCGCGAGGTCTTGAGGAACGTGTCTGGTAGGGCGGAGAAGGGGAATTTACTGGCAGTTATGGGTCCCAGCGGTAGGTAATATTCAATTTGTATACAACTGGCTTGTTTGTCGCTGTTGTTGTTGTTGTTGTTGTTGTTGTTGTTGTTGTTGTTGTTGTTGTTGTTGTTGTTGTTGTTGTTTTGAATGAACATGGCTTTCGCCAGTCCATAAAGGACAAGTTCACCTTCATAGACATATGGATTGAGTAAATGCTGCATATCAATAGAACACATCAGCAAGAGTTTGAGGAAAATCGGACAGTCCGTTTGAAAGATAGGGACTTTTGAAGTTCCTGCTTAGTCACTGCTGGATGAAAAGACTACTACGGCTTGTGATGTCACATGTGCACAACGATATATATATATATTCGATTTCACGCATTCCACGCTCGCAGCACTGAATCAGCAATCAAATTCAAAATCCGGTCATTCGAATTCACTATCCGAGCATTCAAATTCACTGTCGGAGCATTCAAATTCACTATCGGAACGTTCAAATTCACTATCGGAACATTCAAATTCACTATCATGACTATCGGAGCATTCAAATTTAAGAGAGGAGCACGCATTTCATCAATGAGCATTCAAATTCACGTCAAGCTGGCGACGGAATCTCGTCGGTCATTCAAATTCGTGAATAGGCAACCATGTTCCAAATAACTGCATTCCTAAAAGAAGTACTGAATTAAGTTAGTTTGGGGGCGTGTATGTGCATGTGTTTCTCACTTGGCTTTGAATATATTGGGATTTATAGGCGTTTTCACATCAGCCCGATGTTTCGAAATATCGCGCTATTTTCTGACTTGGGAAATTTTCTCGATAGCGAAATAGCGCGCTATTTGATAATGTGAACACAAATTAACGCGCTAATTGTATCGCTCTGATCGAGAACATTTCTCGAGTCCAACTCGGGAAATTTCTGAAATAGCGGGATAGTAGCGCGCTATTTGATAATGTGAAAATGACTCGAGAAATTAGCGCGATGCATCCCATTATGCCTAGCGTGTGTGACCCGATCGATCGAGGCAAACTGCACACAAATCATGAGGAATTTTTGAGAGGGCACACACATTACTTATGCTGTTTGCACATACTCAGCTGTCGAATTAGCTCAAAAAATTCGGGCTAAGTCTCTTCGGGCTGATGTGAATAAGAAATGAAATAGCGCGCTAGTGCGCAATCGCGAAAATATTTCGAGCTTGGATTTTTATCGGGCTGATGTGAAAACGCCTTATGATGATTATTTATTTTGCAGTAGAGGTCCACCTGTTCATTGACAATTTTGAACTCGCGCTTAGCAAAAAGGAATATACATAGCAAGCACATGTCCCTCGGATTGCACATAAAATGGAGGTCCCATGTGTGAGAGAGTCACAACTCATGCACGTAAAAGATCCATCATTTATTCATTGCAAAGAGCAGAACATCCAGCTGGACCCCATAATGAAGACCTGGCTTTGCAGCCGAATAGGGTTATCCAGTCATCTTCTTTGATGGAGAATGAAACAAACAAACATTAGGCACTGTATATGCCTACAGACTAGCATAATACGGAGGATTGGTTGACACTTTCGAGGGAAAAAAAAACCAATTTCGATTATATTGAAACTGATAAATTAACATTTTATAAGTCTTGTTTGTTTTGTATTACTGTCTTATTGATTTACTTTTGCGGGACTATGTGAGATCATTGTGTGTCAGTTTGTCTTTAAATTGATGAATGATCATTATGTGGTTGGCGTTGGGGCGTTGTCAGCATGCAGTATCATCAAGAAAATGATTAAATTGTCGTTGTGTTGTTTGGATGCACTGCTGATTGGACATTACAATTTGAAATTTATTGAGATGAAAAACAAAGAATACTTGAACAGAGAACAATGTAGAATCTGTAAACAATCATAATTACACTATATGCAAGCCTTCATTGGTTGTGTTGGCCCCTTTTCCTTTCTTAAAATTTACTCAATTTTCCTCGTTAAATTGAATGCACGAAGTAGGAACTTGATCGCCTAAAATTAATTTAAACGCTCCAAACAAGCTCATTGGGACTATCATGTGACTATCGCATGAATTTGAATGCACGAGTAGGAAAGTCGGTGCTCGCATTTTGAAATTGAATGCCCAATCGTGAATCTGATTTCACGAAAACGAAATAGAACGCCCATAAATGAAATTGATTGCTCGGATTCTGAATTTCAATGCCCGAATATTTTCGCGTTCGCACGCTGCGTGAATTTGAATGCACATTAATGAATTTGAGTGACAAAAGTATGAAATTGACCTGGAAAACCTATATTACCATAAACATACGTCAGTGACGAGTCGAAGAAATGTGCAACTTTTCCGAAAAGTGAAATTTTGTGAAATTCTCTTTATATTTTCCTTATATCGTCCTACGCATGTGACATCATACACTCTAGTATAGTCTTCTCACCCAGCAGTGACTGTGCAAGATCGATAAAAAAAAAAAAAAAATCATAAGTTTTGAACGGATTGGATTGTCCGATTTTCCCCAAATTTTCACTGATTTGTTCTACAAATATTGCTGCATTCACTCAATCCACAAGTCTATGCAGGTGGACTTGTACTTTAAAGATGACTATCGTCACGGGCGTGCAATTTTGGCGAGGATCTAAGCCCTTGAGGAGGCTTTGTGTTTTAACCCTTGAAGCGTATATTATGGAAATTGTTAATGACTGTGTAACATAACTGAAAGGAAAAGATGCGGGGATGGGAGCGGACGAACAACTCGCTGATACAGCTGGTGATGTTCTGTAACCATGGTAACTGTCTGCTCTCTGTTCGAGGACCTTCCTGCTGGTCTGGTGAAATACAACACCCTCTTGAACTATTAAAGTTTGGTGTGTTCTACTTTTACTGGTTTAAAGGACGAGGACTAATTCAGAACTCGCTGAATAACGGCAAACGATTATAGACCTATACACGTTATTGCATCGTATCGGTCAGGACACAACAAGAGAGATGATTAAACCATGTTCATGGTTGGCTGCATATGATATACTGCATTGCTCCCCAAAATTGTTGCATATCATTTTGAAATACAATCTGCAGCTTCGTGCACACTGATATTATGTTAACCTCTGTACAATTCAACATAATCATAACAAAACATTTTTGTTTTTCCATGAATTATTACTTCATAGGAGGTATGAAGCATAATAACAGTTTTAGGGATTGATCCGGCTCTCTAAGAGTTTGAGTATCACTGAGTTTTGATGTATGTGGTTATCATAGGATTTGTTTTGCTTTTGTTTTTTGTTACTGTATAGTGAAAATGATAGCTGATTTGGCTGACTCCCCCGATATTTTTGAGCAGTTGATTTAAAATTTCTGTCTAGGGGATTTGTATAGTTTATTGTTTTCCTCTTTTTTTTTTGTGGTAAAAATGTTACCAATTGTTACCTGAGAGTAAAGTAAAAGGTAGATATTATGTTACTTTATGTGTAGTGTTTGAGTATTGGATTTGAATAATCTTTTAGAAAACGCGCAACTGAAATTCACAATGATTTTAATTGTTATTTTTGTAGTAATATCATTTATAATTTCATACAGGTTATGTTTGTATGTGTACTTTGTGCTGTGTTTAACGTTAAAGGCGGTGTCACACCTGTCCGGGCAAGCTACGCGGGCTTGTGGCGAGGAGGTAGTTTAAAGCACGTAGAAGATTTTCCGCGGGCGGACAAGAATGTTTGCAATTTTCGCACTTGTTTCTTACTTACTAGACGCGTGCTACTTAGCTTCTACTTGCGTGCGTTCCGTGTGACTCGCGTGAGAGCTTTGAAACCGATCCATTTTCTGTTACGAGCGACTTACGGGGATTGCGAAGTACCTGCTTTGGAGTTGCCTGTGAGGTGCTACCGGTAAGGGTTTCCTACTTACCTCTACGGGCAACTCCCGTGACTCTTCCGGAACAAGTTTTGAGCATGCTCAAGGCCTTGTCATACCGTATCTGGGGAAGTTTTGCGGCTTGACTTGCGGGGAAACAAATTTGCTACCCGGAGCTCTCCGCAGTTGGCCCGAACTTGACAGTACCTAGCACTTATCTCGTCCTTAGTTGCCCGAAGGTGCGCACGCTAGTCCAATTTTCCCGCAGCAAAGTTTTGAGCATGACGAAAACTATTTCCGGATGAGTCGCGAGGATTGCCCGAAGAGTTCCACGCGGAACACCCGTAGGAGGGCCGTAGCCGCCGCAATTCACAGGCATTTGACCCACTTGAAGTAGGTAAGTTGCCCGCTGATTTATGCCTATGTGAAGGGAGTGCGTGCCATTTGTGGGCTCATTCTCTTCTTTGTCCTCTGTCCTCTGTGGCGTCGAGGACTACCTGGTCCCTTTCGGACAGGACTTCATCCGCCGAATGGGCTTCAGCAGCAATTTGATGCATTTGCTGTGAATCTTCCGGGCTTTGTGGCTGTCCATCCACTGGACGTTCTCTGCCCTTGTGCACTTTCCGTCTACGGGGCATCTTCACTTCTTGAAAGCTAGTTGACAAATGATTGTTTGCCCATCCACTCGAACCAGCCTATTGTTCAGGCTAGCACTCACCTCGCAGGCGACTAGTACGCAGATAACACGCAGTTGTGGCGCAGGTACTTCGCAGAGCCCGTATGTCGCCCGTAACTGACATAAAAGAAGCTATCACGAAGCTATCACGTGACACCCACGCGCCTAACATGCAGTTCAACGGAATACACGCAAGAAGGACTTAGGTATCTCGCGTTTATCATGTAATACCCACGCCAAACTCGCCCTAAACCTTGTCCGGCCGCAGAAATTATTCTGCGTGCTGAAAAATCCCCATACGCAATAAGCCCGCTTAGCTGGTGTGACAGGGCATTTTTTTGGCAGCGGGTAAATAGAGCCAGCGTGCGCACCTCCGGGTAACTACTTTTGAGATACATGCTAGGTACTGTCATGTGCGGGTCATGTGCGGGGACCTCCGGATAGCAAAAATGTTCTTCGGAAGTCGCACGCAAGGCTGGTGTGACACGGCCTTTAACAGTTATTCTTTAACTCATATTACGTGTTTTAACCTGTCATTCGTTTTGCATGAAACGATATTGACAGTGGACCTGGGTCTTGTATATATGCCTAAGCCATTTTAATACAGAACTTAAAAAAAAAAAAGAAGCCATGCATGGTTGAACAAATACGGGGAGGGGCGAGGGAGGAAAAGGACGGGGAATCCTATCGTGGGCAAGACGATCTGCCTCTCTATAATACTCGCACTTTTATCAGGTGCTGGAAAGACCGTGCTGCTGACGGCTCTTGCCGGGAGACAGCAGGGCAAACAGACGGGTCTTGTGCTACTCGAAGGCCGCACCATGGACAAGACCCTAAGACGGCGCGTGAGCTTTGTACTCCAGGAAGACCTACTGTTCGATCAACTGACGTTGAGGGAGACACTCATGGTGGGTAACCCCCCTCCCCCCCCCCCCCCAAAAAAAAAAAAAATGATGCAAGTTCTTTCCTTCTCGAGTTTGATTAAAAAAAAAAGCGGCAAAGGTTACGGTGATAATGATGATACCAAAGTGTAGAAACTGCTCAAGCATTCATTTTTTCCCTTTTTCAAGTGTTTTTTATGTTCGATGTCAGATTTATTCCACTTGTTTTGCTTCAATCCTAACCGGGGCGTTAGGGAGTCTGGATATTTATTAAGGGGGAGCAATCGATGGTAAGACTTTGCATTGTGACAACTATTTTTCCACATTTCTCCTTTTTTTTTCCCCTCTTCCTGTAACTTCAAACTTGAATGTGTTTCAGTTGTGATTCATACAATATCCGACAACAGGTTGCAATAAATTGTGATTGATAACATACAGGCTTAGCCGCCGTGTAGGATGGAACCTCTCAAAGCAACTGTGCGTCTTAGAAATCTGTGATACTATACAGGGTGTCCCAAACAAAAGGATAAACTTTTGAACGGACCCTAAAAATAAACATAAAAAGATCTAGACTTCGAAAAATATTCATAGGTATGGATAGATGTACATTGTAAGTCTCTTCTTTCATATTGCATGACACCAAAAGTACAAAAAAAAAATGTTCAATGCTTAATAGTGAATACCGCCCTTTGTCATAAAAGACGTGAAAATTAGGTTTCGCAGGAATTGGCTATCAACTTTGGGTGAAGCGAACTTGAGTGCATTGTGCTGATGGCGGTGGTGTGTGTCTGTGTGTGTGTGTGTGCGTGAGAGAAATAGATAGATGCGTGAGAGAAATAGTGAGAGAAATAGATAGAATATGTCTTTAAAAAACAAAAAGCGGATTTCGTTTCCTTGGTTAAAGGACAAGCCCACCTTCATATACATATGTATTGAGTGAATGCAACAATATCAGTAGAACACATCAGTGAAAGTTTTGGGGAAAATCCGACAATCCGTTCAGAAGTTATGAATTTTTAAAGCATCTGCGCAATCACTGCTGAATGAGGAGACTACTTTAGTGTATGATGTCACATGCGTACAACGGTATAAGGAAGATAAAAGGAGACTTTCACAAAACTTTGTTTTTTGAATAAAGTGCACATTTTCTTCGGCTCGTTACTGACGTATGTTAAGGCAAATATTTTTCCCCTTGCCTTCTGAAAGAGAGAAGTCGAGTGTTATTTTGTTATGCGAGAAAAGTGAAAATATGTTGAATTTTCTTTATACTTTCTTTATATCGTTGTACTCATGTGACATCACAAACTATAGTAGTCTTCTCATCCAGCCGTGACTGAGTAGAAACTTTAAAAATTCACAACTTTTGAACGGATTGTCCGATTTTCCTCAAACTCTCAGTGATGTGCTCTTCTAATATTGCTGCATTCACTCAACCCACATGTCTATTAAGGTGAACTTGTCCTTTAAAAGAGTTACAATGTAAGTTTGACATTTAGTTTGCGCAATGTTGGTGTTACTGCATTTTGTCCATAGTGTAAGATTGACGTTATTTTGTAGAATGTTTGAGTATAATATCATTGTATAATTTTTTTTTTTTGTTTCTGTGAACGTTTGTTTCTGTGATATGAAATTTAACGAAATTCGAATAAAGAATTATTTTAAAAAATAGATAGAGAGAGAGAGAGAGAGAGAGAGACGCGTTCTGGGAGGTGAATTTCATTGCCATATTATCTCCATCCTTATGCATCATTTTTTACTGAACTCCAAACCAGTTATCTCATATTTCTTTTCCCAAAACTATATACCATCTTCTTGTGGGGCACTTTCAGCTACAGTTATGTTACGCAACCAGGCAACTATTGAATAGTGAATTCTTGTGCACCTAACGTTTAGGGTTCTTTACAAAAGAGGATAGTGCACACCCAAGAATGAAATGTTTTCGGATTTTTTTTTTTTTGTGCTGTGTATTGTTATAAATGAGACATATTCAACTAACCATCATGTACAAATATTATTCAAGAATTCAATATGTGGAGGGCTATTTTAAAGTATATATATATATATATTTTTTTTTGGGTGGGGGGACACTCTAGAGGAATGTTTCTAATCTACTCTGATAATGCATGATGCTGCATTTTTTCTTGATTTTTGCCTAATATCCATGGGGCGCCAAGTGTAGCACGGTCTATTTCGCTAAGAAACGACTGATTTCGAAACGAAATAGACCATGCGACACTTGGCGCCCCATGTGTTATCTAACTTTGTTGTCTAGTTCACAGCGCAGCTACGACTGTCCCAGAAGATGACAATGGAAGAAAAAATAGACCGTGTTTCAAACATCGTCACCTCTCTTGGGCTCCGGAAGTGCTTGAATACGAGTAAGAAGGCAGTATTGGTTCAGTTTGATCTCCAAAAGCGCGAACTCCATCCTGGTCAATTCGAAATATTTGAAATAAGGGGATTGATAAGAAAATGATATGTGATGTTTTGATCACAACTCTAAGAATATTCCTTATTTTATTACACAAGCGAGATACCTATCATTGGAATACTTTTATATTGGTCTGTCTGACAGTCTGACGATGGAATTATTTTTTCTTAAACATTGTATCCAAGAAAATAATGATGTTCCCTTTATTTATGGTATATCCAATACCAAAAATATGAAATATCTGTGAGTACAAACATTTATCGTACTCATTTCTAGACAGTCATGCCAGAATAAAACAAGGGTTTTATACCATGGTGCAATTTATTTTCAGAAAAAATTGATGGTAGCCGTATGATTTTACAAACTTTTCGTTAGGCTGCTCAGTTTACAGAATATTGTGAAACCCTTAGACAGCTGTTAGAGTCGTCACAATTTCAAATTTTGTCTTACATCATATCTTTTTAATACTTATGTGTATTTTGTTTAATCCGTATATGTTTTCTCGTTTATAATCTGTGTCCATCAGTTTAAAACAAAGGAGCTTTGATATTTGTGTTGTCCCCATTTCATAAAATTTACAGAAATCGGTAATTCCCTAGCCCGAGGGTTATCAGGAGGAGAGAAAAAGAGGGCCACCATTGCATGCGAGCTCTTGACTGATCCAACGATGCTTTTGCTGGACGTAAGATCATCCAATTAAGTTTGACCTTTTGTCGTACTTATTTAATCACTCTATAACAGCCTGATCCAACGAGGCTTTTGCTGGACGTAAGATCATCCAATTAAGTTTGACCTTTTGTCGTACTTATTTAATCACTCTATAACAGCTAACGTAAATATTTGAAAGAGAATCAGGTATTAGTATATAATCATACAACGCAACTGTCTTTACTACTGCATGTAAAACGGAAAATGATTTTTGAAGAGTGACAATTAATTGAAAGAAATATCAACACCTGCCCAAGAAACAGGAAGTTAAGTGTATCAACCAATTATTTGTCATATTCCTTTTCTGTTATTCCAGTTTAAAGAGGAAGTAGACTTTGATTAAAAAAAAACAAAAAAAAACAGTGATTTTTATCAAGATAATAAGAATAAGGATAAGAATGAGAAACAGGACCGTCGGTCGTAATCACTAGATAAGGTGATGTTATTACAGCCTTAAAATTCTTACACTTGCTTACTTACACGCTTTCACTATGTCTTCTGCTTTTTGACATGACTTAATTGAGAAGAATTTGTGTCCGTGAAATCAAATTGTAGATTTGCAGCTGGTTGGCGATGATGACTTTTGAAAGGGGTGGATTTATGATATCAAATATTTCGACCAAAGAAACAAAACAAAACAAATGCCTAAATTATATCACAACCTTAAACGAGAGTTGCAGCTTGTATTTAGTAGTGAAAGGCTACATGTTTTGAAATATTCCGAATCCATGCCTTTAAACAGATGAAATGCGGCCACACTGTAGTTTCAGTTTGCGTTATTTGCTTCAGGTCACTTGAATGTAGAGTGGCCTTTAACGTAAACCTACTCAGTTCCTCTTCAGATAAAGTTTCAAGATTTCTTTCCTTAAGCAGAGAGGTGTCATCCAAGCACATATCACTTCCAGGTGGTGTCGTGTGAAGCCAAGTGGTCTGTGGTCTCTCCTGAATATTTCTCGCAATGAGTAAGGCTTATAAAAGTCTGTTGGGTTTCGTTTCCTCAGTGAAAATGCCCACTGAACTTGTAAATATGATACACTCTTGAGGAAAAATCTAATACCTCTCGAGAATTGTGTCAAATAATTTCGAGCCTTAGCCAACAGAAGATTACAGCTCTTTCCGTTTATATACCGCAGACAGCTATTTGTGTATAGAACCGGTGCTATAGAGGCACTGACAAGGGAGTCAAGGATGACATAATAGAGGCGTAATCACTGTTCAAGATTTTGGTCGTTTGTATTGTCAATCATTACGGTAAGTGTTTTGTCATCATTGCCGATGATATTGCTATTCTATAAAAGGAGACCAAAACCCAAAGAGAAATGTGGATTGAGTGAAAGCAGCAACATGAGTAGAACATCAGTGAAAGTTTGAGGAAAATCGGCCAATCGATGCAGAAGTTATGATTTTTTAAGTTTTGGTGTTGGAACCACTGGATGAGAAGACTACTTGAGGTTATGGCGCCATGTGTTCTGAAAGCAGTTAGTCAAGTGCTCTTTCACTATGCTAAAAAAGTGATTTTCTGTTGAATTCCCTTTATATTTTCTTTATAGTTGCCCACACATGGCGCCATAACCTCTAGTAGTCTCCTCATCCAGCGGTCCAACACCAAAACTTTAACAATTCATAACTTTTGCATCGATTGTGCGATTTCCTCAAACTTTCACTGATGTGTTCTACTAATGTTGCTGCTTTCACTCAATCCACATTTCACTTTGGGTTTTGGTTTTCTTTAAAAAGATGGTGACTTTATTGATTCTATGTAGGAACCAACGTCGGGTCTAGACTCAAACGCCGCAAGCGAACTAATCGTCATGCTGAAGAAATACGCGCGGAAGTACGGAAAGGTGGTCGTAGCCTCGGTTCACCAGCCGTCAAGTCAGACTTTTTTAACTTTCGACGACTTGCTTCTCCTGACCGACGGAGAGGTGGGGTTTCTTTTCGTATATTGATGTGGGTCCCATGATGATGCTTAAACGTTGTGGCTACATAATTCTGCCCAACCATACGTGTACCTCAGCATTACTAACAGCTTTCGCCCTGAGCGCCATACCAAAGGACATGCCTAAACTAGTTTATAGAACTTGATTGACCAAAAAAAAAAGAAGAGAAAGACAAACAATTTTCTTGCATTACATTGACTATGTTGGCAAAATCATCTTCAAAGGAAAAACATTATGACAATTCAAGGATTTCGTAAGTTTTGCAAAACGGTTCTCAAACACTTGATGTAAATGAACAAATGAATGAGGTGATGATGTTATCAACTTTTAAATTGTCCATATGATCTCGTGTAAAAAACAAACAAGCATAAAAACAACATTTATGGCAAATCTTGTGAACAAGAAACATTATTATGAAAAAATATAACAGTATTCATAGCTGGAAAGCTTCAAAATAATAATCAGTCTGGTTATTATTTTAGGATTCAAAATTGATCTGGACAATCATTGCATTCGAACAACAACGACGATAACAAAACTTGGAAATTTTCAGATTTCGGGTACAAACTATAAGGCATGCCGTGCGGCGATTACATCAGCTACTCACTATAATGATTACGTGCATATTTATATGGCCTGTTCATGAATGTTCTGTAAAAGTTACTTAAGGGAGACCTCCGGATGATTTTCAGACTTCTACATTTGAACAACTATGAATTAGTTGAACTGAGTACAGGGTTTCGGAATTTATGGTGATTGGGATGAGGAATAAGAGTATTTTCAATATTTCAATTCAATTCATTTCAATTCAATTCAATTTATTTTCATATTTCTCAGTGAAGGAATGTACATCAAATATAACAAAATGAAGTGTATCATGATATCCAGCTTGGATGCACAGTAAATTAATGTAAACATATATAGCGGTCAATCTTCGTATGTTTGGCTCTATGTGTAACGCTAAAGAAATATGATGGAACCTATTTAAAAGCGAACTTGTTAAGCGAAGGTCCCAAATTCTGAACAGAGTGTAAGATACAGATGAAAATACAAATTTATAACAAATTGCAATGAACAAGGATGATGACATGGAGGTCTCAAAAAAAAAAATGCATGAGTTTGAGGGCTCATCACAAGGAAGCAGAAGGAAAGAAAAAGGCATGCATAAATTCTACACAGGTGTTAAGCAAGTGGTATGTAATGTTATTACACTGCTACATTTCTGAAATGTGAGAGCCTTCCATGTCATCAAGATTATTCAGTGCAATTTGTTTAAGATGTTGAGATTATTGATTTCTCTGCTCAATGACCACAATAAATTCCACAAACCTACACAAGGAGCTGTCGATTCATGTATTACGTGATATGAAATTATGAAATTCGTCTGGAATGCCCCTTTAAGCCCCACAATTTTACAGCTTTTCTTTTCCAAATTTAGATCGCATAGTTACTATTGTGTCTGTCAAATTATGTTCTTTCATTCCATAAGAATTTTAAACTGGTCTGGAATTACAATCTATACAATATCATGGTTCTGCAAGCATCCTTCAGAAAAATCAGTACCTTGCTCTATAAACAGTTGTTAAATCTTGTTGTCACAGTGTTACCGCACACATTTCTCATGCAGTCGTGTATTATTTTAGAGCAAAAAATCGACCGTTCGGCAGCCATACGAGAGCTATACGTTTTCACTTTAATTCACTTTTCTCCATTGCACACAGGCTGTCTACTGTGGTCCAGCTGAAAACACTGTAGACTACTTTTCGCGCCTAGGAATGCGATGTTTAACCCATTACAACCCGGCTGACTTCATCAGTGAGTTGATTCATCAAGTCAATAATCCTTCCTTGGATCCGATGAATTAGTTTGTTTGTTATCTAACTTCGATAACAATGCCCCCATAAAAAAAAAAACCAAACAAAACAAACAAAGCAAAACAAAAAACAGAAGATCGACTTGATCCGATTTTCATCGGTCGAAACATTGGTCGTTTTTCAGTGTCCTCTTTGGTGAGTTCTCCCCGCGTCTATCAAAACGTGTCCAAGAGTTTGTAAGTTGGTACAGAGCAATAGTACAGGAGAACAGTAAATGGGAGACATGTCTCGATTAGACGTTTTAGTAGGCTCTATGTAATTCTATCATATTAGTGTTCAAACTCGGTGGTCGAAATATTAAACGGATTATGCAAATTCATACATAAATATGCGTCGTACATGGCGTACGCAAACAGACATCAGACAAACAGCATCAGACAAGCCAATACACTAGATTCATTTCAGTCAAACCTCAAAACATATCTCTTTAGGAAGTGTTATCTGTGTCGGTAGTGTACTAGTATTTGTAATTGTTGTCATATATATGATTGTTTACTGTACTTATATGTGGATTGCTTATTGTTTTCTTCTTCACTCGTTCTCTAGCTTTGTTTTTCCCCAGCACTTAGAAATATGATATTAAGCGCTTTATAAATGTTATGTATTATTATTATTATTATTATGAGACGACAAATGATAAACGCACATGCTCACATGGATAACACGCACGCGGATGTTCAGGGTAGGTCTACGCGTCTTTTGCGCTTTCAAAATAATAGTCAAGGAACTTAATTTAAATTGTGTTCAGTATTTGATTTAAATTACCTTTGTTAAATCAAATCGGTATGCTTTCTTTCCTCTACCATCACATCGCCTGTGGAGTCGACAAAATTAAAGGCACCGACGAAGAAAGAGACTGTCTTCTCCGCGCCGGGCGATCACAAATGTGGGAGTGGTTCGGGCAAGACTCTGACGTCACAGTTCGTACCATTAGTGAGGAGGTCTCTAGAGTGGACCACAATTCAGGCGCTCACTTTAACCTCGGTAAGAATTTGATGATTGGAAGGTGTGGATGTTATGATATTCAATTTGTTAAAGATATCTGCGTGTGGAATTTAAGGTGGTGTCTTCTTTGTCCCACAGCTAGAAATGAAAATAAATTTTGAAACCAAGCGTAATTTAGAATCTCTTGGGTAATTGTAGTGATTATAAAGAAGATTTTGCGTTGCAACAAGTATGTAAAAATCAAGGTTGTCGCACATAACAATAAGCATTAATGTTATGAAATGCAAAAAGTGTAGGCCAATGTATTACCACTTCACATTGTGTTTTCCCTTTGTGTCTTACTATTGGACCCCCTTAACACGCACGGACAACACACACACACACACACACACATGCGCGCGCATAACAACACTAAAAACTCTCTGCATCCAATGCGGCCTCTGTCCGTTCTTCTCGTGCAACGGTAGTTACATCTATCTCAAGCCCTATTTCCTACAACACGTCATTACTTTTATGACCTTTAAACTCAGGTAATGTGATATCGGATCATGATATTTTTCGTCAAGTTGAATAACAAGATATATATATATATTTTTTGTCATTTATATATATATATGTATACATATATTTTTTCATTTATATATATATATATATATATATATATATATACTTTGTATTACTATTTTACCTTTTTTGTTGGATGAAAATGAAAGTTTATTGAAATTGAATTTTGCCCGATAATGTTAAGATTTTAAACATGACGTTTATCACCAGCCTTGTCCGTCGACGGACTACAAGCTTCTCGGAAAAGCATCACCTTGGCGCTACCAGTTACTGGTTTGGACACGCCCTCGAGGCAGATCCTTCTTCATTCTTCTTCCGACGGCAATGGCTCCCCCATGCGGCGACCCCTATCCACTCGATACTCAATTGTAGGCATCCGCCAATCAGAGTCCATGGAGATAGGTGTGACGGCCGACAAGTGGCCAACCAGCTTCTGGCACCAGCTCTCTACGCTCTCCGATCGAAACTTCAAACAGTACCGGTCGATCATCTTGTCGCGTGTGGCGCTTGTGAGGCATTTGGTGTTGGGTCTCTTTGTTGGGGCTTTCTACTTCCGGGTCGAGCACGCAGAGGAGAGGATACGTGATATGACTGGTTTGGTGAGTATTCACTCGCAATCAAGTCTCAAACATGTGCCAACGTTTTCTCTGGAAATCTTCCGCCTGCTACGAAAAATAACGATAAAAGTCCATGCCTTCAATTCACAATTTGGTTTAATTGCCGCATGAACAATGAAGAATAATATAACATTACGAAATTCAACTGCATCTTCTCATTGATAAAAACAAACACTCTTTCCCTACATGCAATGGGTTTGTAAAATGAATTTCCGCTGGACCTCGCAAAATTTCAAAGATCTCAGCCCTAAAAACTGGAGGAAATACATGATACGAAGTTGCAAACCAGAATCTTAACTTTTCGATGGCTAATAAAGTCAATTCTGAGCGATTGTCTGGAACACAGGAAATGATCGAGCATTCTGACAGGAAAATTATATATTAGTTATGATGTTGATAATAATTTATATAAATATAGTTGTAAAAGCTTCAAAGGACCATTATATATCCTATACACCAAGGAAGGTTTATTCCTCTTATCACTGCCTAAGAGGTATCATATTACATTTTGTCTTTAATATGCAGGGCATGTCTAATACTAAGATCTAATATTTCTAAAGTCTTCTTTCCCTAGTCGCACTACGTATAGATACATGGGCACATTGATGCATATCCTAACAGGGTTCATCGCCACGGGAGTTGCTGCATCTCGGGTGATTGTCATGGTTATGCGATTCGATTTGTGCGTGTGCTACGACGCATGCGCTCGGGCATTTCAGCCAAACTAGGCGAATAATCCTGGATAACCGGAAAGATTATCTAGCATAAATCCAATGGTTCCTTCCAAAATAATGACCAATGTGATCGAAAGTGTGCTTAGTCCTTAAATTCTGTTTATGAACAATGACGGAAAGATGGTTAGAGGTCGTTGAGACAGGGGTAAAGGCAATGACCTGAACGAACACGTTTCTCCACGGGTGGCAGCTGCTAAAGCACATTTTGCTGTTAAACGCGGAAATGAGCCCTCATGGGGTGACAGGGATCCCCTCATGGGGGGTGGGGGGAAGGGTCTAATGAATTGGCAACCACAAGACTCAATTTAGATGTGGGGTTTTTGTTGCTGGTTTTGTTGCGAAAACAACTATGTTACACTTCGTGGTATAAAGTTATACTGTCACCGAATTCGACGACCTCAGTCAATGCCTGTTACTATAGTAACCAGAGAGTTTCATCGCGGGGGTTTGCACGCAACTTGCACAAAAATACTGACTCTGCCGACAATGAAAATTGATATTGACAGTGAGTATGAAGGGTAAGGAGAATGAAATCAAGCAAGGAGAAGAAAAGGATAGGAAAGAGAACAAATAGAGCAAGAACAGGAGGTGAAAATTATACCCATTTAGATAATTTTTATGAAAACCTCACATCATGTTAATGTTACGTCTGCTACAAATGAATTCATTGAAAGGAGGAAGGTTTTGATAATGAAAAACTGCAATACTTCTGAGGAAACTCGGAGATTGAAATGTGATAAGTTTGTATAGCTTCGATAAACCCTATGTGCTGCCCTCGACACTACATAGCTTGCATGTCTTTCGTCATAGTAACATGGAAAACGGCAAGTTATGCCCAGTCCACAAAAATGTTTATTTCAGTGTTTTTTTGCTGATCATAATAGAGGGTGATATCACTGTAATAATCGCGATCTTGATTCTGTGGGCGTATCCAAGTAATGTGAAGAAAAGTGGAGAAAATATATAAAATACATGGCACTTGTTTCATTCAGCCACATAGGTGATGTTTCGGGTACTATACATCAACACAAGCATGACAAGTCGAAATGACTTTGTATACTTCTTTTAAAAGGGCTCTGAATTTCCATAACAGTACTGTGAACGATACAAGACCATAGCAAACTGTAATCTAATCCAGGAAGAAATACACCTTTCCTAGTTTTTGTTGTGCAGTGTTTAAAAAAGGAAATAGGACACTATCAAAATGATTTGTCCTAAACAATGCTGACATCAAATCATAACCAAATCAAACATTATTACTAACATTATTGTGACATATAAAGTCTCCACGTGGGAGCTCATAATAGGGAGCTTTAGATTTTGACGCGCGGACGTTTGAGACGACGAGTGCGCTGGACGTTCTCCTCTCCCTGCGTCGTGTAGAAAAGTAGCTTTAGATTACACTGGGACGCAACGTATAAAAAATAAAATCGCACCCCCATATGATCGGTGCATGAAGAAGCTCTCTACGTCGCAAACTGTGCGGACGTGAAAATAGCCCAGTACGCGGCGTAGTAAACAACTCAGGCGACGCAAGCTAAAAATAGATTGACTTTACGCGCGCTACTGCGCAAGCTCAGATCATGTTTTTTTTTTTCCTTTGAACGTCCGCGCATCTAAAATCTATAAAGCTCCCTAACAGATGGCTCCACGAGGACGCTCATAATGGAGGTCTCCACAAGGGAGCTCATACTAAATGTCACCACGATGGAGCTCATAAAGAATATGAGAATACCTCCATATAGGAACTTC
This sequence comes from Diadema setosum, assembly GCA_033980235.1. Taxonomy (NCBI): domain Eukaryota; kingdom Metazoa; phylum Echinodermata; class Echinoidea; order Diadematoida; family Diadematidae; genus Diadema; species Diadema setosum. The sequence goes on along the minus strand of CM067077.1, from coordinate 28,029,000 downwards.
TAAAAATATCGATTATTACGAAATTCCTCAATAACGGCAATGATATAAATGTTTCCGAGAAGGGGATCATAAAAGTGAATGCTCTTATGACAGTGTCCATATACTAATAGCTACCATACGCGCGAGTGTACCACACACACACACACACACACACACACACACACACACACATGGAGGATCAGGATCATCTTCCCATATTGTTCTCCTATAACCAGTTCAACTTCAAATTGTCCCTCTCTTTTCTAGATTTTCTTCCTGATCGTGTACTGGTCGTTCGATTCATTGTTTGGAGCAATAACAGTGTGTAAGTAATAATTTTATGATGAATCAGAGAGATTAGCAAAAGAAAAAGAAGAAGAATCACTTTAGGGACATATTTCTGTTTGTTTGTTTGTTTGTTTGCAATTATTATTCTGCATGTATTTAAAAGTGGATGTTGGCAGACATAATGTAATGATATTTGAATGACAAACTGATCACATCATAATCAAAGATAATCCATTGTCATAGAGTGAAAGCAGATAACATATCCAAGACAAATCTTGTTTTTGAAAATAGTAAAAAATACGATTGGGTTTAATGCAGAAGGCCAGACTATCGTATGCCATTGGTTAAAACTATGGTAGCCCCAAAATCCAAACATATGGTTGTTATTTCATACCAAAACGAAACGCGTTTTATTGTGTTTCTTTTTAATATTACATACATTGGCCTCGAGAAAAAAAAAATCATGGATGTGACGTCAAAAGTGACTGAGTTGATTCTAAATAACAAATAAGGCTGTTCATTGCTTGTTTCCATCGTATTTTTTTTTTTTGGTATGTGACTTAAACATTTTTGCTTTTACGAAATATACATCTTTGATATGACTTAATTTGTGGAAGGAATTCAAGGTGACGAACAATCCGAATAACATTAAGGAGTTGAATGTCTAAAAAGACTTTTTAAATAGTTGCCGTCCAAAGCTGGATTTCCACGATTTAGGTCAGAATATATCAACGATGTATATATATATATATATATATATATATATATATATATATATATATATCACATATACAGTCAAAATAGCGTTTGAGTGTCGAGAGGTTCTATCAGTTCTAGATGGTAGTTTTCTGTTAAGGGGATTAATTACAGTTTTCCAGAATAAATCATTTTTAATGCAGAACCATGAAATGGATTTAATGTATAAATTGATTTCATGATGTGGTTAGATAGATGACTCAATATTGAAAACCTGTAATTGCTCCCTGTTTGTTTGCTTGTTTGTTCGGGTTTTGTTGTTGTTGTTTAGTTGACTCGCGTCACGAATGTTGTTGGCAATGATTATTATTGTACATCCATGCTTGATATCATGTATATAATATTATATCATTCCATTTTATTTGCAGCTGTTTAGCCTCATGATCTGATGATGCATGTTTTCAATGAGAAATATAAGAACGAACTGAAATTGAAATTGAAATTGAAACTGAACTGAGATTGAAATTTCAGTTCCGCAGGAGCGACCCATCATCAACCGGGAGCGCTCGGCGGGAGCTTACCGTCTCTCCAGCTACTTCTTCTCCAAGATCCTCAGTGAACTCCCGCTCAAACTGACGCTGCCTTTCTTCTCTACGTCCATCGTGTACTGGTTGGCCGGACTGCACGGATCACCGGGCGTCTTCATCGCTTTCGAGGCGACGCTGCTGCTAAATAACCAGGCAGCGCAAGTACTTGTTTAAATCACCTGTACTCGGCATTATTTTTCTTTTCTTTATCCATGAACAAGATTATAGTTATTCGAATGTCTGACATTAGAAAAAAGGGTGTACCAGATTAGTGCAGCTACATAATTTAATGACTACTGCTAAATTTGTATCAGTCTGAAGATTCTAAATTCGCATTATCACGGTCAGGGATTTACCACATACTCAAGAGGATTTTTCAAAATATCCAATACTGTTGTTATGTTATTCAAACCTATGATTAGTTGAAAATGAAAATGAAAATGAAAATGAAAAAGGAATGAACGGTATTTTTGATTAAACACACTTAATGAGAAGTAGACAAATCCTATTTTGATAAAAGCACCAATAAAGAAATGAGTTAAAAGCAAACTCTCTATAAGCTAGGTATGGAGGCAAAAAACAAAGAAATAGTGGAGACGCTCTGTATATTCATATAAAATGTAATAAATAACAGGGTTGTTTGTTCATCTCTTCGTAGGCTTTTGGTCTGCTCATAGGCGCCTGCTCGAATTCTATACAGGCTGCCATCGCTGGTGGCAGCATTTGCATGCAGGCTTCGCTCCTACTCGGCGGCTTCTACGTGTCGCAATTCCCGATGTACGTCTCTTGGCTAAGATATCTCTCCATAATATCTTACTCGTACGGGGCCACACTTTTCGTCGTATTTGCCCTGGAACCTCAGCCAATCAGGTAAGCTGATACGTAATTGTTTAGGAAGAGCGTACATCTCCAATCTGACATGCACTAATATTTTTAAATGTATGCCTGTCGTTGTGTGTCGATGCAGGGCTTGTATTTGATCATCCTTCACGACATTTGTTGTTGTTGTTGTTCTGGGCTATTTGCTGGGTGCTGTTCATTATTCTTCCCAAGGTTTGGTAATCTAAAAATGAAAAGGATAAATTTTGTCATTCCAAAACACAAAATTTCCCTATCTACCTAGATATTATCCGAACACTTTAAATCCGAAAATGAAATAAGGTTCGTTATTCCAAAAGTTTTTCTATTCGACAATTCGTTGTTTCCATAGTTAGTTAATGTGAAATTGAAATTAAGGTTAATCATTCCGAAGGTTCGTTTATTCGAAAATGACATATGGTTCATTAGTCCTAAGGTTTGTTAGCTAATCCTATAAACGAAAAGGTGCGTACCAACGAACCTTCGGAACTACTAACCTTATGTCATTTCTGGATGAACGACTTTCGAAATAACGACCTTTTTTCCGTTCATTTTTTTTCAACGAACCTTGGGAAGAACAAACATTCGGAATAAAAAAAAAAAAAAAAAAACTTTTATCTATTTCCCCTTCGGCTGGGAGCCAAATAATGTAACATTGTGAATTTTGCTAAAACAAAAAGAAAGAAAGTTTTCTGAGAATCAAAATTAAAAGAAAAATTAACTATTAATAAGTTTTCTTGAAAATGAGTCATCCTGCCTCATTCAGGAAGTCCAGTCCTTCCGGTCACTTTCTCCACTTTTACTTGCCAAACTTGGGCATAATGTCCACGCTCTGCCCTCCTTGGGTCAAGCTATGACCTCATAGCCCTCCAACCAAACGAAGTACCAGTAAAAGTGACGTAGGAGAGTGCGTCGGTGGATTGGAATTTAAATAGTTAAAGTTAAAATGTATCTTTGGGAAGGGTCCTAAACCCAATGAATAGAAAAGTTTACCTCTCCTCACTAATTCATACCGGAAACTTTGACAACGGAAAGCATCGAGATATTGTAAAGCATGCCGAGTCGAGAGAGTCAGCTATCTTTGTCTCCGGGAGGGGGCTTGTTTGGCTTGTTATGAGCAGAACCTGCGAATAAAAAAGAACATCAGTTACCAACATTGCGATCCCGGCTCCATTTGTTGCTCGTTGCATTATATGGAGTCACATCCCTAGTAAATACTGGATCTCTTACACTGCTTTACATATTTTTTTTTTGGTTAGTTTTCTTGTGAATCAAACCTGCATCACAATTTTTGGAAAGTTTCTATGGATGTGTTGTCTGCTTTGAAGAAAATTCAGTCTAACTTCTGAGTACTTTGTTACATACAAGAGCCAAGGATAAAACTATTGTCTCTGCATAGTCTCAAGTAGTTTGACAAAAGAAAAAATGGGATTTACTTATTTTTGATTTGCTTGTTGATTGTTTTTATTTTTGGTTTCGGTTTATTCCTTTTAACAAATTAGGAAGGAAATTCAATCCTGTTTGACAACTGCCAGTATTGGCCCTTCCAGATGAAATAAAAAACACGCTATTATTTCAGCGCTTCTTTCAACAGTTGCGGGATGTGCTATGAGTAATACACCTCTCCACGAAGCCAAAGCTGAGCTGATGAAAGTTAGACAATGTAAGAAGTTATCTAGAAGCGTTCAAGGAAGTATCCACAGAGTATGGCATTTAGAAATCTTACGTTGTTACGAAGAAAAAAAAATCCTCTAGGTGACGTTGCAAGAAAGAGTTAGCTCAGTCGGTAGCGCATCTGTCTCACGAGTCACGACCTAGAGCACCCGAGTTCGATTCCCTAGTATATAAAACATTCGTATTTTAGTCTAATATTCCATGATAAATATGAGCTTGAAAAATGTTTATACTCTTTTGCCGAGTGTATGACAATATGTATAAAAATGTAAGGACACTGTGTTGATTGAATATGTTCTGTAAATTTAATATGTGTGAATTTATTTGATTGTAATGCTTCACCTTTACTCTGATGTTTGATATCCTCAGTCACTTCATTAATTGTTGTGTTATTTCGAAATGCTTCAGGTGCAGCACCACCGTTGCTACCAGCTATCAAGAGTGCCGAAGTGACCCCGACCACGCCCATGTTAGTGGCCTAGAGATCTTCAACAGACAAGTGGCTTTCTCCTTACCTCTCTGGGCGTACTATGGCGCCCTCTGCGTCGCCATGATGACATTTTACCTTCTTGCTTATTTCGCCCTCAGAGTCTTTCAAAAGCCATCGTAGTTCACATACTAATGATGCGTTCACACCTGTATGATAACTTTCAGTTTACACTTTCTAGAGGAATTTCCCTTTTATATCAGCCCCCTTCCTCACTAATTCTCGTGTGAAACTGCATTTATCTTTGCAGAAATTGTTCAATGAATGTTAATTAGGCAATGTACTTCAGCATATCTGCTATAATGCCATAAACAGATCCATTTTTTTTTTGTTAGGTGGAAAACGTATAATTCAGCATCGTGCGTTGTTAAAGACATTAATTTGCAGATAAAACAAAAACCTAGCTTTAGTCCTTCAATATAGTTCTAAAATATAATATAACGTTAAAATGTAAAAGCAGTATAATCAATGTTAAGTATCTTTAAATGTACAAAATGAAAACAATGATTATAATAAAACTGCTTCAAGATTAAACTGTCTACAGTTATGGTTTATTGAGAAAAATAGTGACATCTTCTTGTATTTTAGGTTTTATTGCGAAATCTTTATTATGGTAGGATGTTTTATGATACAACTGACCTACACATATGCATGAAATGTCATAACTCGGAACATTCTCTAAATCACTGCCAATGGTAAACAGTACAATGTACCTTAATTTTGTTTTCACTTATTTGTTGGTGTTTTTCGTTTTTTTTTTTTTTTTTTTTGGGGGGGGGGGAATGCAAACCATGTGACATTCGCTGATTTCCGACATCGTGCACGTTTCTGCATACAGCGAAAAAAAAGTGAAAAGCGATAGTCTTTGTTTATTTCTGGAGCGTTTTGCTTGTTAACGAAGTTCTTCCGATATTAGCACAGAGGAGAAATTGAATACACTGCCCGTGTGTGGTAGGCATTTCCAATGTACAATTATAGATTTGAACAGCGGATACTTATTCCTGTTACCTTTTGGCACGCAAACAGGTGGTTCCGTCATTAAAGTATAATTATATTAACCCCGTTCCTTACGGGAACCCGGTATACCAGGTTCCCGTGGGAACAACTGATGTACGGGAAGCTGGTATACCAGGTTCCCAAGATGAAGACAAGAGTGCCTGCTTTCGTGGCCTAAATTCATGTTTCTTTGTGTTATAAAGTCCCCAAAAATGTGTTTAATAAAAAAGTTAGAGTTTTATCTATCATGTAGAAATATTGCCAGGCCTATAAGATTTGACTATTGTAGGAATATGGTATTGATAAAATAGAAAATTATTCTTTTTATTGTTCTTTTCTTGTGAAGCACCTCTAGTGGTTTGTTCGGCACGAAGGTGCTCGTCTCAAACACGAACCCGAGGGGAGAATAGCAGAGACGAAAATCAGAAATGTTGTTGAAAAAATAGAATGTTCATTGATCGAGCCTGGGGCATGATAGACGGAAACTAACGTGGCAAGTGGTCTAGATATTTCTGGTGGAATTAAGAAAAAAAAATATATTAATATCTGTTGACGCAGGATATACATATGTATCTGAATACTTGAACTTGCATGAATAGATTTAGGTTTTGGACAAACTTTTTACTGTTCATGTTTCACTCAATTTCGTTTAAGTCATGCAATTTATATATATATATATATATATATATATATATATATATATATATAGATATATATACCGAAATAGATAAACAACTGTTATGAAGAATTCACGAAAAGTATATCATTCTGATAAGTCGAACCAAGTTAAATCAAATATGAAGGCCATATGGAGAATTATAAATGATTTGGTTGGGAAGAAAGAACAACAATTACCCCCCCCCCCCCCAAAAAAAAAAAAAAAAAAAAATCTTAAATAAAATGACTGTATTATTGATCAGGGAGATGTAGCCGATACATTGAATTCTTCTTCTTTTTTTTTTTTGTTAAAGTTGTTCCAAATCTGGCAAATACATTTTGATGATGTAAATGAAGATTTTTTGAAATTTTTGCCAGAACCTATTTACCTAGTTTTATGGTGTTCGTGGTGTTGCACACTCATAGTCGAGGGATTATTTATCATGTGGACAGCAATATGTTGTACATAATGACATGTCACATTTTTTACAGATAAAATGTGGTGTGCCCCAGGGCTCAATATTAGGCCCCCTTCTCTTTTTGTTATACAAGTATATCAATGATATCGTTAATTTGTCGTCTATATTATCATCTATATTATATGCCGATGACACCAATATCTTTTATTCCCACGATGATATAAAAACGTTAGTATCTACACTTAATGCAGAGCTACCAAATGTATCAAACTGGTTTAAGAATAATAAATTATCACTTAATATTGATAAAACAAGTAATTATATTCCTTTTAAGCATATGAAAATTCACACAGATGATTTTGTGAATAACATAAGGATTAATAACGTGCTTCTTCAAAGAAAAAGTTCTATTACGTTTTTAGGCATTTTCATTGATGAAAACTTAACCTAGAATGATCACAGACGTCATGTTGCAACCTGTATTTCTAGAAATAGGTATTCTTTTAAAGATGAAAGGTTATCTTCCTGAACATACTATTTTTATGCTTTACAATTGTATTGTAATCTAGTGTGGGCTGCAAGTGCCAAAACTAAACTTAACTCTGTTAATTTATTGCAAAAGAAAACCATTCGCATCTGTACTGGCTCGCAATACTTAGCCCACACCAATCCACTTTTTTATCAGTTAGAACACTGAATATATTTTATATAGATACTTCTTACTCTCTGCTTTTTATGTTTAAGTATTTAAACAACTTACTTCCAAACACTTTTCACGAATTCTTTAAACTGAATTATACCGTTCATTCGTATCCCACTCGTAATTCGCAAAATTCTCATTTAGTAAATCTCAAATTATTAATTGCACAAAAAACTATAAGGCATAATGGACCAAATGTTTGGAACACACTTCCAGATTATGTTAAATCATGTAAAACGTTCTATTCTTTTAAGGCTTTATACATTGAAAACTATGTTACTGTAAGATTACAATTTATGAACATATCTGAATACAGATTTTGTTTTGTTTGATCACATTTCTTTTCCTGTAAATTGGATTTAAACTACAACAATCCTATACGCAATGTTTCTGTGTCTATCATTTCATTTCATTCCCATTCTTCAGCATTGCGGCACCATCACTTTCATATTCATTATCACATTTTTCCTCATCATTACCCTGTCAACATGATCATCATCATCATAATTCACTTCCCTTTTATTCGTATCTATGCACTAGAATATAAAACAGAATGCATTTACAGTGTATTATATTTTGTAGTATTCTCCCGTTCCGCAAACAATTATGTGTATTATGTAGGTAGGTCCCTGGCCTGCCAATTCTTCTGCATAATTTCTCAGGGAATTATTTGGAAATTTGGTAATATGAGTTATGCTTTGTTAATGGAATTAATCTATACATCAATGTTCCTTCTTTGACTTATGTGCATTGTATTCTGCTCACTGATATTTTATATATATTTTAGATATATAAAAATTTTGTTGGAAGAAAAATAAATCAAACAAACAAACAAACAAACAAACCAAAAGTAAATGAGAAGGCAATGAAAGTCCTGATGTTTTTATTTATTCATTCATTGTTAATGATATGTTACAAAGTTTTGGTTTAATTTCATACCGTGAAGTACAACGTCCATATGAATTGTGAATAGATTTCTTTGATTAAATATATATATATATGAAGGGTTTGTTTGCAAAAACCGATAAGTCCATTTTTGAAGATTTTGAAGTACGATCTCTGTCATAAAGTACAAAATAATACCTTTTAAATGATATATTGGTCACTACATAAAAAGGTATATTTTTTCAAGTTATGGTCAAAAGAAGCAAAAATTTTCTTATTATTCTCTTTATTTTTCTTGACCTTTAATCGCAAATATCTCAATTTGACAAATATGGACTTATCGGTTTTTGCAAACAAACTCTTCATATATATATATATATATATATATATATATATATATTTCTTCTTTTTTTTTGGGGGGGGGGGGGCATGGAGCTACAATTAACTCCGTGTAATGCAGCCTGATTAAGATTTGGCCGAAACGGGTTTGATCAACATCGAAACTGGCATCATGGCTTACGTTCAAAATTATAACATCCATTAATTTTTGAAATACAGTTGAGGCAGATAGTCTGTGTTTATCCTGTATAAAGATGAAGAAAAAGTACGCATCTTTATTCGTGTTAGTTGGTAATTTGGTTATATCGTGTACTCTCAGACGTCATAATGAATGCAAGCAAAATAAAGGGTAATTAACAATGGGCAATGCGTCAGAGCGCAATGTGGTAACGACAAGGCTCCACGCAGATCACGGGACAAGGTTTGACCAGTCGCAGGCCTCTAAGCGCATTTATGGCGAAAACCGAGTTGGCCAGACCTGTTTATAGCGCACTTATACTTCGACATTAATAGGAAAATGTATGTAGACGCAGATGTTCAATTTTTACAATGTCAAGATCGCAATTATAAGCACAGTGTACTGTATGATTATGATACACCCATTGATATTTTTTTTCTTCGGAATTTAGGCCTTTATCCATCATTCAACTTTCTTCAGTTCTTAGTACACTTGTATATCGTTTTGGTAGTTTCGAATAGGCCTATGTATGCTCTATATTGTAGCTCTGAGGTTTCTATCACAGCAATTGTCTCAATTGAATATCTTCAACGATTCTGGTACAGAGTGTTAACACCGAAATCATTGGTATATGAACAGAGCAAAGGTTGTAAAACTGGCTTCTTAAAACACTTTTATTATATCAGTCCTATCCTACTTATCCTAGCTTTGCCAATCATAAAAGCGAAACGTGAAGGTGCAATCTCATCTTAGGTAAGTTAATGATAGACATCTATATATTTGATGTATTATGATCTAATTATGAGTATTGTTAACAAAGCCTTGTTTCCACATTAACCTCATACACAATCTATGTAATACAATATAATATCATTCTTATAGAAATAGAAGAAGTAGTGGTATTACAACTCAATAGTACATCGGTCATGCACATCAACTGTCACACCAACACAACAAACGAACAAAGGTCTGGTAGTATAATTAGGCAAGTCAGAAATCTTCAGTTTCTCAATTTCATTGTCACTTAAGGGTCAATGCCATGATAGTTGGCATGATTTAAAGAATATTTATCATAATTGTCTCTTAACATCTTGTATGAAATCTGACGGTACATCTCGCAGTTTTGGGGAAACAATGGACACAAAATCTTGTCACTCGAAAATACGCTTTCCTATGGAGAGTTTTGGAATTTTTCGGAGTCCGGATAATTTCTGTGGAAATCTATTGTTTTCCCCTCCATCATAAAGAAGTTTCAGTTTTATCATTTTAAGGGAAAGGTTTGAAGTACCTCTTTAAAACATACTAGCTTAGGAAAGTAATCCTATTTTTAGGGGTGGCCAAAAGGGGACAGAATCATGACTTTAATTCGCAGACTTTAAGAACTGTAACAGTAGGGCGATACGAGCAATTCAGACTGTCTTAGTCTGTAACTTTTAAAAACATCGCCAGTAGCATAATCTGGCCCCGAAAACATTAGCGCAGACGTAGAAGCAGAAGCGACGCTGCCGCCCCTCTGACCCCTCACCATCGGTCCCCATCTGCAGCCACTGAGACATTCGACCGCTGCACATCCCGCGGATGATAGGTCCGTTGGCGGCCTGGACGTAGTCAGCCGGAATTATTCCTGCGACGCGGTAATTCTCTGTCTCCATCTTGCTCGAGACCAGGTCGATGACCTGAATGAATAAACAGTCCATGCGATGGGGGAAAAATAAAGTACTCTGTTAGATGAATTCAATAAACTCAAATCAACATCAACCATTCGGAACACACACACACACACACACACACACACACACACTAGAAGCAGGCATGTGTAATGGACGGGGGCAGAACTCTGAGAGCTTTCAGCAGCCATCGGTACAAAAGGCATTTCAAGTACAATGCTTTCACCTAACAAACAGAAAATCAAGTTGGTTCTTTCTTTTCAACGTAAATCGCACTGTTTAAGTTTCAAAAGTTGTAACGGCAGATAGCACGGAGGACACGCCCACACACACGACAACTCCACTTCCCGTAACCATGTAATTTGGGCCCTCGAGCTTTTTCAGTTGAATTACTTACACACACATACACACATCACAAATCATATATGATACATTATCATGTATACATATATATTATATATATATATATATATATATATATATATATATATATAAAGGGTGTATAAAAATACGTTACAATTTTTAAATAATTGTCTGAATTACATTTCAAAATATGTGGAAGATTTTTTTTTCTCATTTATGGATGCTCAATAGTCTCATCCTTTTTTTCACGCTTGGCTGAACACTGACGCTTTTTGTTCAGAGTATGAAAAATGAGTTGCGTCAAATTGAAAGAAGATGGAAAATTCAGCCAGCAATCCAAATAAGTGATCCCATTCAAACAAACTGCTCTGTTGCTTAAAGCTTTGATTATGTTATGAAAGTCTTAGGTTTTTTGTCAGCTTTATCGTAATTTTAATCATTTCATTTCTAAATCAATGGATGAGAATTAGAGTGTGTAATTACTTCAAGATCACAGTTTTCACAATACAAGGACACATCAATACTATACGCCAATTAGTCATTAATGCGCTAGTGGTACCAAATTAATCAACATTCAAGTCATTCATCCCATTGAGCAATCAATTGATTAACCAATCAATCAATAAATCAATCAAACCATCAATACATCAACCGATATATCAGCTAGTCAGTCATTGAGTCGTTCAATCAATCAGTGAATCAGCCAAATAATCAATTAATTACTTTTCAGTCATTGAAATAATTGGCTGAATAAAAGAATAAAGTAACAAATAAATCAGTTTTTCAAACATTGATCAACTTGCCTTTAAGCAACGGGGGGGGGGGGGGAGGTGATATTCCCTATGTCGATCTGCCACCTTTTGTAAAACATGCATACAATTGTGACTGACTGATTGATTGATTTATTGATTAATTGATTGACTGAATAAATGATTGCTTGCTTGCTTGCTTGATTGATCGAACGATTTATTGATTGAATGATTGAATGATTGATTGATTGATTGATTGATTGATTGATTGATTGGATTGATTGATTGGATTGAATGATTGGATTGATTGATTGAATTGATTGACTGATTGAATTGATTGTATTGATTGAATGATGTGAGGATGCATCAATATTGTGCTTTTCTAATTGACTGAGTGACTGGAAGATGGGTTCGATATACTGTGAATGATTTGCGATAACTGTGCTTAAAAGATCTTGATGTTGTTAATCAACCTTCCATAACACAATGGAATCATTTAAAACATTACAGAAAATCACCAGAAAATTCCTAAACTAGCATAACATCAAAACTGTCGGCAAAAGAGCAATTTGTTTGATTGAGAACACTTATTTGGACTGCTGGCTGAATTTTCCATCTCCTTTCAATTTGGTGCCAGCCATTTTTCACACTCTGGACAAAGAGCGTCAGTGTTCAGCCAAACGTGAACAAAAATTTGTTTTCTGATTGCACTTGATATATGAGACTATTGGGTATTCATAAATATGAAAAAAAATCTTCCAAATATTTAGAAATGTAATCTAGACAATTTTATCAAAAGTGTAACGTTCTTTTTTTTTTTTTTTGCTACGCCCTGTATATATATGTATGTATATAAGGACTATAAACATGCACGTGTCATATATTTACAGTAGCATACGCAAACTTTATAAAATAATGATACCTGATTGTGTTCCTTGCTCCTGGTGAAGTTTTTTGCCCTCTGTGCCAGTTTGTCTTCAAGGGCGAAACCCACGCACGTGTTCTGATCATGGATGTTCATAAACACCACGTTCTGCCGGAAAGGATTTACAGAAACAATTTTGAAATATGAAAGAAAGATATCATACAGAGGGGTGAAGGTTCAGATGATTTGAATCTTGGATCTTGAATCTTCGCTACATGTATTTCACACTCTTGACGTTTCTAAAAATTGAATGGAATGATATATATATATATATATATATATATATATATGTATATCTCCCTTCCACAGGGTACTTTATTCATATACATATTCATAAAGTGACATTAAAATAATTTTTTAATAAAAAACGGAATAATTCAGTCATCGACAAAAAGTGGGCTGCTGCACTTGTACATAATATGGTAACAAAATTTCTGTAACTTTTTTACAACATATGATTCATTTTATTCTTTTTTTCATTGGCAAAAACAACCCTGAAAATACTTTGGGTATAATATAATTTTAATCAAATGTTCAAAAACATTTAGTAAATAAAGACCATTTTTTTCGCGAAATTCTTTTGTCTACAATTCATTCGACTTATACATTTTCCATCTCAAAATAACATTTTGAATGATATATATTGGCATGATATATATTGGAATAATTGGAATGATATATATTGCAGCTATTAGACCACTATCCCAAGAAAACAAAAGAAATACATGGGAGGGAGCACTATGCATTTTTAGAATTGGAAATTCAATAATCTGACGGAAACTTTGGGTGGAATGTCCGGAAATTTGTATCAGGGAAGTAGTGTAGTCTACTATCTATGGAGGAAGACCAAACGGGGGAAGGATGTGGGAGGAGGCATTATTCTTTGAATGTAATTAAACAATTTGGTGCATATCTTTGGTGGAATATTTGTCAATTTGTCATTTGTCAATTCCCAAAGTTGTGCAGCAATATGGCAGCTTTTGAATTTTTAGAATTGAAATGGAAATATCTCGGATACACATTTTTGATGGAGAATTGGTGAAATTGTCAAAAACTATACTAAAACCTAACGGGAACCGAGCAGGGAGGGCGTGTTTATCCGTGGGAGGGCTGTACCCCCCCCCCCCCCCCCCCCCATGAGATAGAGTGTTTGCATTTTCATATAAATTGAAATTCAACAAATCTGGCGCACACTTAAAAAGTCGAAATAGTTTGACAGTTTTTAAAACATGAGAAAGGGCAAACGATTTCTCACATTTCGGGAATAACTGGGAACGGGGAAGGGGGCAAAATTTTGCCGTAAAATTTTCGTACAGAAGGGGTCCCCTCCCCCATCGACATCCGCTGATAACTAGGCAACTCATCATGTTGTAGGAAAATGGCTTTTGACTTTTTGAAGTCCCAATTTTCAATTTAAGTAAATATATCAAAATTCAGATGCAAGTTTCTTCACTTTGTCTCCCTCTACAAATTGAATTTGTGAACTGCTGATCTGTAAATTAACAAACATGTAGGAAAAGAGGAACCAGTGGGACTCGAACCTGTCATCTATAGGCCTACACTGCTTTCCGGGCAGCGACACTACCACCAGGCTATCCCTGGTTGCCGGCAGTGACACCGATGAACATGGAACAAATACCCAAGCTCCGAAATTCCGACATTGTTATGTTAAGTAGCCTAAGGCGGACAAGGCATATTACTGTAAATGAAAGAAAGATATTATTCAGAGGGGTGAAGGTTCAGATGCAAGTTTCTTCACTTTGTCCCCAGGGACAGCCTGGTGGTAGTGTCGCTACCCGGAGAGCAGTAGATGACAGGTTCGAGTCCCACTGGTTCCTTTTTTTCCGACATGTTTGTTAATTTACAGATCAGCAGTTGCGATGTTAACTCTTTATGTGCCATGGTGGAAAACCCCTGTGTGCCACGTTATTCTGTTAATTTACAGATCAGCAGTCACACTACTTGTCAGTTGCGATCTTAACAAATACAATCTGTAGAAGATTTGAATTTTAGGAATAAAAATCGTCTTAACAATCTAAAAAAAATACAAACATGCAAATATGAAGAAGGAAACAGAAAAATGTAATTAAATGGCAACTACACGTTGACAAAAGTACACAATTCATCTCATTAAGATGTACCACTTTGTTTCTACGCATGTGTGTCCTGTTCCAAACAATTCTGATTTCAACAATTCGTGAAGTACCACCACACCACCCACCACACATCCAACAGAAAACGAGCCATCTTAACCCACCAAAAAGTTCCACAATGTACAATTTGTACATAATCACAAATAATTTTGAAAAAGTCGACTCCAAGAGGAAGGTATAAAACGAAAAATTGAGACGAAAGATGAGACGAGAAATCGAGACCGTACAGTCAGGAATAACGCACGAAGTGGACGATTCCATTATTGTTTGTATCATATTTTGTGTAATTTTATCATTAATATCAATATCATTTTATGAATACTTTATCATGTTGCTATTGCACTTCCTTAAAAAAAAAATAAATAAATATAGGGGAAACAACACGAAATCAAACTCACCCGATCGAAGTCGATGGCAATCGTGGCTGGCGAGCTGCCGCTGAAGTTACCAGGAGCGTTGATGAGAACGGTGTTGAGGGCGCTGTTGTAGGTCACGGTTTCGGAGGCAGACTCCCCGTTTTCGCCCCTCAGCTCCACGTGCCCAGTCTGCAAATCACGTGAACAGTTTGTAAACACAGCCTTGACTCTACAGGGTTAATCGGTTGTGACGTAGCGACTTATGTTTGGGCACGATATTTGAAGGTTCAGCCAATATCCTGATAGGCCTTCCTTTCAAAAATTAGTCTAATGTGAAACGCATGTATCATGATCAGATAAAGTGCTACTACGTCCATGAAATATGATTATCTGCGTAATGTGAGTTTACAAAATGTGGCCTTATAACCACAGTGGAATCAACACATACACACACACACGCTCACACAAATCTAAGGTTAGATTAATGCTACAAAATTTTGGGGGACAAAATTTTATGACCATAATCAAAATGGTTTTCAAAAAAATATGTAAAGTACATGTATCTTTGCACTCACGGAATCATGATCCAGGACTTGATTCGGGCGACTACTGTTTGTTGGTTGCGGGCAGTTAGGACTCCCCTTGTGAGCCATTGCAGTGATTGTGATGGCACCGGCTACAAGCAGAGCTGTGATGAGTACAGCGGTACAGGGGATTCTCCACGAGGCGAAACGCGAGGCTTTTGGAGGCGCCGTATCTGCCCCCATCTCGGCGTATGGTGGCAGAGACGAAGAATTATTGTCGCACTGTGGTAGGCAAAGGAGGGGGTACGTTTTGAGGTGTTTGAGTGTGAAAGTTTGAATGAGCAGAAATTAACTCCGGAGGTATTAAAGGAATGGTATAGTTCAGGGGCGGATCCAGGGAGGACCGCAACCGGCGCACGCCCCCCCCCCCCTTTATTTTTTGTAGAAACAAAAGAAATAAAAAGAAAAAAAAAGGGGGAGGGGTGCGTGCGCCCCCCCCGCCCTTACTTTTGTAAACGCGCCCACTCTTTACGGAATTCCTAGATCCGCCCCTGTAGTTATTGTTGACGCGATGATTCAGCTTATAACTTTCTTCGAGAAACTTAGAATCCACTTGAAATGAAATGTTACAGAGTATATAATTCTAAGAGGAAATCTAAGTTTGCTTGATGCAAGTTGCATTTAAAATGGCTGAGATATCCAATAACAATTTAAAAAGGTAATCCTAATTAAAGATTGGTATCACCTTTTATTTGCATCAATTTGTTTCGGATATCCTACCTTTTTCCAAACATAATTTCATCAGTAATAAACTTTGAATTCAACTTAGAATAATATCAATCACTTTCATAATTCGTAGGGGGTTTCTAATTATCTCGAAAAAAAAAATATCAACGGAAGTTAGAAACCTGAAGTCAAATATCAACCACAACTGTACCCTCTCTTTAATTGTGCAAATATCTAGCCGCATGTAGAATATCAACGTCGATTATGATAATTATCATGATAGTGATTATGATCATTGCCAAGCATGCCACTGCAAATAGATCTGTTACTTAATTGCTGTATTCCTTGAACAGTTACAAGGAATTTAGGAATTGCAAATTCTTTGAAAGATTGCAATGAGGCCTCATTGCGCTTAAAAACTATTACGGAAAGTGTTACAATTTAATTTAATTCAATAGTTTATCTATTTCCATCAAAACAAAATACATGATACAAAGCGGTACATGTGTCAGTTTGATTTCATGCAGCGGGAAAGGACAGTTCATTGAATACAATATAAGATATGTGCACGAATGGTATTATAACAATAAACACAACAGTGCACACTGGGTTGTCATGTTAACAAAAAAAGAAGAAGTAATCATAATGATGGAAAAGTGTGCTCAACTAAAAAGCTAAAGCTTGTAGGACGTGGAACACTGAAAAAAAAACAACAACAGCAGCAGCTACACCACTACACCAACAAGATGTATTTATGTCAAATTGATCTATGTAACATTGTACGTTTATGATCACTGAATGAAGCTAATAAAGTTTGAGTAATAGCTTGCAATTTATTCTGCATCTAAAAGGGTTAGACAAGTTAAGTAAATTAATGCTTCAAAAACACAATTAAATGTGCGAATAATACTGCCAAATCATTTCTGTGATGTTAAAAGTCCGTGTGGAAAGCTTACCTGTGATTCTGATTTCTCCATGGTGAAATCGTATAGTTGATGAAAGACTGTCAGTGGAAGAAGTTGCAAGGTCGACAGTTGAAGGAGTGGGTAAGATGTCCGCTCACCGTCCAGTTGTCTGTTGACAAGATACTGCAAGTTCACGTGATTTATAGCAAAACGCTTGGGCGTGGCTTTGTAAAAACTCAAATTTCACTCAAACTCCTCGTGCTCTGATTGGTTGGCACCAAGTCAATGGAGCGCTCACCTAAATCTGGCTTTCGTTCAATATGATATCAAGTTTCGTCTTTGGAAGAGATGGTATCCCTCTCGACCAAATGTACGCGGAATGGGTACTTCGCAAAGCTAGTGTATCAATATCAATGGCAGGTCCCTCGGGTAGAGCGGTGTCAACACAGTAGAGGTTTCCCAGGCGTGGATAAAAAGATACATTGTTGTTATTGTTATTCATTTTGGTTTCATCATTATCATTATTATTACTATCATTATCATCATTATTATCATTATCATTATTATCATCATCATCATTATCATCATCATGATCATTATTAGTATCATTACTCCTATCATTATCATTATTTCATCATGAATACTTCTGCTACGCTACTGTATTGTAGAACATTCTGAATATGGATACAAGCAACCAAGATCAATCCAGTCTGGCAGTCAGCCAAGCAATGCAGTATCAAAATTAACTCTACCTAGGGCTAAATGCCTTTTTTCTTTGCAAATCATTGAACTAGTTAGGTTTAGATCAGTATCATTTGATCATTATCTACCATCGTCGAATCATTTTGACCGCAGTTGAGTGGATAATTAACTACAATGTATACGAGAATATAGTAACCAGTTTCTTGCGTGTAATGCACAGATTGTGCAATACTGCTCTGTGTGGTCTACTCGTGAGGACACCAGTCCTCAGTAATGGCCATGCTGATATAGGGCCAAATACACAAATACGCTCCTGGGATCGACAGAAAACAATAAATGAAATCAAATCATATAATAATAATGTTAACAGAGCCTTGCTTCTTTTACATAAAACCTCTTTCTCTTTTCTTTTCCTTACTTTTTTTCTTTTCTTTTTTTTTTTGGGGGGGGGGAGCGGGGGTGGGGGGGGGGCGTAATATTGCAAGCGCCTTGTGCCTCACGGGAAGAGCGTATCAAACATTGACTGCATTGTATTGTATTTTATTACTTGTATTGTATTGTATTGTATTACTTGTAGTGTATTGTATGTATTGTATTCTATTAATTGTATTGTATTGTATTGTATTGCTTTGTATTGCATTGTATTGTAGTATTAAGATTCTACTTTGTGTGACGGTGTGTTGTATCTCGACAGTAATCAATTCAAGTGTATTTCAACATTGCTAATTATGAAATTATACAACGCTAGAGAGGTCTGTAGTGTGTACGCGTGCACATCGAAGATTAAAGTTGCTGTTCCAAGTTATGTAATATTTCTTTGGTCTGATTTATTCTAGTTTCCGTAAAGAATATGCATTGTACAAAATCTCTCCCATCCCCTTCAAGGATATTAATTGAAATAAACGGCACCATCTTTTGGCTGAAATGGGGGAAATCCAATCAAAACTTGGCATAAACAAGTACCAATACTATCAATGGTGCACATGATATGATAGGTCAATGCCCTATAAGTTTGAAAGTATTTTTTAAAAACATTTCCTCTTTTACTGATATTTGATAAGAGCAGTAGCACAAAAATATAGAGGTTTTTTCAACGGGATTAAGGTTGACATGATATCTTGCAGGACTTGACGGGAAACCCCCGTCTACAATGTTCTAGCAGTGTCAAACCATAACACAGCATGACTTCGGCTCGGGTAGCAGCAGCGGAGATGCAGGGAGTGGTGCCATGAGGAGAGTGGTACACAAGGAGAGGTTGAACCCTCCCCCCCCCCCCCCCCCACCTCCTCAAACTTGTGTTTAGAATTCACAGGTCAAAGCTCGTGTGCCCTCTGTTGAACGTGCTATAAGATCACTGTCACTCTAGCACAAGGAAACAGAGGTGGTGCAGCTCAACAAAGACACATGTCACCAAAAAAGAAAAAAAATGAAAAGACATTAAAAAATGAAACCCTCACATACATGCACAGTGTATGACCCCTTCTAATACTAAGAAGACAACAACTGATTAGTCCGTGATATATGTGTAATCTAGTTCCATTTAAGTCTTTAATTTTAGCACTTTGTGAACATAGATATAGCCAAGGTTTCCTTCCTAATTCATCCTGTCACCCAAATTTCTTGGTTATCTTTCAAGTTGCAGACCGCTTTTCAAGCAGTACAGTATGTCTGAGGTTTAAAGTGTTTCCTGCGCACAATGAGTATTGATATATATCATTTTTGTTTTTCAATTAAAGTTTTGCCAAGTACATTGCAATACACTCTTAGTTTTATCGTGTTCCTGGAGTATCATGTATTCACAACAGAGGCCTTGTAGAAAACATAAGACGACCATATTAATGTGTGGTCAGGCCTTGTTACCTATGTGTCAGTAGGTGAGTGGTTTTTGCTCTCTTTTTTTTTCTTTCTCCTCCTTCTTCTCCTCCTCTTCTTTTTTCTTCTTGCTCCAACAGACTCGGCTTACAAACAAGCGTACAATTTTCCCACTTGTATATCAAATCATATATTCATATCGCTTATCAATTTTGTTCATAGCCACTATACCGATGTGACAGATTTCGGGCATCTCACTGGGGCAGTATCAGGACCCTGCATGTTCAAAAGCGAGTAATTGATCGTTTCCTTGGCCTACAGTGCATTCACTTTCTGTTCCTATAAATTAATGTCAAAAGGGACAATTCTGTACGGTTCCTTGAATATCTTTTATACAGATGTTCTAATCCAATGTTAGTGAATACTGCTTATTCCAAACTGTATTCCATGTCACTGCATGATATGAAGAATATTATCACTCCATTCTTGTGAAGTTGAGATATTTGTGATTAAAGGTGCTAAAAAAACAAAGGAAATAAGAAAATACGGAATGTTTGAAATCATAACTTCTAGAATATTTCTTGTTATGTTAAATTAGGTATTACTGGAATGGATTCATTTTGCTCTATCTGATGATGGACTTACTTTTTGGAAGTATAGAAATGGCGTTTAACTCATTTTGCAAGAAAACTCTTCATAATATAATGTTTGAGGCAACTTGGTTTGAGGCATGGGGGTGTCACGGGATGAGAAGACTAACTCTATGCTATGCCACCCTCTCCTGCTTGTACTAGCTTGGCCTCTGATTCCTTTGCACACGTATACTGGTAAACTATTTCGCACCTTGAGCATACCATCCTGTACATATCCTTAATTATCTTTCTGTTGTTCGAATATACAGCCAGTTTTATATTACGTTTTCGTCCAATTGGTTACATTGTTATATGATACAATTTCGGATCACTGTCAAAACATGGAATTCTTGTCAATAAGATATGTTATCCCATCTTCTTCTCTCTGTCAGATTGGCTAGTTTCTCGCAACTTCATTTCTCCTTTTTTAATGCATTTTCAATTACCCCGATTTATACACCGATGCACTCACCAGTATATCCCTGCACTAAAATTGATTTTATCGAAACTCCAATCAGCCCACCTATGTGGTACCTGTAATTGTGAAAATGATTTAGTTATGCTCTGTTCACAATATAAATATATTAAGATAGTAGAGTAACCTTATTGTTCAAAAGTTAATAAGGCTGCATCACTCCTGTAGGTTGAAGGGAAAGTACAGTATTGGTGGAGATGAGAATTGGGCTTTTAACTTTTTGTGAGATACCAAGAAAATACTTATGAAATAGTACAGAGCATACCATGATGAAAATTGTTGAAAGTATATTACTTGTATTTCGTACTTTGTTAATAAAATTGCAGAAAGTTGATGTATTTGAAAAGAATGGCATACAGAGAATAAATCAAATCAAATCACATCAAATCAAATCAAATTCTTAGAGCAAATCAAAGTTTATTTGATGAAATGTGGGTTTGGAATGACTGAAACATCCAAAAAACAAAGTAAAACAAAGCGATCGTAATAAAGTGTGGCTCCCACACTTTATTAGAATCGCTCTGTTTGGATATCTCAGCTATTTCAAAACCAAATTATTTCATCAAATAAACGTTTAATTCCTCATGGAATTACATGCTCTTTCATATTTCATGAGAGGTTTCTCATTATCTCAGCAAAAAATGTTAGAAACCTGAAATTAGGTCTCAACCAAAAGTGTACGATCCCTTTAAAGTTGCATGATTTTAACGTTTGTTTCAACTGTAAAGATGTCCATTAAGAAGATGGACTTCAATGGAAATCTCTGCTAATTTCTTCCGGCATGAATCATTGTGTACCTACCCTAAGATGACATTTTCTCTATACGTATGGATGTGAATAAACAGTGTGCACACATGTCGGACATGAATGACTATACTTTTTCGTCGGCACGGCACCAGATTTTGTGTGTGTGTGTGTGTGGGGGGGGGGGGGGGTCTGAAAGAATAGAGTTTATAGTCATGATGTTCATAATTTGTGTCATTTATCTCACATTGCTTGCCTGTAAATTTGATTTGTGTGTCGCGCAATTGGACAATTTAATGTTGATACAGGGCACAAATATTCTGAAAAGGAAATACGTCTTCGTTAAAGTAAAAAAACAAGACTATCCTTAACATTTCTTTAGTGTGTGTGTTTTTTTTTCAATTATGTTACTTTGTTACTTTCTGAGATTCATATTGATGTAAATATCATCATAGGAACATCAACATCATTGCGGTATTATATATACATGAAGAGTTTGCTCGCAAAAACCGATAAGTCCATATTTGCCAAATGGAGATATTTGCGATTAAAGGTCAAGAAAAAGAAATAGAATAATGGCAAAATTTTTGCTTCTCTTGACCATAACTTCAAAAATGTATTTTTATACGTAGTGACCAATATATCATTTTAAAGGTATTATTCTGTACTTTATATGACAGAGACGGTACTTCAAAATCTTCAAAAATGGACTTATTGGTTTTTGCGAACAAACTCTTCATGCATATATATATACCACAATGATGTTGATGTTCCTAGTTACACATTCCTTTGTTTGGTTTGTCGTTCAAGTTTGCAAAAATAAAAGGAACAAAAAACATGCTTGCACACAAATCTGCCTCCTACCCCTTCAACGATATTGGTTGCAATAAAACCTAGAAATTTTAGGGAAAATCCCATCAAAAATTGGCTTAAACAGGTATTGTTATGGATACATGTGCATTGTATTATCATTTCTGGGCACTTTATTGTTCCGCGGAGGAATATGTAAATAAAGAGTTCGACAAGATGACCGAGATCGACCAGACACCTTGTTTGAGAGTCTGGGTATTTTGGTGGTTATGATGGTTCGTTAGGCCAAGTTAACCTCCCGTAACAAATTGGGGGCACGTCACGAGAGTTCGGCAGGGTTTCTGCGGACTTAGGTGATTTGGTCGGGTTTGATATGATCCCAGGAGTGTTTTTTCGTTCTCGCTTGGCCGATGAATTTCGGTGAGTAGCGTGTGTAGCACTCTATGCTATGTCGTGGACATGGGCGATCGCGATACAGTTTACGTCGCGTCGCGCAACTACGTACAGTACTGTATGTAGTTTGCATCGTGATTGTTACCGTTTACTGTATGTGCAGGTGTTACGATTTGAGAAAGCATGATGCGTTTATGGCGTAGTGTGTGTGTGTGTGTGGACGCGGAGTGATATGTTATACATTTTGATGTAAATCGGTCGTCTTTCTGTGTCTGCGTGAAGGAAGCACACGTTCGTATTTCTTTCGGGATCGAAAGGGTTAATTTGGCACTTGCGTAGTGCCGAGGATGGTTTAGTCCGGTTATACGCTGCGTGTGTGTAGTGTCTGCGTGGAAACGTTGGTCAAACGTTGGTCGTTGGTCCCGTACGTGGTGGTTCGTGTGTGGTTCAGCATACGGGTTATTAGTAGTACTCCACGGCGGTTTGTACAGCTGTATGTGGTTTAGCATACAGGTGATTTCACGGTGGTTCGTGTGTGGTTTAGCACACGGGTTATTCCACGGTGGTTTGTATGTGGTTTAGCATACAGGTGATTTCACGGTGGTTCGTGTGTGGTTTAGCACACGGGTTATTCCACGGTGGTTTGTATGTGGTTTAGCATACAGATGATTTCACGGTTGTTCGTGTGTGGTATAGCACACGGGTTATTCCACGGTGGTTTGTGTGTGGTTTAGCACACAGGTAATGCCATTGTTGTTCGTGTGTGGTTGAGCACACGGGTTATTTCAAGTCGATTCGTATGTGGTGTAGCATACGGGTTATTCCCAGTCGGGTCGTGTGTGGTATAGCATACGGGTCATTGTTTATAGTGCGACTGGTTTTCTTCAGTTGAAAAGAGTTTTTTCAGCTGGCTGGCTGGTGAGAAGTCAGGTTTTCTTGTTGCACTATTAATTGTACATTATTGGTGCATAATGGAGAAAGATCAAGATTTTTCCATTGAGAAGTTTGTGGATTCACCCACAGTTGAGGAGTTGCTAACCTTGAAAAAGGTTGATTTGTTGCGTGTTGCAGAAAACTACAAGGTTCCTGCTGTGAAGAGCACAATGAAAAAGTCAGAGATTACACAGCACACAATCAAATTTCTTGTAGATGAAGAAGTATTTCCCCTCCAGGCATTGCGTAGCATATCAGGTAGTCCCCCTGGTGATGTGCAAGGGAGTGTAGAAGTACGTCTGAAAGAGCTTGAACTTGAGAAAGCGAGAATTGAGTTAGAGAGAGAGAGGGTTTCTCTAGAAAGGGCTCGTCAAGTCGGTGAGAGAGAGTATGGTGTAAGCGTCAGTGGTGGGCATTTTGATATCGCCAAAAATGTCAGAATGGTCCCTGAGTTCGATGAAGGAGATGTGGATAGATATTTCCTGCACTTCGAACAAGTGGCGGATAGCATGGAATGGCCGAAAGAAAAATGGCCTCATCTCTTGCAGACGAAGTTAAAGGGAAAGGCATGTGATGCTTATGCTTCACTGTCGCGCGAAGAGGCTCAGCATTACGCAACAGTAAAAAAGGCAATCATGAACGCGTACGCCTTGGTTCCTGAAGCGTACAGACAAAAATTCAGGAATAGTAGAAAACTAGAGTCACAGTCATTCAGAGAATTTGCAAAAGTGAAGGAAATTGCCTTCACTCGTTGGCTGCAATCAGTAGGCGTGGCTACTGTTGAAGATTTGCGGGAACTTGTGCTACTAGAGGAGTTTAAGCGTTCACTACCTCAAGAGGTGCGTACACATATTGAGGAACAAAAAGCGAAAACTTTGTTGGTAGCTAGTACAATGGCTGACGAGTATACTCTGTCCCGTAGTCATGGAAACATGTATGTAGGAAGCAAATATGCAGCTCCTAATCGTCTAAGTGTTGGCAAGACAAATTCTAGCAGTAAGACAGAGGTGAAAGCTGGTCTAGTGGTAGAAAATGAGACTGACAAGAAAGGTAGGAACACTGAGAAGCCTATTGTGTGTTTCCATTGTAGGCAACCAGGGCATGTGAAGTCTAATTGTCCCATTCTGAACAAGAAAAAACAGGAAAAAGACAAAGAAAAGAAGTCTCATCCAAATGGATTGGTGAGTCGTTCGGTTGAATCGACAGGTGATTGGTGTGAACAAGTTCAGAGTGTGATTAAGTCAGCTGATCAAGACAAGATTAAGTCTCAGTATGAACCATTCACTTCTGTAGGCTATGTGTCATTGGTAGGGTGTGATGAAGCCAGAAAGGTTACCATCTTGCGAGATACTGGTGCATCCCAGTCATTGATTCTTGACAGTGTTTTACCTTTTGGGAAAACGTCGTCCACAGGCACAAGTGTACTGTTACAAGGAGTAGAAGGAGGTTACGTTGAGACCCCTCTTCACACAGTCGATTTGCAGTCAGGCCTAGTTTCAGGAAGGATGAGCCTTGGTGTTAGGAAGTCACTTCCTATGGATGGTGTAGCATTGATATTAGGCAATGATCTTGCAGGAGACAAAGTGACTATTCCAGTGGTCAGTGCAGTCCCTTTGGATAAAGAAGGAAATGAGACAGCTGCATTGGTTCAGGAATTCCCTGAAGTTTTCCCAGCTTGTGTAGTCACACGTTCCATGTGTAGAAAATCAGAGGAGTCTGAAATGAAGGCTAGTCCAGGGGATATCGGTCTAGAAGGGAGTTTCTTCTGTCAGATGGATGATGTAGAAGTAAGTAGAAACACAGCGTCAAAATCACATCAGATAGGAGATGAGTCTCAGCCTGTAGATGAAACTGATGTTGACAGAAGTGCAGGTGAGAGTGTGAAGCCAATCATGAGTGTGGTAGGAAAAGAGTTGAATCACACAACAGATGATCAATGTGCTGAACTAGAAAGGAAGTGTTCAAGTGTGAAGCTTAAGAACTCGGATGCACTTTGTGATCTTGACAGGAAATTGGGTCATTTGTCCCATGGTGAGAGAGATGATGTGAAACAGATCATTGCAGATTTTCCTGAGTTGTTTTCAGATGTTCCTGGTCGCACAAGTGTGGTGCAACATGATGTGGATGTTGGGGAGACAGATCCCATCAAGCAGCACCCTTATCGTGCTAACCCAGAGAAGATGCAACATTTGCAGAGTGAGGTGGAGTACATGTTAGAACATAACATTGTAGAGCCAAGCACTAGTGCATGGAGTTCACCATGTGTATTAGTTCCCAAGCCGGATGGCTTATATCGCTTTTGCACGGATTACAGGAAGGTGAATTCATGTACCAAATCGGACTGCTTCCCTATTCCAAGAGTTGATGACTGCATCGATCGTATTGGAAAAGCGAGCTATGTAAGCAAGTTTGACCTACTGAAAGGGTATTGGCAGATACCTTTAACACAGAGAGCAAAGGAGATTTCTGCGTTCGTAACTCCACAGGGCCTTTTTCAGTATACCGTGATGCCGTTTGGGATGAAAAACGCCCCGGCTACATTCCAACGCATGATGAATGAGTTGATTTGTGGATTGGATGGCTGTGAGGTATACATCGATGATGTGGTGGTTTACAGCGATTCTTGGGATGACCATGTGAGAACGGTGAGGGAGTTGTTCAAGCGGTTGTCGGCGGCCAGTCTCACAGTTAACTTGGTGAAAAGTGAGTTTGGGCATAGTGAAGTGCAGTTTCTTGGTCACGTCGTTGGTCATGGTCGAGTTCGTCCCGCAGCGGCTAAAGTCCAAGCAGTCCAAGATGTCCCTGTTCCCAAGACGAGGAAGGAGCTGATGAGATTCATCGGCATGGCCGGATACTACCGTCGCTTCTGCCATAACTTCTCGGATGTTGTGGCACCCTTGACTGATCTCCTGCGGAAGAACGTGAAGTTCCAGTGGTCAGCAGCATGCCAGTCTGCCTTCAATCAAGTGAAGGCGATCCTGTCGAGTGGTCCTGTATTGGCAGCGCCGGACTTCAAGAAAGGCTTCAGCCTAGTTGTCGATGCCAGCGATGTCGGAGCAGGCGCCGTGTTGATGCAAGCTGATGACGATGGGGTGGACAGACCGGTCTGCTACTTCTCAAAGAAGTTCAACGCGCACCAGCGGAAGTATTCTACCGTTGAGAAGGAGACCCTAGCGTTAATTCTTTCGCTCAGCCATTTTGATGTCTACGTGGGCAGCACAGCTCAACCGATTGTTGTGTGGACTGATCACAACCCACTGACATTCGTCAACAGAATGAGAAACAAAAACCAGAGACTGATGCGATGGAGTTTAATCCTACAGGAGTATAACCTTGACATTAAGCACATTCGCGGAAAGGAAAACATTGTCGCAGACGCCCTTTCTCGTGCTTAATTGAGACATCTCAGTATTTTGTCTTGTTGCCAGATGCAACAATTGTGCAAATTTATTTTATGTTTGTGACACTTTCAACAGGTGTAATTTTGTTTTGCAAGTACACAGGACAGTGTGTGTACATCATGTATTATGTACAAGTGGTACATGTATGCATCTTGCATACACTATAATTGTGATGCCAACAGCATGAATGGCACTTTGAATGTGTAAATAACAACATGGAAGTATCTTCAGACATGCTTGTGTTAATAAGGAAACACAGCAAACTATATTTGTGCTTTGAGTCACTTACCAAAAGAAGACATTATGAAGTCTGTTTTAAGTTATGCTAGCCATCAACAGTTGTCAAGAATGTGAGTTGTTGGTAAAATGATTTCAAACAGGTAGTGTCGCTGTTTGTATAGAGAATGTGGTGTATCAAGTAATGTAGGTACAGTTCAGGTACTTGAAGTTTCATACTTGTACATGTACAGGTATTGGTTAAATTTGTTGTGGCATACACCCTAAGTTGAGTGGATGTTGCCTTTTGGATTTAATTAGCATGTATACTTTATTAGGTACAGAAATTATATAGTTATACATGTACATAGCTTTTGCTCATTATTATAGCCCAATCATAGCCTTGGCAAAGGTGTTCAGTATTTCACAGTTGATCCAACATACCAACAGGCATATATTTAAGCTGGCTGTGTTATACCAGGATGTATACAGGCAGGTATACACTCACCTATTAAGTTTAGGTGTACACACAGGTTATCATCAAGTATATCTCATTCGGGTTCATTTGATGTTTTGTCAGGTGTTTTGTATGTTGACAGGAAAGTTTTCAGAAACATAAGTAGGATATATGACATTTGTTGATGTTTTAACGTTTCAATAGATGCTAACTCTACAGGTATATGCAAGTCACATATCATGGAATATGATGTTTTGGTTTTAGGATGTATATGATTACTTCAGTTGGATTATATGCAGTTGTTTGTGGAAGAGATGACGTGTTTATGATCTTCGTACACAGGTTAATCATTATGACAGTAAAAATTGACTTATGTTGCATGTATGTTCTAATGAGGAAACCATCTGATTTTGGTACAATGTGTATTGTTTGTATGCATGACATGATTGCATAAAGGTTAAGATGTTGAGAAAGTTAATATTGTAGTATTCAGTGTTGCACAACTACATGCAATTCCAGTATGCTGTAACTCACAAGCAGCAGTAACTCACGAGAGTGTTAGTTTGGTACACTTTGAATGGTACTAAAGTCGTACATGTTTTATCACAGGTTATGATGATGATATAACCATAGCATACTTCGTTTATGTGTTCTTATGATAATGCAACCATGGTAAACTCATGGAGTTATAAGAGTGAATTGGAAGAGGAATGTACAATGCTGTTCCAAAATATTGTGCCAACGTACATAGAGTCCATTTGTGTTAAAACGTTAAATGCACTCTTTTAGGGGGGAAGTGTTATGGATACATGTGCATTGTATTATCATTTCTGGGCACTTTATTGTTCCGCGGAGGAATATGTAAATAAAGAGTTCGACAAGATGACCGAGATCGACCAAACACCTTGTTTGAGAGTCTGGGTATTTTGGTGGTTATGATGGTTCGTTAGGCCAAGTTAACCTCCCGTAACAGTATCAACAGTATCACTGATACACATGCTGTGAAAGGTTAATGTCCTATACGTTTGAAAGTGAAGGTTTTTAAAAACACTTCCTCTTTTACATATATTTGATGACAGCAATGGCTTTAAAATGTTGAGGTTGTCTTCAACGAAATTAAGTTTGACATGAGATACCTTGTAGGCCTTGACGGGGAAACCCCTTCTATAAAATGTGATATCAGTTTCATACCATAACATTATCCAGGGTCGAGGCTTCTCGAGTCGCTGTAGGGGAGATGCGGGGTAGTGGTGCCACGAGGAGAGTGGTGCCACAAGAAGAGTTCACAAGGTGAAGTCTCCTGTGCCCTCTGCTGAAAGTGCATAAAAGGAATGTTCGAAGTACGGTATTGACTGAGGTGATGTTTAAGCCTTTAACTTCTTGAGAGATACTTAGACATAACTTTATGAAATCTTATAGACCATACAATTCTAAGAGGAATTCAATGTTCATTTGACGAAAATCGGTTTTGAAATGGCTGTGATATTAAAAAAAAAGTAAAACAAAACAATCAAAATAAAAGATGGGTCCCACATTTTATCAAAATCCCTTTGTTTTTGGATATCTCAGCCATTTCAAAACCAATTTTCATTAGATAAACTATGAATTCCTCTTAGAATTACATGCTCTTCCATATTTCATAAGAGGTTTCTCATTATCTCAACAAACATCTCATGCGAAACTGGTCTCTCCCTTTAAGATCACTGTCACTCTAGCACAAGGAAACAGAGGTGACTGCTTGGCTCAAGTCTTCTGGTATTGAGGTAACTATTTTTGTTATCTTCTTTTTATGCCTCCGCCACGAAGTGGTGCCGGAGGCATTATGTTTTCGGGTTGTCCGTCCGTCCGTCCGTCCGTCCGTCCGTCCTTCCGTCCGTCCGTCCGTCCTTCCGTCCGTCCGTCCGTCCTTCCGTCCGTCCGTAATGAATTTTGTGGACAAGGTAACTATCGAAACCTGTTGAGGTATCCTAATGAAACTTGGCATGTATGTGTATTAGGGGGTGAAGTTGTGCCTATCAACTTTTGGGTGCACATGCTCAAGGTCAAAGGTCAAAAGGTCAAGGTCAAATACATAAAATTTCACTATTTCCACCACATCTATTGAATGCCTGAAGATATTTTCTTGAAACTTAGTGTATACATGTATTACCCAATTAAGATTCTCTGGTGAAAGTTTGGGTCATGAGGTCAAAGGTCAAAGGTCAAAAGGTCAGGGTCAAATACATAAAATTTCACTATTTCCACCATATCTATTGAATGCCTGAAGAGATTTTCTTTAAACTTAGTGTATACATGTATTACCCAATTAAGATTCTCTGGTGAAAGTTTGGGTCATGAGGTCAAAGGTCAAAGGTCAAAAGGTCAAGTAGAAATATTAAAACTTCTTTTTTTTTCTCCGTACCTTGGAAAATTGTTCAAGGTATCTTCATGGAACATAGTATATACATGTACTGACTGGAAGTGATTATCTAGAGAATGTAGGGTTCATGGGGTCAAAGGTCAAGTGCAAGACTTCACAATTTTACTATTACCCTCATATTTATGCAATGTCAGCAGGGTTATTTTTTTACACTTGGTGTATGCGTGTGTAACCTAATAGAAATTCTCTGGAAAGTTTTTTTTTTCTCTTTTTGCCTCAAAGGTCAAAAGGTCAAAGATCAAGTGAAAGTGCTGAACTAACTTTTTCCTCCATATCTCGGAAGTGGCTCAAGTTACCTTGAAACTTAGTACATATTATGCATGTTCTACCTGAAAGTAATTATCTTATGAATTTTAGGGTCAAGGGCCAGATGAAAATGGTAACAATTTACTATTCAACTCAGAAATTGCACTTTTTTTCCACACCTGTACCTTGAAAATTACTCGATGCCTAAAATGTATGAATGGGTCAAAGTCAAGTTAAAGTCCTTAAATCCCTAGATACATGCTCTCTTATTCATCCAATTAAACCTACGTCAAGGAAGGTGAACATTCAACACATTTGTGACAAACTTGTCATTCCAATATTTTGCCAATTTTGTGAAAATGTAATCACACAGTGTCCACATGTACTATCTAGACCTATTGGGAAAATCATGCATTATGGCGGAGGCATACCAGTCGCCAAAGCGACATTTCTAGTTCATTATTTTTTTTTTCATTTTATTATTTTTTTCTTTTCTTTTTTCAGAGCACCATGCTCCAAAATAATGACCGGGAAACACATAAGGGAAGCTCACGGATGTATACTTCGTGCTATTATTTTGGATAACCAAAAGAAATAAGAAGAGAAATAAAAGAAGAGAAATTATTGTAATTGAAACTTCCATTAAAAGTCAATAGAACACCTAGTCAGAGAAGTGGCACTGGTCCTGTGAGTGTGAAAATATTGAATTATACTCTGCTTACAATACATCCCAATCGTATGAAAAGAGTGTTGAGTTAGCTAACTTTACGAAAGTTAAAGGTATTGTTTACCATTGGGAGCAGTGATTTAATAAATGTTCGAGTTATCAAATTTTGATACATGTTAGGGTCAGTTGTAACACAAAACATCGTACTAGAGAAACATTTCGCAATAAAGCCTAAAATATAGGTAGATATCACCATTTTTTTTTTCATTTCATTAATTTCCACAGGTAAATAAAAAGACATGCAAACATTACATGAGCGCAACTTACATCATGCAAGATGCAATGAATATATAACACGTGGGGGAATCAACAATAGGCCATAATGGCCTTTCAAAGGCTGATCCTTGACAATTAAGAATTGTACAATTGTTAATAACGATCACACACACACAAAAAAAAAAAAATTACAGAATACAATGGACTGTATAGATGATAAAAACATTACAATAAACAAGTGATTAGGCAAGCAATATATCTAACTCATTCATGTGTGTGTCAAACGAGATTACTGAATAAAAAGAAATTGTTTATACTTTAAGGACGATAGACTAATGGTACTTTTAATGTTGTCTGGTAAGTTATTGCACAGAAGTGGGCCAGCATACCTTATAGTACGTCTAGAAGCATTGTATTTATAAAATTGGATAGATAGCTGATTACTTTGACGAGTACTGTATACAACTCGGTTTTCAATGAAGCAGTTGACTAAAAAAAAAAATGGCAAGATATTGTTGATATAGGAATATGCGAATGTGCAGGTAACAAATTTATTAATTTCACACACAGATAACAATTTTAAACAAGGGCCCTGTGTGGGTTTGGGGCTGTGAATGGGTGATAATTCATATTGCACGTTTTTGTAAAATATAAATATGGTTCAAAAGAGATTTAGCACAGTTTCCCCAGATGATATTGCAATACATAAAATGAGGCAAGATCATGCTATGATATAAACTTACGAGTATGTCAAAAGGAACTATTGCACTTATTTTATTTGTTGTTCCAATTGCCCTATATACTTTCAAACATATACATCCTCAACATGATTTTTCCATGTCAGATGATCGTCAAGCGTAACTCCTAAAAATTTTACTGTATGTACAATGGGAAGGCTGATACCTGCAATACAGATATTAATATCATTAACATTTATTACTTTATTTCTTGTTTCTAAGTATCATACATGATGTCTTGTCAATATTCAGCTTCAATTTGATTGCTAAAAACTAATCTTGAACTTTGACTAATTCATTATTCAATATTGCACAGGTACTGGAGATATCATTACCACAGATAAATAAATTGCTATCATCTGCATGTAAAATTGAATGTAATATGTTACTTAAATATTGCAGATCATTAATGTACAAAACAACAAGTAAAGGACCTAAAACAGAGCCTTGTGGCACACCAACATTAATGTTCTGAATTGGAGAAGAATAACCATTTACATAAACATACTGCTTGCGATTTTGGAGATAACTTTTGAACCATTCTAAAGCTATACCTCTAACACCATAAAAACTTAATTTATGTAAAAGAATATCATGGCTTATGCAATCGAATGCTTTAGAAAGATCTAAAAAGACACCAATAACAAATTCCTTTTTCTCAAATGCCTGTGCAATACTCTGTCACAAAAGTCAAGGAGAGTCGTACACGTTGAGTACCCATCAGGTCCAAATCCAAATTGTTTGGGACATAAAATCCTAGTATGACACAAATAAGAAAGAAGACTATTATGTACAAGTTTTTCGAATAGCTTGAAAAAAGCAGATAAAATAGAAATTGGTCTTTAATCTAATAAACTAGAAGTATCCCCTTTCTTATAAATTGGTATAACTTTAGCAACTTTTAATGACGTGGGAAATTACCTTGTTCAAGAGATAATATTAAAGATACTCCACAGTGGTTTGGCAAGATTTTGAATAGATTGCTTTAACACATCTTTCATCACAGCCTGGACTCTTCTTGTTTTGAAATTTTAAAACAACATCAAATAATTCTTTTGGCTTTATAGGATGTAAGAAGAAAAGAAGCAGAAGACTTTCTAAAACACAAGTAATCATTAAATTTTCTGGAATAAAGGTTAAAAGTAAACGGTTAATTCTAGAAACAATTCTATTGTAACTATTGTTCACTTCTTTGTATATTTAACAATACTTTACGTTGATTCAACTGATTAACATTTTACACTGGTTGATGCTATTCACATTTTAGAACTATTTAGTTATTCAGTCTTTCACTTGACCTTTAACCTTCCACTATCGACCCCATGATCCAAAACTTTTCCCAGAGAATCTTTATCGGGAAATTCATGTATACGAAGTTTCAAGAAAATACTTTCACGCATTGTATAGTTCTACAAGGAAAGCTGAAATTTGTGGAATTTGACCTTGAGCATGTGCATCCTAAAGTTGATAGGCAGAACTTAGTAGCCTCATGCATGCATATGCAAAGTTGTATTCTGATACCTCCACAAATTGATTGCAGACGGACTGACGGAAGGACAGACGGAGAACCCATAATTTCTCTGGAGACAGCTGTGGCAAGGGAAAAAATGAAAAAGTCGAAAGGTAAAGGTCCTGAAGTATTTTGTTTATTTGTTTATTTAGTTATTTACCTACTTGTTTATCTGCTTTCCATCTACTATTGTGTCTACTTTTACTTTCATCACCTTTATATCCTCCTGACTTCAGAAACATACCACGTCGACGTTGAAATGTAAGGCTGAATACTTAAGGCATAATTTACCATTTGTAGTTAAAACAAAAACCCAACATGGGTGCTTTAAAATAGTTCTAAAATGTGAGTTTGGAATAGAAACAACCACTATACAATTTGAATTTGTAAAATATATATTAAGTCTTGTTAAATACACAAATGTGAACGGTTGTTAAGATAAAAACGTATCCAGACTAAACCGTCTACCACGGTCTACAATTATGGTTTAATGAGAAAAATACTGATATCTCCTTACATTTAGGGTTTATTGCAAAATAGATTGTATATTGTAGGAAGTTTTGTGTTGATACAACAGACTTACACATATGCAGCAAATGTTATTTCTTGAACATTTTTTTTTTTTAGAATCACTGCAAACAGAACCAATAGCCGGCGGATAGCGAGCATCGATAACACACCTCCGAACCTTGAGGGCGCTGCTCCTGGCTAAAATGATCATAATTATGCTCAATGTGGGCTCCGTCCCTTTTTCCTCGGTGCGATATTTAGGGCTCACACGGGTAAATAATTCCCCATACAGACGTGTGTTAAAATTTGAAATTCAGAAAATTTTGTAAAATAGCTGGGAAAAATAAGGTGTTTCATCTTCACTAACCTGGATAAGTGAGATATACCCTTTCATCCAGCAAATTTCCAAGGCGGGTTATTAAGCTCAAACTCTGTCCAAGGGTCCGCAAAGCCAGACTACGAGTTCTTTTCACTAAAAAAAAAAAAAAAAAAAAAAAAAAAAATCACTCATTTTCTGTACACGCACCCAATGAAATATAGTCCCTTCAAATTCCATGAGAAAAGCTTTCATCTTCCAACCAAAATGCAGTTTTATACAGAAGTTACAGAATACAGAAGTTCAAGACACAATGTTTATACTAGTTGAGTAACTTCGAAATAATGATTATTCAGATGTATCAGGACTT